>VWZV01016135.1:2228930-2308879 GCA_013397155.1 Irena cyanogastra | reverse complement strand
CCATCCCATCCCATCCCAGCAGTGGCTCCATGTCCCATGCAGATGGGGCCATGCACAGGTGCCAAAAGCAGCTTTTTGTAAAGGAACTCCAGCACTCTTTTCTGCTGAGCTGATGTTCCCACCTAGGCAGAGTTTGGTTATTGATGCTTTCTGTGTTGTATTTGTTAGGATTTTAGAAAGATGAACTTGTTAGTTTGACAACTAATTATATTTTTAATTTAGTGGTGAACTCTCTTGGGAATCTATGAGCAAGTTAATTTAAATGAAATTAGGTATTTCAGGTCTTGCAGGTATACTTTGTGGGTTTGAATGTGAATCTGTGTAATCCCATTATAGATATTCATAAAGTTTTGATGTCCTCATGGAAAACACTGGCCTATTTCAGTATGATTTTGTGCTCAATTAACCATTTAGAGATATTGACTTACAGATATTCAACAGAGTTGCATATTTTTGCCCTTTTATTGTGGTTTAATATTTATGTGTAGATTTAAGTTTCTGGGTCTGTAAATCTTTCTTATTAAGATTTTTTTTTTTTAAGATTACTGAGTATGTAGCTCTTGTACAGCCTCATGTAACTTTTGTCATGCCTTCATGGTTTTAATCCTTTACATTTTAACATTGCATCCCCTGACTTTAAACTGACTATATATATATATATCCTTGATTTCCCAGTGCGGAGCCACTGCTGCACTGGCCTTCTTCCCTTGCACAATTCCATGGAGAGTTCAGTACAAGATGTGACAAAATGTAAAACCATACTCATAGATCATCTTATAAATATTTATTCATATAAATTCTTTAAAGAAATTAAATTACGTGTTCTATACAAAATAGGAAAGAGAGCCTTTTAGTGTCACTGGCTGCAAATTGAAGTCGTTTGTCTTGAAGGGTCAGGTGCCACTTTGTGGTAAGATACTTGTCTGAGATCCAAGAAGGGAAAGATTGATAGTACAAAGAGATTGATGGAACAGGCACTGCAATATGCATACGAAGTTACAGGTTAATTAGGAAGATTTAAACAAGAAAGTCCCTTTGTGTGGAGAAGTGTCATGTGCTGTTACTCTCAGAAGCGCAGTGTGCTGGCAGCCTTTTGAACAGGCAGAGTTGATTTTCAGAGATGTTTATGTGGAGATGTGCAGTTGTGAATATCAGCGAGGTGGCAGATCACCAACAGCACACGCTGCAGCTGACGTGTGCTGCTCAGGGAGTTCAGTGGTTTGCATACAGAGACACCTGCTCTGCTCACATCTTTGGTTTTGTTGTGGTTGATGTAAATTATAATGCTGGTTTTGTGATTCCTCTATCAGAGTAAAATCATTAATATTTCAGACTGCCAAGTTCTCTGGGTGTCTCAGGTGATGCGACTGTTTCTTCTTTTTAATTGCAGGCACAGTACTTACAGAAAAATCCTAAAGCTAAGAATGTGTGGTTTATAAAGTGAGAGCTGAGCAATCAACAAACATTGTTTTTGTGTTGATAGGAAAACTGTTTTGAAAGAACAGACACTGCAAACTGTTCCTTCTTTCATTAAAGTTCACCAGCCTCCCTGGTACATTTAGCAGAGAACAACAAGCTTCTCTGTGTGGATTGATGCCAAAATTAAAACAGCAACATCTTTTGTAACAGTTATTCACTTGGCAGAAAGAGAATTTTAAATTTTACTTAAATGCCACAAAACCAAATTGATCTGTGCCTCTTGTGTCTCATTTCTGCACAAGGACAAAATGGTGCAAATCTTTCAGCAAGGCAGGAATAAAAATCTCAGCAAGCGCTTCAGTATTTATTATTGTAATAGTAAATCATCCCTGTCTGCCTAGAAGATCTGTAAAACATACCTGCTGAGGGCAAGAGCAGGCACAGGCCTGAGGGACTGAGTTATACTTCTAAATACTGTAATTCTGGTACTTTTGTCATGATAGTCTTAACTAAAATTTTGCATTCATACAGTCATCTTATTTTAAGCCCCAGAGTTAGACCTTGGGGTACATGGCAGCTCTTACCTTCTACTATCCATTTCTCTATTCTCTGACTGTGGAGTATCTGAATTTTTGGTTTAATAATGGGAGGAAGAAGATGGGCAAGTTTTACCTTGTCTAGCTGCTACATGTGAGACAGAAAAGGCCTTCAATTGCAGTGTATGGCTTTTTACTGAAGATGAAAAATTTGTTGAAGAGGGACAGAAGTTTGAATTGCAGAATATATCTCCACATTAGGGAAAGGCAGTTAGACTCAATGAGGCCCCTGGGAAATGTGATTGACATTGAAAACAATCCTATTTTGTTTTATGATACTACTGTAATGATGAGTCTTCGCTTGTTATATGGTCAGATACCTGTTTATTCACATAATTCTGAGTACAAAAGCAGCTGTAGAAAACAGGTAGTGGAAAAACAACACTCTATTTTCTCTTTCACATTTTCACTCATAGGAGCTGTTTCTCATACTTACAGAATTCTTCTCTTGTATTAACATGAGACCAAATACAAGAAAATCTGTCCAAACAAATGAGTTGGAACACGTCCCACGATACCCATACACACAGGCCAAGTGGTGTCTCAGGCACAGTTCCAGTGGCCTTTCTGTGGTACTTGCCCTCCCTGCTTGAGTGGCAACTTGCCTCCCATTAGCTTCCCCATCACATCACAAAGATGCTTCTACTTCAGGAAGAAATACAGCTTATTGGTATTTTGTTCTGCTCCAAAGATTATTTTTTTGCACTTGATAAACACAGTGCACTGCTTATTGTGAGAACTAAGTACACATTTTTCTTTTCTTTTTGTTTTTTTCTTTTTGTTTTTTTCCAGAAACCAAAACAAAAGGATTGGCATCCTCCTGGAGGATTTATTTTAGGACTCTGGGCATTGATCATCATGGTTTTCTTCAAAACATATGGAATCAAGCACATGAAACATGTCTTCTGAGCTGGAGCAAACAAGATACTTGCATTGGCTGCTACTTTGGGTTCATGGGTATCTCCTGTGTTCTCTGCATGTGAATTAGGGTTGTGTTGAAACACTGTGTTGATTTCTCACTTCTGAAGGTTCTTTTGAAGCCATCTCTTCTGCCCCTTTTCCTGGAAAGATTCTAACAAATGGTTTTAATGTTACTGTTATTTCACTTTGTCTTGATTTAAACATATCTTAATGCTTTTCTGAGCATTTTTTTCTTTCTGGTTAAACTTAAAAAAGGGGCAGGACCTAAACCCAGTGACAGGATTTCTGTGATTGTTTCTGGATTGTAAATGGGCAAATTCTTTCCACCGTACTTTGAAGTAAATCTTAGAAGAAATTACCTATTACTAAAGAACTGGACATTGTGGAGAAGGTTACTTAAGATGTCATTTTGTCAATAAAAACCCAACCCACTTTTCAGACTTTGGCATGGCATATTGAAAGCTTTCTTCACAAAAATAAAAATACTCTAATACTCTGGAATATATTGATTTCTTTTTTCTTATTATTTTTTCTTCCCTGTTAAATAAAACCCTTAGATCAGTCCTTTCACCTTAGGCAGTTTTGAGTCTACAATTCTGTGAGTTGGTGAAAGTGAAAAGAAAATTATGACCTTGCTGAATCTGCTTAAAAAGAAGGCCAAAAAACATGAAAGAACTTCACCATTTCCATTAGAAACCCTTCATAGGAGTTGTACTTTCACTGCATACAATATGGACTTGGATGCTTTCAGAATCTTCAGTGCACTGAAGAAAATCGACTCTGGCATCAGGATGAAAAACATAAATTGTACCATTGTATTCTGTAGTTTCTGAGCCCTTAGAAAATGTGTTTTGTTGCCTGTGTTTTGTAAATTCTGGTTTGGCATATTGATTTGTTCTTCCTGGACATTTACTGATGAATGTATGCTAAAAGGGTTTTGTCTGTATAATATAGTGATATTTGTGAAAAGAAGAGCAAATCTGTGCGTGTGTAGAAACACATGGGTCAGTAGGGAGAAGCTTTTGCCCTGTGCTTTTGGAACTTGTTCTCTACCTTAACCAAAATAAAGCTTACCTGATGCAGTTATGGTGTAAGTACTAGACACATATCTCTTGAAGTTATTAGGAATTATTTATGATCACACGTAATATCAGAGTCGGTATATTTTTCTTAGAATATGGTTCTGAGTATTTCCTATTGCACAGCACATACAAATGCAAGTGCATAAACATTTTTGTCCTTTTTTCTTCTCTTCCAGCATGATTGTGGCATCCCAGCCTCAGGTGAGAGGAGGTGAACTGTCAGAGCTGTGTGAGCCTGGGAGGGCTGTGGAGAAGCCACTGAGGCTTCCAGAGAACAGAGAAAACAGCAGTGGGGTGCAGCTTGAGAACTAAAGCCTTGGTTTTTTTATCTCCAAAGATGTTCTAGGCTTGGAGATGTTGAAGGTAAAAAATGATCCATTATGGGAAGGTAAACATTTGCTTACTCCACCTCTTTGTGGCACTTCTTGGTGAAGAGCTGGAATTGTTTTCAGTAGCAGGGGCTTAAGGCCCAAGTGTAGGGATTAAAACTAAAGCATTCCTACAGTCCCAATAGTTCTGTAAACAGATATTGTGGGGTAGATAATACTGGACATGTGTTCCCAGTGTGCTGATCAGAAGCTTTTATGTAACTGGTGCACAGATCCTCCCTGCCAACAACAATGCAGCTTCATGGGAAAGAGAAGCACTCTGTGGAATGGGTCTGAGTAGCACTCCTGGTGCTGGATGTCTGGATCTATTCACAGTGTGTTGGGTTTGGGGATTGGTTTTTCTGATTACGTCCTTCAAAAGCAATGACTTCATATTCAAAATCTGATGTAATGGTGACTTTTCATAAAACCAGAAAACCTTTTTTTTTCCCTGAGCAATTTCTAATACAACAATCAAGTAAAATCTGCTGTGCACAGCCCATGTAGAAATGTGTAGACCCAGTACAGAAATGAATCCTAGAGTTCCTTAGAGAATTTGCTTAGCTTTCCTTGCCTAATCCAACTCTTTTTCAATTGTAGTAAATATTTTAATCAAATATTTATTTTCTAGACAAGTTTTGCTACACTTTAAAAAGTGTACAAAGTGAAGTTTGTAGAGCTTTGTGCCTTGCTTCAGTTGCAGTTGCACTTACTTGGACTCCTCAGGCCTTATTCAATTTTTCTCTTTCCCTCTTTCAGCCACCTTTTGCAGGAAGTGATAGAAACATCTACAGAACTCAGCTGAATTTTGCCAGTAGCAGAAGATACCAAAGATTCTGTCTTTTTAAAAGCTTATCTGCTTAGGGAAAAGGAGGCAATTTAGGTGGGTTATTAAAATGCAATTTATGAGTAGAGGCACTCAATAAGTATGCATGTGAAGGTGATTAAATTGAAGTGAGAACAACAGTTTGACTGGAATGCAGCAAACTGTGCTTCAGGCATTTTTAACATTTTTGTATGCACAGAAGTGAGGAGTTGAAATGGATCATTCTGAGACACTATAAAGTTGCCTGTGCTACACCTATGAGACAGTATTTTCTATGGTGTGATAGTTTTTATTCCTTGAACAGTAACAGTCTGAAAGCAAGTACAGGAATGTCACAGAGTTGTCTGTAAATGTGAGTTGTATATTTATTTTTTATTTAAAGTTAGTAATCTTTTCATTTTCCCAGGGAGGCCCTCAAGATCAGTTTGGAATGTGGCCTCTGGGAGCCTGCCATGTCACCCTCAATCACAAACCATTTTTGTTCTGCAGGCCAAGTGTGCCTTGCAGTAAAGATGCTTCCTCCAAGGTGCACAGATGATCTTTTTAATGGAATCCAGAAGACAAGCCAGATGGCTGTTTCTTGATGGCAGTTTCTTCTTTGCATGGGAACTTTTCGAGCAGAATTGAATTGCAGCATTTTTCCCCTGCGTGGATAGGTCTGTGAGCTGAGCATGCCCATGCCTGCAGAACTCAGTGTGTTCATGTCTGCACCCTATGCTGTGGGACTGCATCTTAAGGGGGTTTTAAGAAAAAATAGATGTTGGTCATTTCAATTTTTTAGCTCTCTTTCAGGATCACATCTTAAAATGCACTTTTATTATTGAATGAAGAAAAAGTAGGTCCCCAGTAGGATTGTACTCACATCCAGGTGCTGTCCTGTCCCCTGGAGTGCCTGTGACCAAGCCCAAAGGCTGACACAATGTGTGACTAAGCCGTGCTTCTGTTACAGACTGAAAAGTGAGAGAAAACTGAGCAGGGGCGAGACAATGAGTGTTTCTTGGTCTGTGCCAGCTATTTTCATGTTTAATGACTGTTCCACTGAAATGCTGTTCTCTTGGCATAAGCAAATACCAGAGACTGTTCACAGGTACCTTTACAAACATCATTAGTGATGCTGTGTCTCTTCTAGAGAGTGGAGGGTTTTTTCTTTTGATTGTTTTTTCCTCCTGAAAGCTGGTGTCTGTTATTGATTACAGAAAAGCAAATGTAGTCTGGGTCTAATTCTCTTGCTGAGTGCCTGCACATTGAGCCCATTTCAGTCTCTTGTTTCAGGAGTCAGGGATTTTTATTCTCAGCTACCCCATCCACGGAAGTAAATGGAACTTGTGGTCCAATCTGCCTTCAGAGGGGCATGATTGCATGCTGGAACAGGGCTGAGTTGCACTAAATCAATGATTTGCAAAGGGGCTAAGGCCGGGCTGAGCTGTGAATTTATCCTGGGTGGAGAGGATTTGTGCAGTGATAAGGACAGGGAGGTATTGCATTGTACTCCTTTGAGAGGGACTGGAAGGGCCAGCTGAGGCAGGGCAGAAGTCTGCAGCCTTGGCTAGCCTGATACTGACAGCATGTCAGTAAGGTTTTTTTTGATGTTAAGAGAACTGCTGCTTTCTCTTCTGTCCCATTAGAGGGAAGGAATAAAAGGAAGTTTCTGATCTGAAGGCTTCCCTAATGAGCCATTCAGTATAGTTGAGGAAGTGAGATGCTGCTAGTTTCTGGTAAATAGTGAAGATTCCATCCATCTTTGCATTATGAAGACAAAAGCTTTTATGTGGTCAGGATTATTTGGACTTGATAAAAATAGATGAAGTGGAAGGCAATCCACAGAGCGAGAGTGGTGCATTTCAGAGAGTCTGTGGTATTTGGAGAGAAGACAACCTTTGTATGTGGTGCAGTGTGGGACAAGGTTTGAGACAAGAAAGCTCATGTACAGATCTTCAGCTCTGTCTGTGTTACAGAGCTCTGTGTGACCTGGTAGAATTTTATCATGCTTCCAGACTAATTAACCTTTGGATTGAGACAAGCATAAAATATTTCACCCAAGAGACTAATTTATCCATAAAGTTATGAACTGCAGGAAAAAGCAGTGTATATAATGAAAGTGTCTTCTCAACCACATGAAGATCAAATTCAGGCTGCAGCTAACGAAGAGGAAAAGTCGGGGCTCAGTACCTATAGTCCTGCAGAAGTCTCTTTTCAGTATTTCACAAATGAATCATACATGCCACAAAAACTCTTTTAACCATCACTTCAGCACTTCTGTACAATAATAAGCGTAATAGTTTTTTGCATTTCTTAAGTGGTGAAAGGCAAATTTTAAAAATGGAGAAATTTTCTCATGGAAGATTATATGACTCTAATTTATTTCTGCTTTCCCTCTTTCTGTGAACTTTTAAAAATAAAAAGTTTTCAGGAAATGTGTCTTGAAAGTGTCTGTGTTTTGTAATGAAAACTTGCATAGGCTGAATAATGTAGTCTGAAATCAGCATTTCTTAGAACTCATTTCACTTGCTAGTTCTTTAAGACCGAGTTACTTTTTCTCCCCTAACGAGGATTTCTGCCTGATTTAGTGATTAAATTGATAATGTTTAAGGTTTCCATTTAATGATGTACATCTGTTAATGTTTGATTGTACCATGTCTTTTTCCCCATGCAGATTATAGATTTAAATATTTTTCCTTTCTTTCTTTTCAGGACTGTGTAAGAATAACACCAAAGCCTTGGCCAATACTGAGCCAGTTTGGCTGCTTTGACCAACAGGCTTAATAGAGATGCAAATTGTATTGGCCTAAATTATTTTGGTGACGTTGTTTACAACAACCCCTTGAATAAAACATGCCCCACAAGAAGCAAACTGTTTGGACAATGTAACAGCAATTTTCACACTGCTGTTGACATGGCTTTGGTGACAGCTCAGCAGAGACCAGGCCACCAGGCTGTGGTTTATTTGGGAGATTCATGGTGTGTCATACTAGTCCCTGTGACAAAACAGACTAATCTGAAATAGCAAATAGATTTCCTTTCTTGGCCTGACTTACTGGAATAATACTCCTTTATTAAATGTCTGACTAGGCCCACTGGCTCTGCATATAGTGAGTATTTTAAACTGAGGCTCTGTCCTTTATATCCAGCTCCAATATAATGGTACTTACTTCCTTTGTCAAATGCTTTGACATTTACTAACAAAGAGCCTAACTAAACATTAGATTATGTTTGATTTTCATTAAGTTACTTTATTTTTACTAGTTTTCCTGTCCAGGTTAAGTTTGTAGCTGAAAATATTATGGCTCAAACTGTGATGATTTTAGGGTCGCCTTACCTCCCTTTATAACGTGTATGGAATGGCAAATAGGACCAGTGGGGTCATCAGTGTATCATTGCAATGTGTTTGTATTTTGTGCAGTTCTTTTACACACCCTTCTCTGGAGCGGTCCCTGTATTTATATTTTTATATATATAGCAGGCTTTCTGCACCTGCTATTGTTGCTGATTTCTTTAGTCTGCTCCTTCTCTGCAGCATCACTTGCAGTGGAGGGATGAGGAAGAGCTTTTCAGTGTTTCAGGTAATGCACATTACACATGTACAGACACAGTAAAAGAATAATAATGGTGTTATGGGAATGTTCCAATTTTCTCCAACACAAATGGGCAGTCCCACTGAGTATCAGTACCCACTT
Source organism: Irena cyanogastra (assembly GCA_013397155.1). Classification (NCBI taxonomy): domain Eukaryota; kingdom Metazoa; phylum Chordata; class Aves; order Passeriformes; family Irenidae; genus Irena; species Irena cyanogastra. Next base: position 2,299,993 of record VWZV01016135.1, on the reverse strand, counting down.
TCAGTTTTGGCCTTGTGTGCAGCAAGGATGCAATGGGAAAGCATATCCTCATAGGCTGTAAATCTGTTCACGTGCCTTTGTGTTAAAACATAAACCTAACCTAAGATCTTGCCTTAAACGAAGCCACACCAAATGTTTCCCTTCAGAATTTCCTTTGTTTTGCTATTAACAGACTCTCGCCGTGCTGTATGCTTGGATAATAGGCTCCAACTGACCTGACAGCCAAAGTTAAGTCAGCAAAGTCCTAAAACTTTATACCTTGCCACATATGAATTACTCCATTTATCTTCCCTGCACTTCAGGAAGCAGCTAGTGTCCTAAAAGCTATTCATGTTATCTTAACACCTGTCTGGGTTGTGTAAAGAAACTGGCAGATTTAAATAGCACTAGAGATGTCCTAAAGAAGACAAACCTGTTCTCAGAAACAAAATTACTAAGATGGCTTTCTGTGTCTGCTAAAAAGGGTCTAGTCTTTCCATCTGTGCTGGATGCTTTGGCATTGCTTTCAGTAATATGAGAATGCAGTTCCTGTGTTAGATCTTACGGTGGACCTGGCACATGGAGAGTATGGCAAGGCTGGAATGGGACTTTAGTGTACAAGGTGATGTTCACTGGATATGTATTTTCATATTTTTTATCTATTTATTTAAATGCAGTCTAGCTCCTGTGTCCTGCATCTGGAAATGGCCTATGGGAATAGCACAGAAAAATAGAGGAAAATACATTGTGACATTTTTCCTGTGGAATTCTGCTTGTACCCTTAAGATGATGCTGTAGCCTCTTAGCCTTATTTTCCTATGCTCAGGTAAGTTCCGTAGGGTGAAGATCTTCCTTTTTTTTTTTTTTTTTCCCTGTGTTAACTGTAACTTCCTTGGAAGTCTTTTGCAAACCTAGTTGTGGAATTCCAGGTGGATCCATCACTTGGATCTCTTTGTCCCCTTGCTTCAGAGAACCTTGAAGAACACTAAATAGATTTGCAAGGCAGGGTTTTGCTTACAAAAGCTACATTACATCTTAGCCAATCTATCTCCTTTATGACTCCTGATTTTGTTCTTACAGGTTTCCATCTGTATGTCTGGATTTCTGGAGTTGTCTGTAGTTTTCCTGTTTGTTCTCTTTTCCTGACAACTCCTGGTCAAAGCACTCCATAGCAGACAGGGACACAGGGATGTGTCCCTTCCTCCTGGCAGTGCTGTGCAGCCTTGTGCTCTCTACTGGCACCCCTGGAGGGGGCTCAGCACCCAGGGGATGCTGGTTCAGGGCCTGGCTCCTGGTTCCTGGTTCTGCCTTTGCTGTGGAGTCTGTTCCACAGCTGGCCAAGGTGAAATCCCAGTTTTGCTTCTGCTGTGATGCTGAATCTCCATCCACATGGTGGTCAAAGGGCATCATTTGACATTTCATGTTGTGGTGTAATTTTCAAAGTGAAAAACATTTAACAGTCTAGTGGTTTTAAGGGTATTTAGCATAAGCAGTGCCATTTGACAGTCATTTTATAAAAGTCTTTGAATTCTCTGTTTTTCTGCTTCAGCACAGAGAAATTTCACACCACCTTAGACATTTGCCCTTTCTTATTTCCTAGGGTTTTTTAAAAGAATATTTCCTAGTTTTTTATTAAACAAGATTGTCCTTATTTTTTTGCTTTCTCCTTACAAAATCATATGCTTATTATATGCAAGGTGTGCCTTTGCAGCAGGCAGCTGGAAATTTTAAGTGATCAGTATGAGCTGGTAGTCCAGGGAAGACAAGTATTGGTACCTGTAAGATTTCTGTACTTCCTTTTGTTTTGCAGTACCTTTTGCTGCCTTACAAGTACTCTTTGACTGTTTAACTGCTTACTGTTTTTTTAATCCCTAAGCTATGTTTTAAATTGAATTAGAAATTTGTCTCCTTGTCTCCTTAGATAAGTAACTTTCATTACACAAATTATTATCAGCATTTTTCAAAGAGTTTTTGTAGCATTTATGATCAACTTACAAATACTGCAAAGAAATCTATGCATGACAGCCATTGCTATTGAGCCAGGACATTCCTCTCTGTCAGCTCCAGCCTGAGTTTGATCTTCATATTCCAGGGGAATAAAGCTAGATGGCACAAGGCATATTTTATTCTTTACTGTTTAGATTCCCCACCCCATTCTCCAATGCTTTTCCAGCTATTTTTATCTTACTGTTTCCTTGCAACCTTGGAGGTATTTTGAGTAAAAATCACTTAGTTTCCTTTGAAGTTTGCCTGGAGAATACAGCAGGACAAGTCCCAGGGAAGCAGCTCCAGAAGGATTTTATTAGTTTACTGCCCTGTGTGAAGTACTTGGCAGCACCACTGTATGTTCTGCTGGATCAAGCCAGGGCTGCCAGTAGGCAGACCCAGACCTCTCCCAGATCTTGTTCCAAGGCTGTAACTTGGTCTTAGTTTCTTAACCTCTTCTTTCCTCAGTCTCCTTATGAAGAATGAAGTGTTAACTTTCTGAGGTCTGTAGCACTTTGGGTGGAAGGTTTCTGCACGTGCATCATGTACCATGGTGCTGTCACCATTGAGCCAACAGAACACAAAGCAGCTGTGGTACTTTTTTGTTCTTAGTTGCAGAGATGTTTCCTGTATCATTCTCAATTCCAGCTGCACATATCACGGTGTAAGAGCTACAGTTCTTCAGGATGAAAAATATCTCCTGACAAAGGCAAGTGTAAAAGCCTAAAGGTATGCAAGGAGTTCAGAACTAAACTAACATAGATCTTGAAATTGCTGATGTCTGTAAACACTGTTTTGCAACAGCTTTTAATATGTGAAATGATGTGCTGCAGATCATGAATCAATCAAATTATAGTGAAGAGTGTGAGATGACAGCATAAAGCAGAGAATGGTAGCAATACCTAGTTTGTACTACTTATCCCTAGGCTGACAGCATTTTCTGTCATAAATCTCTTTGGTTTATAACTAGGCCATAAAACGGGCTGAAATGCAATAGGATTCTGTAGGTCAAAAATTGTGCATTTATAGAGAAATACATCAGTGATTTGTTAATTAAAATTGCAGTGCTTTAACAGTTATTTACATTTCTTTTGCACTCTTATAACTTGTGCTTTTTGGACTCAATTTATGTTACATGTAAATCTGTGTGATCTATTTAAAACTTGCTGTCTCCTTGACTTCATCAAATTCCTTTTAATATATACAGGTGTGACTTAGAAAATACTCCTTCATAATTTTTGTAATTAGATGGGGGACCTTGCTGAAACTTCACGGGGGGTTGATGAGACTAAAGTGAGTTTGGGTTTGTTTTGTTTAAAAGATGTGTATGAGGGTAACAAGAACACACAGTTATTAACAGAAACTGAACAAGGAATGAGTTACAATGCTTAGCTTGGCTCTCCTAGATTTAGTGTCCTTACAGTTTATTCCATGTTTCTTCATATTAATGCTTCCCCATATCTACGTGACACTGGGCAGTCTTGCAGACGGGGAACAAGCCTGTGGAACACAATGGGGTCTGGCAAGTCTCTGTGTTTCTACAGAACAGTAGAAGTAGACCAGTGTACTCTATCTTTAAATGATCTGATTTTAACAATAACATAGCCAAACATACAGCATACACATCCTGCAGCCCTTGACCGATGGAAAAACTAAGAGCTCTAGTTTAAAATTACAAGATCTTTTTATTATTGTATCAGTAATAAAACAGGGACAAAAGCATCAGAGGACCTACTGTGATCTGTACCATGTCTTGCAGTCACATTAGAAATTATCTGTAAATCAGTTTGACAGATTTCATCAATTGGGGCAATATATGCTGGATACACACCCCAGTACACGTGTTGGAAGGGATGTTCAAACTGCCATTAGTTCAAAACCCATTCTGGTTTTTATAGAATGCAGTGAAATCAAGTGGAAGGAATAAATCACCATCAGTGAAAGAAGGAGAGTTAAACACCAGCTGACAAGAGAAAGGTAACACGCACTTGGCATTCAGTTTGTAAGCTGAGTGGTGTGTACCAGGAAGAACACCAAAATAAAGCTTTTAAGGCAAAATACATTATAGATTCTTACTTTTTGATAGTGGGCAGGGCTGCAGCAGGACAGTGGCTCTTGGAGACTTGCACTTCAGGTCCAGGCAGTGTTACAGAGGTGACACCACTTTGCCCCTGCCAGGACAGTTCACTTTGTCCCCAGAGAATCAGGGTATCTGTGGGGCAGCTGCAGCTATTGCTATCCAGTTTTGGAAAGAGGAAGACCGTTGGGTTATAAGGGGGTTTAAATGAGAGAGTTTGGTCCCAGTTCTGTGTCTTGCCTCTGAGGTTCAGCTTCTTGGATTTAGGTGTTTAAAGGTAGTATCTTTGTTCTAGCCTTTGCACTTGTCTAATGAGAGACACCTTTCATCACCTGAGGTATGTTTCATGCAATAGTTACTGATTACTTCAAAAAAATTGAGATTTGTGAAGCAAAAGGAAAAGTAATACTGTAACTGAAATCTTCTTTATTCACAAGCCACATGAAACTCAGTAATTCCCACTGTGAGGTTCCATACACAGCATGAGCATTGTCCTTCCCCTGTGTCTTGCAGAGACTCACCACACACATACAGGTACTTCATGGAAAAAAAAAGCAGAATTTAACTTTGCTCCTTTCAGGAGGACAACTTTGTACTCATGGAACGCTTTTCACATCCCAGCTTCAGTGTGATCCAGAATCTCTGAGATCAGTGATGATCTTGGGACAGTGGAAGGCAGAGATTTTTACAGGTGCAGTGCTGTGATCTTTCTGGCTACTATGACTGGTATTGTAGTACTTGTAGTTCACTTTCTTCATTCCAGAAATTTGGTCACATTGTGTTGAGCAGCCATGGCCTGGCTCATAGTCTTTTGCCTCAGGAGGGTTGCTGGCAGCCTCTCTTAGGAATACAGGAGGCAAAACAAAACAGAACCCCTCCAGCCTTAGCTTGTCTTCACTGAGAAGCTGCAGCCATGGCCAGTGGGGGGGTTTGGCTTTTTTTGGATAAATTTGTTTGCCCTCCTTCCTCCCACCCCTATTTAAAAAACAGCAGCTTGATAGCACAGCAGGAAATGCACATTATTATCAAACAGAATTTTCACTACCATTTTCGTATTAACATAAGATGTTAGAATGTAAAGTGAGCTGGATCTGCACATGGGACCACTCTTGCTGTTAAAGGCTTTAGGCTGGAACAGAGCCCAAAATTCTTAGAAGAAATCCAACATTCCCCAATCAAATATTAATTACATGCCATATAGAATTATATATTTAAAACAAGTTTTATAAATAAAAAGCTAGGCCTTTCAAACCATCAGCAATATTAATTCTGGATTTAAAACGTTATGAAAGATAAACAACCACGTAACTGTGAATTAGAAAAATACTGGCCTAGGTTGCATAAAAACCTTCATTAAATAAATACAGGAAGTTTTCACTATGAAAATTCAGTGGTATCATACTTAAAAAAGCCATAATGAATTAACCGTCCCTTAATGACACTCGGGTTGTGTTTCACGAATCACGAACACACACAGGACGTCAGATGGCCCCAAAGGGCGACAGGCTGGGTTAACACAGTTTAACAGAGAGTACTCGGTGTGTGCTGCTCCTCCATGCCAAGTTCCTGGCTGCTGCTGCGGCTGCCAGCTGCAGACCCTGTTCCCCTTCTCCTCCAGGCTGCCGCGCTGGCCCGCAAGGTCCAAAGGCTGCTACGGGAGGTGACCGTGGCTGGGCTTGTGCGTCCGTCCCTCAGGCCAGCGGCTTCACCTGGGGCTGGGTGACCGTGAGCGGCTCTGGTTTCCAGTCGGGCTGGAAGAAGCGGATGTCGAATGTCCGTGCCCAGTTCTCGAAGACGCGCTTCTCGGTGATGAAGCGGTGGTGGCTGCCCTTGCGGCCCCGCTCGTGGGAAATGTACATTGTGCACTCATCTGGTCCCAGAGGTTCATAGTAGTGATAAGGTACTGAAAGATGATTAGGATCCCTGTGGAAAAAAGAAAAGAGATGGAAGCCCAAGATATTCTTTCTCGTTGATTGAAAAGATGCTATCTTTAATGAACTGATGGGCGCAAATCTACTTTTTCTCCCAGTTAAACTATGGAGCTGCTTTTTTTTCTTCCATATCTAATACATCGGAATGGGGCAAAGATGTTTTCTTTGAATTTTCTTTTGCTTTCCTTTAATCCTCTTCCTCCCAGTTAAATGAAGGACAGCAGTAGCTCAGAAACAAGGTAGAGGGCTGCAGGGCTGTGTTACTACTATGAAATTTGAAGTAAACTGCTTAAAAGATATTTAAATCTAGATTGCAATTTTTTGAAAGACTTGCAGAGGTATTTACTGAACTGGGGAAGAAAGAGAAGATGATAGATGAAGGTGGTTATCTGTGTCACATCAGCTCAGTTCAATGTTCCCAGCACACTGTGCGAGGTTCCGAGAGCACAACTTCAATGACTGTCTGCACACCAGGTCAGTGGTACAGGCTGCTGTTGCTGGCATTTTAATCAAACATCTGATGCACAAATGAGTTCTTTATGTTTCAACGGCAGCTTTCATGTATCTAATCTAAAAATTAAAACAGTTCACCCATAGTACCCATCTGACCTTGTGAACCCGTTCACATTTCCCAGTGGGAGATGAGTGACTCGTGGTGACACCTTGGATATATCAAACACCAATTAGATGCTTAGGATAAAGTTCATTTTAGCAGTTCTGACCTCAGTGTTTCCATGTAACAGTCTGTAAATGGCACATCTGTATTATAATAAGCCAGAGCAATTTGTTTTCCTTTTGTTTTAATCTCTACATTAACCTGTACCCATGATGGTTTTTTACTTTGGGCATGGGCGTTTTAGGCTGACAGGAACTCACACAATTCTCTGTGTCATAAATACTTAAGAGAGCAAGCTGTCCCAGACAGAATTACCCAGTTGTATCCCTCTCTCCCCAGTTGCTACTCTCCCCAGCTGTTTTGCTGTGGCAGAAAATTCCCCAATATCAGCATTTAGTGAAGCCTTGGAGCTGCTCTGTGTTACAGCCTGAGCTGAACAGGACCCTAGCACAGAGCAAGAAATCTGATACAGATTCAGGGCTGTCAGCTCTAATACATAGTTGATTATTTTCATTTTGAAGAGCTAATATTTAAGGTCACTTTCAATTGAATGCATCCACAATCTGTCAGTAGTCTGTGCTGGTCATTATTTTCACTGTGTAATTCTGTCACCTACGCAATTTTCTAATTTTTCTTATTTTGCCATTATCCATATTGTATATGCAGAGGTAATGTATGATGTTGCTGCTGCTTTCCATTTGTGCCTTAGATTAACGTTTTAATTCGATCAGTCTGGCTTCCTTGTAACACAACATGGTCATCAATCTTACAAGACCAGAACAACAATAAAATTACATTTCTAGAATAAGATGGATTCTAAACTTATTAACTATATTCTCACTGGAATACATAAGAGTGAAAGAAAATTCTTCATCCCCTCACCTACAGAAAATGTATTTGTAATCTAAAGCTGTCCTTCATGTAGAAATTTATTATTTCTAAACTACAACTATTAGAACTCAATTTTCAATTAATTTTTCACTTTTTTTTGATACATTGGACTTTTATTGTCACTTAAATTAATCATTTGTATGGTTACTATAAATCTAATAGGATACATTTTCATGTGATGTGGTTTTGTTAAGAACTACTAAACAAATAGGCCTCTGCCTCTCATTCAGACTGCTCTTCTTTCTTGCACTAAAGCTGGATTTTACTCTTGGGTCCTCAACCTGTATTGCTTGGTATAAATTTCCTGCTTTCAAGTTAGGATTAGTAGAGTTCAAATCATATCTCCAACACACTTGGGAAAAATGCAGCCCCAGTTAATGGGGCAAAGTGAGCCTGTGAGGCTGCAGGTCCCCACACCTCCAGGCAAGGTGTTTCTGAAGCCAGGGATTCCATATTCCATCGAAGGCTCTGAACTAACTCCAGTGTGTCCTAAGTGGATGTCCTTAGCTCCTGCCAGGCTGTACCAGGTCACTGCATCCTGTGCCTCATCCCACCAGAAACAACCCAGAAACACCTGGTGCACAGGACCTGGCAGGTGACAGAGGCAGGAGCTCAGTGCAGGCAGCCTGGGGGGCTCAGGCCTTGTGTGCAGCTCTGCTGGCTGAACTGGGCCTGAGATCAGGGCAGGCATGGGGGTGATCTCTCTAGGACTACTCTGCAGCTGACTGAGGTTTTAAGGCTGAATTCCAAAAGCTGTCACTTAGATTTGGAGCTCTGAAGGGTATTTATATATGGAGGACCTTCTCATTTTATGGGATTTCTGGATTCCCCCATATTGCATGCTAGTAAGCTTTGGACTTGAACTCTGGCTTGAGTACACCATAACCCAAATTAACTGTGCTGTGTTATCTTCTAACTCTGCAATTAGCTTGTGTCACCAGCAAATGAAATGCATGAGTAATTTCGATACGGAAATTGCTTGCCACCTCATTTATTAACATTAAAACAGATGCTGTTTTATCACTGACTGATACTGGACATTAATCAGTATTTTGTCAGGCTCTGCATGCATATTAATATCACAGCTGGGAGGAATCTCTGGAAGTTCCTCTGTAAAATATCCTGTACTCCCTGCCTGATGACCTGCCAGCACAGCACCCGTGGAAGTGCTTGTACCCCTGTCAGTCAGCTACTGTTTGCCACTTGAGTGCACATTTTCCCACAGATGGTATCCACCTACAGCAAAAGCTGGGAGTACAGCACAAAAGAAAAAAGGTAGGGAAACCAGGCCACCCCATATCACATTCTGTTCAGCCTCTTTCCTTAGAAATGAAGAGCCATAGTAAATCAACCCTCTAAAACTATAGATACTCAACACACTTTGTAAAATAATTCCTATTTTGATTTGTGAGTAAAGTGCCATTTATATGCTGAGTGCAAGGTGCTGTGTCAGGACTATGAAGATTTCTAGATAATCTTTTGCCTTCTATTCCCAAGATCTCCTTTCCCTGACCTCCATAATTAGTCCTGTTTTCCAAACCATTTTGTTATTAAACTAATGAGGTGAGGCATATGGACCAGAGAGCAGGATTAGCTCACATACAGCTTACAGTTTCTCATAAGCTCCAGGAAATATAGCCAGCAACAACTGCTGCTTTGCATTTGATTTAAAGTAACTGAAAGTGGAGTGAGAGAAAGGTAAGAAAACACTAAAATATTTCAAATACCAATTTTCAGGTGAATTATCATGGAAAATGGCCTTGCAGTTAAATGAGGATTCTTATAGGAAAATTATCTGGCTCAATAACTGGAACAAAAATTATTCATATTACTTAAAATAAGGCTCAGAATTAAGTTTTAAGTTTCTGGGATTTCCAGAAGGCCCATGAAGAGGAGTTAAAGAGGGTTCATCTCACTAACCCATTGAGTTTTCCTTGTGTACAGGAGTACCCTGAGACCTGGAGGGGGCAGCCTTTCTGTCTCTGCTGCCCATAATGCCACGGACAGGGGCTGGAATTCCTACAAACTCACTAAGGCACTGCAGTGCCTTCAGGAATTGTCTGGTGTCTGGGCACCACTGTCAGGCTGCTGCTGAAGGGAGGCAAGAGGAGAATCCAGCATGTCCCAGTTCAGCAGTGAGTCCTGTGCATGCAGGGCTGCCAGAGGGAGTTCTGAGAGGGAAGTGCTTCCCATCCTGGCAAGGCTTGGGTTGGATCCCTGGGCACTGGCAAAAATACAGCAAGTTGGCTTGTCTGTCTTGGGACAAAAGAGTGAGAGGTGTGAACACTTCACAAAAATGTCTGCAATGTGCATGAAAGCACAACTGTCATTACAGAATGTACAAGACAGCATGAGAGCTATATCAAGCCATTAACCCTTACTACAGCATAAATCTGTAGCAAGCAAAGGGATTTGAAATTACATATAGCTTTGCTGTAAAGTACTAGAAATTTATAATAATCAGCACACCAAGTCCAGTTCAGGTATGAAACTCAGTGTCCAGTGAAAGTAAATAGAAATGAATCTAAACACCTTGTTGCAAGTAATAGTGACAAATCTTTTAGTGTGTGCTCCAGGCTCCTTCACTAGACTATTTTTCCTGCATGGGAGCAAAGCAGTTTGGTTAATGATCTTAAGCTAATAATTTGTAGCAGAATCAACAGCATGAGATTCATGGTACCTTTGAGGTGTCCTTCACGTTACAGATGTGACACTAATTTAGTTCCATGACAGTGATCACCACACTCATTACTTACTCCACAAATTAATACTTAAAAATGAATGGGTATCTATCTGCTGAAGTTATAAATTTGGTGATATTAATTATGAACAGAAAGAAGATTTTTTTGGGTTTTTTTTCAATCTTAATGATTCTTTAGTTGCACAGCAAGTAGGATACCCACACCATCTAGCACACACACATTTTAATTGTTCTATCGGGATTTTTTGGTTCAATTTTTTTTATTTTAATAGTAAGTTTTTATTCTGTCTTACCGAAAACCAGGAAATATGGCTTACAATTACAGAATTATTTCTTTCTTTCTGCTATTCTGTTCTATTATCTTATTTCTTCGAAAGGAAGCCCTGTTTGAACTTCTTAATGAGTGGCTGAAAAGCCAGCTAAGAATGTTAACTATTTATCTCACAGATCTTTATGGACAGCTTCTTCCAGGCATGGCAATTACAGTTTTCCCCTTCATCACCTGAGGAATCAAGCTGAAGTAAAGACATTTCATATTACTTTGAGTAAGAAATGACCTTTTCCCTTTAGACAACCGGGTGCCTTTATGTTAAGATTTTTTTTATGCTTGCTGTAAGAACAATTACATCTTTCACTGGTAGGATTAATCTACAGCCCTTCTTGTGTTATAATTTAAGTCCATTTGATTTCAGTGTATTGATTCTGTGAATATGTTCTCAGTGACATTTTTAGTCTCTCTCAAAACAGTTTGTTTGGGTTTAGTTGGTTTTTTTAAATATGTACCTAAACTATTCTGACTTTGTCTGAAAAGTCAGGATTACACATTATTTTGCAGTGAAATGCTGTCTTCTATATTTTTAAATCATCAGTTTAAGAATTACTTCCATGTGCCACTGGAATACAGTCACTTACAGAAACTGAAGTAGTATGTGTTGGCCAACTGAGATGACAGAGGAATGAGATGCTGTGCTGTGGAAGGTATTTGTGTTGTCTGGCATATCTGATCTAGTTTGCTATTTTCCTTGGAGAATTCATGATGAAGTCTGGCAGTACATCACAGCACTTATCATCAGTATTTTGTTATAATTTGTAGAAATTCTCACAAAGTGGAGTTTGGTGTTGACATTTTATGCTGTGATTTCTTCGGGGATTTCTACAGTGTGCCCAAGACAAATGCAGATTCCTGAATGATCCTTTTAAGTGCTCAGAGGAAAGTCAAAGCAGTCCCATTCTTTGAGACTAACCCAGCACTGCAGCCTTGCCCTCCCTGCCCCTGAAAGGCATCCAAAATGACCCAATGAACCAGACTGGAGAGAGATCACTGCATTTGCAATAGAAAATTGAAGCAAGTACGTCTTGGTGAGAGGGGTTTGTGAGCAGGTGATGAAACGTTGCACTGAGGCCTCGTTCCAGACTGGCTCCAGCTCTTCCCAGGTCACCCAGCAGGACAAATGGGATCAGCACTGGCTGTGGGCAGGAACCACTCAGTGCTGAGCTAGTGCTGGGTGGGCAGGTGAGACTTATATCAGTATGGAGATTGATGATGTAATACAAATTTGTCTGTATTCATACTGGTATCTTGTGGCTAATGTAACTTTGGTCTAGCACTAGAAGTTCTGAGGACTCTCCCTGTGTCACTGATCCATAGTGGGAAAACCTTAACCAGGGCCTGGGGTCTGTGTCCTGACCATGGCTGGAGGCAGAACGGGGCTGGAAAACGTGCACAGGCTGTTCCTTTGTGCAGCAGCTTCCACTGACACAGCTTGTGCTGCCTCTGCCTCATGTGACCCACCCTGTGCCATGCCCAAAATGGGTAATGACAGGACTCATTCTCTGGGTCCAAATTCACAGGGAGGGGGTTCATGGGCATTATTTAGGAAGCTGCAAGATTGGCATTCATGTGACAGAGGTACAATAATGTTAATTTGAGTTGCACAGAAAGTTCAATTTAGAAACTAGTCAGTGTGAAAACACTGTTCCTCTATTAATTTGGGGGGAACTCAAAAAACAAATTAAAAGTAATGTTTTCCAGTATTTCTTTCTTCAGATTAATTTCATGCCAATTATTGCATTACTTTTAGCTGATAAATATTCAGAGACTAAAATAAAGCAACAAGATGGATTAATTCTCCCACAGTACAAACAAAATTTTAAAATATTTTATATAACATAATTAAATGCTGTTTGTTGTTTTCAGAATGAGATCATGGGACATCTTAATTAATCGCTTTAAGAGGACTGAAGACTTGTTGCAGAGGAAAAAGATTAAAAGATTCAGATATTTATCTGTAACATTAACTTTGTTGGCTAATAATTGTTCCAAAATAAATCCTACCTGCAGAAATCCGGTGGCACCATGCCATAAACATTTATCCTGTCACAGAGCTCTAATGCGATAGTCATTGTGAACCAGCCCGTGCTAAGCCAAGTGTTGGATATCTTCCTGAAAGCAAAAACATAATTAAGTTTCTAAGCTGGCAAATAATTCTTAAGAGTTATTTATTTATTTACTTATTCATTGATTCTGGAGCAATTTCTCGGCATTTTCTTCATTCTTGTAAAAGGCTTTGAAAACTGGGCAACCAAGACTACTTTGCTCGTCCATCTTTTAATGATTTTTCTGGTGCCTCCTGTCAGTGGAGTAATCTGGGCAGAAATTGTCCTCACTGCAATCAATTTTAGGCACAGCAACATTAATATTTAGCTGACCTTCTGACTTGGTTTCTAGAAGCTCCCAGCCCCTCACTGTGACTGCTGGTAAGAAACTCTTTAGTTGGTTGCAGCTATGACTGTCCCTTAGCCAGCCTGGGAACTCTTCATCCTAAGAACCACCCCAGGTGTCATCCCTGCCTGAGGGGAGCCTTAGAATGGAAATGATGGTGCTGGCATGGAGCCCTCTAAGGCAGCACCTCTCCTGCCTTCATTGCAGGCTGGCACATGGGTTTGAAAGCTCAACTGATCCCAGTATTAATGATGCAAAGTAGGAGATACCACCCTGTAACTGCTCACTTGTAAGGGATTTACAAGTTGTGTTTAAATTGTGCTGTATCACAGGTTATCTGCAAAGTGGTAACAGTAATATTTCCTGTTCCTCTCATGTGCTTGGCAGTGTGTTTAGTTTTTAAGAGCTAGGTTCTAGGATGTTTATTGGATGTCTGGCGCATGGACTGGAATTCCCAGTCCTTTTTTAAGTTTGTGCCCTGGCTCCATATTGTGGGAGACCTGGCACTCTTGGAATGGGAGGATCAAGGAAATGCCAGCAAAGAAAACATCTTAAAGGTGTCCCAAGGGCCTGGGTAGGGACTGGCACCCCTCTTAGACACAGAGGCACAGAAAGTCAAGTGTTTGCTCCAGAGAAAATGAGTTCACTCAAAGGTCTCCTTTCAAATGCTATTAAAGAATAAGACAGGAATTCACCCTAATGGCTCCGCACTCAGCTAGGACAGTTCTGCAGGAAGAAGTTCAAGCTTGTGTTATCTGCAGCCCAAAGAGTCCTCAGATTCCTGCTGACAGCCTGTCACAGTGACAGGCTCTCCCTTCATCTCCTACTAAAGCTGAGCAAGTGCAGGCTCTGGAAGGCCTGGGCACTCTACCTGAATGTATTAACGTAGGACCTACATTAATCCCATTGCTCCACACCTGTATCTGCTAGATACCTCTGAAACTTTGTCACAGCCTCCCAAAAAAGCACAGCAGAAAACATGAGGTTCTTGTCAGAGAAGTCACCAGGGAATCCCAGGCCCTGGCCCCAGTTCCAAGGCCAGTTTTTACAGTTTACCCAGTGATAGCAGGATGTTGGGCAGTCTTGGAAGCAGGGACCTGAGGCCACAAAAGCCACTGCAAGCAAGTGCCAGCAGTCACTAACATCTAATTCAGCTGACAGGAGCCACCACGAAGCTTCCCGAGCTAATGCTAAACAAGCTGGTTCCAAGTAGGTCACCTGCAGGGCAGTAGGAGGAGATGTTTTGAGCACTGTCAGATTGAGGAATGCCTTGCACCAAGGTTTCCCATTTCCTCAGGGAATAAGACTATTACAAGGAGAAAAAAAAAGTGGTGGTGTCTGTGCAAGCTGCTTAAAAGACATTTCTAAACATAAGGAAATTCTTTGACTAAATACGCCTGGAGGATGCTGAGGAGCCTAGGAAATTTATCCTATCCTTAGTGGATCACCTGGTAACGTATAAACTCCCAAAATACACACTTTTACTGCTCCTAACACACAGACTTTCAAGCTATGCTAGCATTTGGAGAATGACACGTTATAAACATCTCATTATTTCCAATTATGGGGCCTTATTTATTTTCTGCCTGTGCACTGAAGCTTGGGGGTGGTGGTGCAGTTTGTCACAATGTCATAGCTGGGTCATAAGCTCAGTGGAGGCCTTCAGGCACAGCAACAATATAAAACAGTAAGTAGGAATTTTTGGCTCAAAATTATTAGAAAAGAGACTGGTAGGGAAAAGCCTAAAAATTTGCTTCTCTGCCACTTGAGAGTTTCTGAGCTCTGAATCACTAGATAATTCAGGAACATGTTCAGGCTAAGAGTGCTTTGGAGCTTGCACAAGTCCATTGTTCCACGTGCCCAACATTTACATTCCAAAACCAAGGGAGCAATTGCAGCCAGACATGACCAAAGCTTTCCACAGGTCAGGACACCCAGCTGGGCTCTCTGCTGGTTTAGCTTTCTTTCTGCTTACACACACTTAAGCTGTCATTTAGTGTTTTCAATAAACAGGAGAACAACTGAATATAACTAAACTGGCTTAGAAGCTGAATAATCAAATAAAGATTCAAAAATTCATTCAAGTACCATTCTGCCCTCTTTAAATACCATGTCTGTAGGACAGCAACACAGAAACAGGGTTACAGTATCTTGTATTTCATAGATCTGAGAAGAGTCCAACAAAAGAATACTGGTTTTATACCTAATCAGCAGTAATGAGAGAATATGAAGAACTGTCATGTGCTTATTAGGGGAAATTATCAGATATTCTTTTATATGATGAACTAACACACTGTGCTGATAATTCTGTAGTGCACACTAAATTACAATTAAAGGCCTTTCTGCTCCACCGAAATCTCATTTATAATCTCTTTGGAAATATTCTTCCTGCAGTTATTTCATTTATGCTGCTTTTATCTAATTACTATAATATTGGTTCTGAATCGTATTTTCTTAATGTACCCTTATTCAATTATAAAGTTATTTTCAAGTACAGTTGCTTTATAATGCCAAATATATTGCTCTGCAGCCTTTGTCTTTCACCATGCTATTTAACTAGCAATGTTTTCTGAAGGTTTTTCTTAATTTCAAAAAAATTTTTCCAAAAAACACAATACATCCAACTACTTTTTTTCTCACCATTTTCAAGACAGAAATGAATAGTCTGATTCTTGCAACCTTGCAATCATGCTTCTCTCTCCCTCCTTTGTTTTTTGTAGGCACTAATGTCAAGAGCTCAGCAGAAACCTCCCGGGGAACAGCAGCATTCTGGGCTATACAGTTTTCTGCTCCTGCCCCCACAGGTACCTGAATTTTTTCCCTTACAAATTATTTCCTACCCATGTTTCTTTTCATTTTCCCTTTCTTCTGTGCAGCTTATTCATTTATTTTCATCTCCTGTTTTAATCTTCTTAGCCCTTCAAGTATGCTGTCTGTGCCCTCTAAAGGAGTGGTTCATACACAGCAGAGCCTGCAGTTTATTAAAATCAGCAGGGCCTGTTCCTCACGCTGAATTTTGCTGGCATCTGAGTGCCCTTGAGTCACACTGGGAGTTCAGGGTGCCCATGACTGAGTTCACTATAAACTTGTTACAATGTCATTAATAGCTCAAATGCCTTGAGAATATTTCAGGACGTGAGCCTGGTGCCTGTGCAGAAAAAGAGATGCTTTCATCACACTCACTACAGGCCTCTGGCTCTGGATGGGTGATGCAGAACCAGAAAGAGCAGCTTGCCTGAAATTGCACAGCATGTGTCAGAAAAAGAACAGGATCCTGGCAATGTCAGGGAAGGAAGGGGACCCTGGCTCCCCCTGGCAGAACTGAAGTTCTGAGAATAAAGCAGGAAGAGAAACTGTTCCTCAGAACTGGGGGCAGCATGTGATCCTACCCTGGATCACCAAAAGCATAGTCCAGGAAAGGAGGTGGCAGTGTGTGTTCCCTGTGTCCAGGGTCTCCCCCTGGGGCTCATGGTGGCCAGGTTACAGTGCAATTACAGCTTTGTTGACTTTCATGCCTTTGTAAATACTGAGAACACAGATAACCCTCTGCACATTTCTTGAAGGGCTCAAATGCTTAATTCACTTTCTCACTTCACTTTACTCTGTAAAAGACAAACACAACACAACTGGCAGGGTATCTTCCCTTGCTATCCTTCCTTCTTGTTCTGGCAGAGACCCAAATACACCAACTGGAACACAAAGAGAAGAACCTTTAATGTTACAAAACTGACCAAGTTACTCTGTGCTCCGGTTTGATCCTGAGTCAGCCACAGACTCAGATCCACTATAACTGAACAGAGCTCTGCAAGCAAACCATGTGGGGTGTGACAAAGGCAGCAAATGCCAAGCAAACACTGTCTTCAGCTAAGAGGATACAATGGTTTCCTCTAACATTGGTACTGCCTTTCTCATGTAGCCCAGAAAATAAAATCTGTGATTGAGTCCACAACAGGATTGATCCCTGTTCAAGCTTTGGTGTGTATGATTTGTATTTGTAAGGTAGCACATTTGACTGTGAGTTACTGCACAATAAACCTACCTCTTCATTTGTATCTAAATGCCATTTTTACAGCAGCATATTTAATAAGTAAAAAACCAGAACTTCATTAAAAATAAATGTCTTTCGTGCTGGGAAGTCTTTAGTTTGAATGCCCATTTTCAGACATTATATGTGAAAATACTCAAGTACTGCAGTGGGTCACTTACTACAAATTTGATTTGAAGATCAGCCTACAAGTCTCATAAACAGTCTCATAAAGATGTAACTATCATAATAACTTTCCATATTCCAGTTGCAAATGTAAGATGAACTGTTCTGAAGCACCTAATATATGACTAATGTTTATTTGTTTTACAAGAAGCTTTACAGCTGCAATGTTCCAAGAATGCTTAAATTCAATAAACAGCTATTATAATTCACTGAATGGTGGCATTTCCTCTATAAGAAAACATAACCTATCCATTCTAATTTTTCAGAATCAGTGAAAAAAACTTTAACGTATATTACCCCAAAGTGAGATTTAAACAGTTCCTGCCTCCTTGACTCTATAAACAGTACATCCAGACTCTGGTGTTCTAGGTTGATGAGGCAATACTCCATACAAATCATTTTGATGTGTATTTTTTACTTATGGTACCAGTGATGTTTTTTGGCATGTCATGCCACATTACAACTCATGAGGCAGAGGATTTAATGGGCAGGATTGTCCCTCTGAGAAGATCTGAAATTGGTATATATAAACTGCATTATTTTACTACTCTGTGACATCTCCTAGGTGTATCCATGTAAGTTCTCACCTGTCTTTTCCAGTCTCCCGTTTAAAAAGGTCATCAAATTGAAGCATCTTGTGGCGAGAAATCATGTACACTTTTAACTGCGGCAGTATCTGGTTCATCAGCTGCAGGTTATTGTACACCAAGCCTTTGCCATCTCTCCTCATGTAGCTGCTCGGGCCCCAGAAGATGAACACAGCACCGTGGCTCATGTTTAAGAGTTCGTGGCGATTTCGTAAAATCCTCTGAATGCTGGAGTGCGCGATGACTCGCAGGCTGGTTTTGTTCCCAACGTCCTTCCCGTAACCGCGGGTGGGCGCGTCGTTCATGCGTATGACGCACTCGCTCTGGTCGATCCTGTCCCCCTGCCTGCTCCCCAGGAGGTGTCCAGAGCTGGTCACCAGCGCGCAGCTCTTGCAGTGCATCTTTAACGGCTGCAAAGACATTCACAATTAGCTGCAGACATCTTCCCTTTCTCTACATAGCTGTCTTTTACATGGTCACAGCATATTTCACAGCAAAAACCTCAGAGCAATGTACAGAAATCTCTCCCAGCTGTCTTCCCAAATAGCTGGGGACCCATTACCTGTACATTTCTGGGGGGAATATGGTGTAGATGTACAGCCCTTAGAGTTCCTCTGTGGAGCTAAGCCCATTGTATAAATCCTCCTTTCCACTGCTGTTTCATAAACAGAAATCACAACAGCTTCTCTGCTCTTCCCAGCTGCTTAGGATTGTACTTCTTCCACTTGCTGTAACAGCTATAATTACAGTATTTTTTATTCTTCTGCTTCCTTTTTTTTTTTTCAGGAAATAATAAATCCTATGTCTTCAGGAGTTCACGTGTGAATAGCTTTTCAACCCTGGGGTCAGGACATTTTGCTAAGGGAAGAGATTGATATCCTGGCCCAATCCTTCCATGCTATTTGCAAGCTGTGTCACAACCACTGCAGTGCTCTCGTTCCTCCTTTATAGTTCAGCAGTCAGAGCTGGTCAGTAATGTCTGTGTGTATTTTACATGACAGTGAGTTAGTGCACTGAACCTTTGCTACCTTGTCAGGTCATGTTTAAAAGTTACACAGTAAAATGGAATGGGAGGTGCCTGTTCAGTGAGTGCTGACCTAATGGAAGCAGAAGAGTAAAACAAGCTTTCATGAAAATGAAAATGCATGATAAACCATGTTACTGAAGTATGCCGCCACCACCACCACAGGTATCAATTATAGAGGCATATGTCACTATCTGCTGCTCAGCATGAGAACTAAAAGGTGCAAGGGTTAACAGTATTCCCAAAGTGCTACTTTCTAACAAGAGTACAATAAACTGGGAGGTAAATAAAGACTGTTTGCGGGTGTGCCTTGGTAGCCCTCCAGGAAATAGTACCTTGCACTTGGTGTGTATCATAGTGTCTTTTTGAAAAACAACAACAACAAAGCAAACAAACAATGCCCACCCACCCCCTAAAAAAACCCCAAAGCAGCCCAACAAAAAAACCCACCAGATAAACCCCTGGCACAGACACTGAACTGCAGTTGCTTTGATCATTCTGATCTACACGTATACAGGAATCCAATGACTACATCAGTCTGCAGTGAGGCACAGCTTAAGACTCTAAAGCTGAAAAGGACACATGAGGTAGGTTGGACACAATCTCAGGCTCCTGTTTAAAAATGCTTTGGCCCCGAGTACTTGATGGGAATGTTTTACTGTAGTAACTTGGTTTTAATTTTGAAGGTACTAAGTGGTTACAATTACAGTCTGAGATTCTTTTTTTCTGTGAGACTAGCTCATGAATGCTTAATGCTTTTTTAATTAAAGAAAAAATAAGAAAAAGTATACAATCTGCACAGTGATTCAACCAGTAAGCCTTGTATCTCCATCTCCCTCACTAAACAAAGTCCCTTTCACATCTGTGGACTATAATCCAGAGCTAATGGTATGGGTGACAATGTTCATGCCTTTGTGTGCCAAGGTTCCTAATGCAGTATTTACATGCATTTTCCTTTAAGCTTTCATCTGCCACTTTGATGAATTACCTAATGAAAGGCTCTAAGGTGAACTAGCTGCTCCACCACCATGCTTGGGAAAGCAAGAGGTGCTCATGAGGTTAAAGGAAATGTAGTCAGCACCAATGTTAACTCACACAGGTTTGAATATCCACATAGCAAGGCATTTTCACCTAAATAATCTCTGCTGGTTTCTGGCCTACTGAGCTACAACTTCCTTGTTTCTTTTTAAAAAGCCTGCCACAAAATCCATCAATTGTGAGGAAACAAGGGCAGCCATTGGCATAGCTGTGGAAACTTGGGGAGGGGTCTAAGGCTAGTAATGAACATTAACATCCCCCAGAACATCTGTCCCAGATCTTGTTTGAAACATGTTCCTTCTGGGAAAAAGTCTTTAGACTGAAACAGTCAGGTGTTGCCTAGCCACTTCCTGAATGATGCATGGGGGCTGAGCCCTTGTAGCTGCTCTAGGCAAGCAATTTTCAGTTGCCTCACTCAGATTCTTTCATCTGAAGTCTACAAAACTCGCACCTAAAAATTGTCAGAGGAATTCACAGGGAACAGCCACAACATTCTCACACCAGCTGTTTATAATGCTTTGACAACAGTGAAAGCAAGGGGGGGGAAACGCCATTGGCTGTAATATCATCTCACTGGGAGGCAGCGGTGGCACCAGAAATGTCATCTACTTAAGCAATAATAATGGAGGCACAAGGCAGTTCTTTGGGATTGATGACCAGCTGGAAAAAGTTGATGGCCTGAGAATAACCAGGGGCCATTAAGCCAGAAGAACATTAACTCCACAGAAAACGCTGTTACAGTAATTATTACAGTGATATTTTGGAAAAAAAAGCCAAGTGAAAAGAAAGCAAAGCCCATGAAATATGAGTTATATTTCAGAAGCCTTGCTTCAAAAGGGATGGGGTGAAAGGTAGGCGAGTTTTATAGCATCTTGTTAATTACTTTGAAGTGTAACAGATCATGCATGTAAAAGCTGCTGACATTGAATTGTACCCATTGTTAATCAGCAGCCACAGTTCATGTGTACCTGAACTCCATGGACAGCACCTTTGTGACAGGGCAGAGCACATGGCTACTGCTATGACACAGGTCAGGCACTTGGCAGCACATGAGCCAAGTACTGTCCAAAAAAGTTGCCCAAATCACATTTCAGTTCCAGTCATCTCAAGGCACACATGGAGAGAGAGAGAACAGAGGTTATAGTACAACAAGTTCACAGTGTAGAGCCTCAGCAAATCAGCTGGTGCTTTTCAAGGATAGATGGGCTATCCCAAGGGAATGAAGACAGCAGGGGAACATTGTCATGGGGCAAACCCCATTACAGCACCTTTGTGCCCATAATGAGTAAGTGCAGCTTTGCACAGCTACAAGTATTCCCACAGGCCAAACTGACTCCTGGCAGCTCCCACTTCCAGAGATTAGCCCAGAAGTGCTGCTGATCTATCACAAATGCCTGATTTGGTTAATGAAACAAAAAACAATGCCACGGTTGTTTCTGTATTTTCCAATTCGAGGTAATTTGCTCTTATATTGACTTTAAAATCTACGTTGTCCAATGATCAAAAAATGTTATTTTCAGACACTTTCATGCTCAAGTAGAGCAAATTGAAAAATGTTGTTTCCAATACAAAATATGTTATTCTCAGATATAATTATTTTCTTTGTGATGAAATCAAATAATTTTTGTTTTTGCTTATAGAAGTCTCTTGATTTAAAGCCAGGATTTAGATAAGAAAACAGCTCTCTCCAGTAAAATCACAAACACTGTAAAACATATTTTTTCTTATACTGAGTACTTAATGACCTACTTTCAAGACCCCTGGGTTCAGATCACTCCATTATCAGTAGCGTAAAAAATTCTGTTCTATAAATAAAAGCCAGAGTATTTTATCTTGGCAATGATGACCTGGCCACAACAACAATAAAAACAACACTAAATCAAACCAAACAAGCAAACCCACCTCCCCAAAAACACCCAAACCAAACCAACGAAAAAGGACCTGCAGTGAGAACAGCTCACTACTGAGTTCAGCAGCAAAAGACCACCTGTCAGTTCATGAACACCAGCATTCCTCATGGATACATCTGGAAATACCACAGATGACTTCAAAGTGTATTGGGAGACAAGAGATACCATGAAAGGTTAAAGAATATCCAAATTTGGTTTGGATGGATGACCTTTAACTAAGCACTTGAGACCAAGTGCAAAATGTTTCTCTTGAACTGCAACACCTCTGTTGTTGGCCAGTGTTTGTGTCGTGTCAGAACTGGGATGAGAGGCCACAGAGCTGCTCCTCTCTGTAGTAACCAGCTACTGAACTGTGTTACTTGAACCAACAGCCTCTCTGCAACAGCTCCCAGACTGACTGCACAAGTAAAAGCAGTGGTACAAATAACAAGACTGATGTACAGGAAAGCAAATCTGTTCCCATGTTCACCTGAATTAATTCAGTTGAATTCAGTATGTTAATGGTTGAAAAAGCACACATAAACCCTGTAAGAGCCAGTCTTACTGGTTTAGGAGAAAGTGACCTTATTCCACAGCAGCCTTGCTTTCTCTTTTTGTTACAAAGCAAGTGATTTCTTTGGGAGGAGTTTCCTGTTTCCCTCACCTGGTGCCCATTGTGCCTGGCCTAAGCACAACAGCTTGTGACACTCACTGTATGTTACCTCAGTATTTGCTTTTTATGTTCCTTGCCTTGTGCAAGAACTTAATCAACATTTCCTACGTGATGCTAATGAACCCTGAGTTCACACCATGTCCAATGCAATTTATTGCTTATGGCTTGCTCTTGATTGCTGTGTCATCAGCCACCAGCAAAAACACTAAATAATTAAGGCTTTGCCAGTGATACAATATTTTGTCCTGGCAGCTTCAATTTTTTTTACTTTCTTGTAGCTTTGAGCAGCTCTTAGGTTTCTTACAAGCTGCTGGCTTGGAACCACTGCTCTACCAGGCTGGCTGCTCCTTCCCAGTGCTCCTCTCCCAGAGGCTTGGAGGACAATCCCCCTGTCACAGCTATATCCCAAGCTCTGCAGGAGCTCCAGCCATGCCCAGCCCATTGCTGGCACATCACAAACAGCGGAATGCTCCAGCTCTGCTGAGCTCCTGTCATTCTGCACTGCCCCACGTGTAAAGCTTCTCATGCCATTGTGTCCATCCCCATTGACGAGCTACATGGATTGTTTCTATCAGTGTGCCTCCTTCTTTAGTATCTTCTCTAAAACACTGAAGACTGTAAGGCTAAATCTGCTTTTCTTTGAGGGATTCTTAACAACCACCTTAAAGTAGAATAGAAACCCTGAGGCTTCACATTTGTGAAGTAACTTGTGTTCTGTAAGCCAATGCAGCAAGCTGTGGGGCTCAAGCTGTCTCATTACTGAAGCACAGCTGTGCACTTCAGAAGTGATTTCCACAATGCAAGGACTCTGGGATGATCCTGTGAAAATAATGCAGGTTCCCTGATTATTTTTAGTTTGTAATATTTTGATAGAACAGTACTTTCATAATACCATGAAAGGAATAAAAAATTAAAAAACAAACAAACACAAACAACAAAAAAAACCAAAAACAAACAAATCAAAACAAACAAGCAAACAAAAAAAAACCAACAAAATAAACCCAACCACATGAAAGCTGAAAGAGTTTGCTGTTTTTGAAGTCCCATCTATGAAATGATGCTATCAAGCCAGGCTTCTCTGAACAGTAGAAGTCATTCAGAGGCATATTGGAATAACAATAAGAAGTAACATTTCTGTGTATAAAAAGCTGGAGCAAAAAATCAAAACTGAAACACCTACAGCATGAGAAGAGTTTTCAAGTTCAACTTGCTGAGGTAAATGCCCTTTTAAAGTCTCTGTGAGTTTTGATTTTGTGGTGTCAAGTTCAGATCTAAAAGATTTATTTTGCTTTGACCATGACATTTTCAAGTGTGTATTCATACAGGGAGTGTAGCTTAATTTCTTCACTCTGCATGCCAGCTCAGGCTTTCCCCTCAAGTTTCATAAATTTTGATTCTTTAGCCCTTATGCTAGATAAGAGCACCTCATGCAGGTACAGAGCGGTGTCCAAGAGGGGAAAAAAAAATCCTCTGAGCAAATACATTTATAATTATTGTTGAAGTACACTTTTGGAATATTAGAGAATTTACCATGAAAACAAACTGCATTATCCACTGAACTAAAAGCACTGATTGCCTTCAAAACTATATCCCAGTGACTGATATGGCACAAGTAAACAGAAAGGGTTAGGAGATACCACTTGCCCAACATTGTTAATCCTTATGCAAATCAAAATAACAAGCATTTGCAGTGTAACTTTGCAATTCAAAAAAGGCCTGGCAAGTCTGCTCATAGAGATAAATGCTTGTCTGTTTAAAAAGATAAAAGATAAAACAACTGAATTTCTTATTACTTCTCTTTGTTTCTTGGGCTGTGGAGCTTGAATATGCAAATATTGTGGAAACATTAGCATTGTCATTTCCCATTAATTGCTCTTAGTTATATAATTGGACTCTGCCTTCAGATACAGGATAAGACAGTGAAATAGCCATACTCCAGCACATGCATTCCTCACACTAGGGATCACAGCACCTTATGTTTTATTCCGCCAAGGAATCAATTTTTTTTTTTGCCATGATATCCTACTGAGGGACATCTGCAAAACCTGTAGGAAAAACACAATAATCCTATTTTGAAAAAGGTCCTTAGACAGATCTAATTGAATTTCAGAACATGCAGCTGTATTATGAAGAAGGAAAAAACCCAACAAATGCACTGCACAAAGCTTTCACTGGAGCAATTTTCTTGGAGAAAGTACCGTTAAGCACATTAGTCAATGAAGAGTCTTCTGCTTGTGTGAAGTGTTTTCCGGCACATTAACTCGTTTTCAGGGGACTGCCTGCTACTCAAAGCTTCCATTAGATTAATTAAAATATGGCTTCTCTCACTGGAAAGAAAAGGCATGAGTTTGGTTACAGGACATTGACCACCTATAGAAACGGAGCCCTTTCTGGTTACATGAAATACATGAGCAGGAGCAGCAGCACAGGAGATGAACAACAGGGTAACTTCTGGTATATGGGGCACATTTCTCTTCTTATTTTAGAAGCATGATTACCAGGTGCTGATGTTTTCCCCTAAGCCACCTGAAGTGAATATAAGGTGCAACCTTGCAAATTGTCAGCACATATAAAGCTAAGATTTAGAGAGTAGTTTCCATCCTGAAACCTATAAATGTGTCCCATGAGGAAGATTAGTATCAATCATAGGCTTATTGGAGAGGGAGATAGGATACAATGATAACCTGAAGCTATCAACTAGAGTAATGGTCTCAGAAGAAAAAGCAATCAGAGAAAGAAAAGAATATCCTCAGTAAAAGGCAGAACTAGAAAATCAGGCAAGAATGTATCATGTTGATGAACATGAACTGTTATACAAGAGAGAGTATCATATGAACAATACACAGGCTCTAAAGAAATGGTTATTGCCTAATGTTTATCTTAAAAGGAGTGCAAATAGACATCCATATTACATCAAACTGCTTTACTTCTGTTCTGCAGCTAAAGTTCTTGCACTAAAATGAAATAAAGCCACAGGCATGGTGTCTTAACTATGCAAATTGTTATCACTGAAGTGTCAGAAAAACAGAAATTATAACAATCTCCAGGAAAGGTATT
Source organism: Irena cyanogastra (assembly GCA_013397155.1). NCBI lineage: Eukaryota > Metazoa > Chordata > Aves > Passeriformes > Irenidae > Irena > Irena cyanogastra. The sequence continues at coordinate 2,274,612 of VWZV01016135.1, read as the reverse complement.
GGACAGTTTGGATTTTTGCTTCAGAATGTTTTCACATAAACTTCTCTGCTTTGCTTCGGTATGTTTTGGCAGTTCTTTAAGTTTAAATACTTCATGTAGGTATGCCCTCATATGCTCTCTCTGCACCTGTCATGGCTAGGCAGGATATTTTTTGAACTTCAAGCTTCACAGGGTCCCTTTTTTATCTAACCCAGCTTTAAAGCCAAGCATCACAGATCTTTAAAGTTTGTGCCTAAGTTTTCAGATTCAAGCACTTTTTTCTTTCTGTGGCACTATCTGGCTCATCCAAATGCATCTCAACTCTCATTACAACTATTATCTCTACAAGGCAATAATGTGATTGGCATTGCAAGGACAAAGCAAGCCTTTCCAATGGTATCCAGTTTTATCAGAACTTAGCACAGCATGCAGAGCCCCTCTAACAGGCCAGATGAAATATATGACCAACTCTCTAATTAGAAAGTTACTGACCCCATAGAGAATTTGTCTAAAATATATTTTGTCTTGTATTTTTCTACCTGGTTGAAGTAGAATGAAATAAAAAATAATATTCCTTATTCCTTTGAAAGACCTTTCTTCAAAAATTTTATTCAAATGTCTTTCCTTCAAAATCTGTCAAAAATGTTCAGCCTTGTGGTGTTTTGATTCTCATGTGGTAGCTCCATGTAATCTTCATCAGCTTGTTTTATGTGAACCAGGCTGTTCTATATCCTCTTATTTCTGTCCCTCTGACTTAACAGCACACCAGAAACTAGAGAACAAAATTAAAGAAAGCAGATTTAAACCCCCACTCACAAAGATACTGCATCTGAATTTAATGTTTTTCTGAGGATGTATCAGATTCAGTAATACACAAAGTTGTACCACCTCCACACACACAGCAGGATCCCAAGGCAGCCTCCATAGTCACTGGCATATTGGCACCAAAGACAGATGCTGGAAACAGGTACTGGCAGCTGAAGTGGCTAAAACATCCATTTAACTTAGGCATGACAGGTTGCAGAAACACTGCAAATTTCTCCCACACACATATGTAGAAAATAAAGAGAGAGCATTTTGTGCTAAAGTATTTGTATATTTAGTTTTGGACAAAAACCAGATGCAAAGAAAACATCTTGAAGACAGACATATAAACATCTGTATATCTGCTACTATGTATCACTACAATTTTAACTTAATTTAGATGACAACTACATTTGAAAAATAAAAGTTTTAATTCAGGGGTCAGCTCTTTCAGTTTTGGGGGTTTTGTTAAAAGGTCTCAAGCATTCAAAATATATCTCTCCAATTGTTCACTATTACCACAGTCCTGATCAGGAGACAAAAATAAACACATTTATCTAATCAGGATGTTTGTATTGAGTCTATTTGTCTGCATGCAGGTTAATATGAAATTAAACACTTTGTAGATGGAAACATTTAGCACTGAAATGAGCCTGCCAGTGAGGGTTAATTAGACAATCAAGGACAAGAGCTGGCACTCCGTCTGCCAACATGGCATTGCTTCTCCAAAGAGGTGCTCTTCAGTTTACAGCAGAATGTCAAAGCTATGCTCTGTGTGGGTGGAAAGGATGAGGTTAACTGGAATCTCTGGAGGAACTACTGACAAAAGGCTGGCTGGAGAGAAAGGAAGGTACCCTGAGGTGCAGGGCAAATGAGAAGAGGGAGCCCTTAAAAAACAGAGCCAGGGAAAAGCTGATAGCTAGTCAGCTAATTACAGGGCAAGAGCAGGGGCTGACCTTGCTAGAAGTAAAGTCTGTTTCAGATCTGTGTATTTCACAGATGTTTAGGGCACTGGCTTGTGGCTGTGGCACACAAATACTTTACCATCAATTAGTTTCAGTGAAGCATGATTCCCAAGCATTAGTTAACACTCTTCAGTAATATTCCTTGCTGAAAGATATAACTGATCTGAAACTGGCAAAATGACAAAACTTAAAATCACAGCTACCTGATGCATTTGGTCAAGGAATTTGAAGTGTAGGAAGGTGCGCTAGAGAGAATGCAAGAGGTAGGTTTAAAAAAGATACTACAGAAATCAAGAAAAAAGGAATCACCTCTTAGTGAGCAGCAGCAGAAACAAAACCTTCCTGCAAAGAGGTGAAATGTGGAGTCCCAGAGTCACAGGGGATTTCTGAGTGCTTTATACACTTTATCTGCTTTTTATTTTACATTATTAGTCCTAAATTGTACTCCTTGGATGTGATGTGTGTGTCATTTAAGTGCATTTTACCTGGAAGTGGCATTAAACAATTCCTGCTCACTTCTTCCTGGGTTGGGGGGTGGAGTGTATTTCACTGGATCACTCCCTGGATCCATTCCACAATCAGAACAGGAGACAAAGAGAAGTCAAAAGAAGCCAGAAACAAAAAGAAAAGATAGATGGATGCACAGCACTGCTGTCTTTAGTAACACTGAATGCACATAAAATTCAGCCCAAACTGCTATGATAAGATGGGTATCAATGGTAGTGGTGATGGAAGAATGAAAAGGAGAACCTGGCAGCACAACCAAGAAGTTCTATGTTGCAGATACTTTTACAAAGTACCTCTCAGTCTTTCATTGTTTAGAAGTCACCATTACTGAATACATGGACATCTAACTGATATCAGCAGGAGGTTTTAAACTCTATAACCAAAGCTTGCTTTTCAGGGCTCTGTACCACACCTGGCTGCAGCCCAGGATTCTTCCTTCATGTGAACGAACTTCTGTCAGTTTCTTCAGAGCAATAGGCATATTCTAAAGCAGTTTTTCTGCACGGGATATGCAAGTTCATCTTTCCAGCTTTACTGCCCCAAACAATGCTCACCCATCTGAACAGCACATTTTTACAAACTCAGACCTTCTCTAGAGCCACAATTTCAACTGTCAGGACAGAAGGCAGAATATTGTCTTCTTACGGGAGAAACACTGGAGTGTCAACAGTTTTTCGTATGGGAATCTGCTGCCCACATGCCCACAGTTCTGGTGCTTCCCACTCCCGGCACACACTGGGAGCCCTGAGTTGTGCCCACCTTGCTGTGCATGCCCTGTGCAGGTGGCAGGTCCGAGTCCCCAGCCTGGAGCACCCCCAGCAGGGCTCTGGGCAGGGTCCCCATGCCTGTGCCGCCACTTCCGAGCCCTCCGACCCCGGAGGCCACCTACAGCCCCAGCCCTGACACTGATCTCACCTGGCACGCAGTGACAAACAGGGCTGGCACACAGTGACCAACACATCTGAGCAGGACAGGGCACACCGGGGACAGTCTGCCAGGAGATGGCACGAGAGCACAACCCTGGCTCAGTCACAGGCACCGGGAGACCAGCAGAGTATAAAGCGCTCACAAGGGACAGCAGCCACTGAGGACAGCTGGCAACCTGACATCCCAAAAAACAGTGGGGACAAAGTGGGAATTTCACCTTGGGCAGGGCAGTGTCTGCACTGTGTCAGCCCTGCCTATTTCCCAGATTTGCACGACAAGAAGAAAAGCAGGCATCCTCCCAGGAGAAAGGCCAGCTCCTGTCAGCACAGCCGGGAGGAGCCTCTGTCCTGGAAACCCACATTTGAAGAAATGCAGCCAAACTCCACTGATGTGTCAGCACTTAATTACAGCTGGAGTGCGGTTCAAATCTTTCCCTTTCTGTCGTGTGTTCTGCTTCCAGAAACACATGCTCAGAAAAAAAAAAGCAACAGTGCAGGATTTCTACCCCTCAAAAATAATAATCACGCTCCAGCCCTACTATTATAATTAAACAGAAATTAATTACATTTTAGAGAAGGGGACAAGTTCCGAAGGCTTAGCTGGTTTCCTTTTTAATTACTGTGTAATATTGTGAACACAGCAAAAATCTTCTTTTTAACATGCTAAATGTGCTGGGGGTTATGTTTGCTTTAACAGACTGCAAAGGATGCTACATTTGCATTTAATTAAAAAGTAAGTTATTAGAACAGTTTATTTTGGTTCAATGTATATTTATTTAGCATGTGGATGGTTTCAAATCAGAAATAAGATTTCTTTTTCAATTAGGTGTCAATAGACATCTGGGAGAGCAAATAAAAACAACGTATTTTCAGAAGAAAGCTTGTTAATGCAAAAACATCTGGCCCGTCACAATTAGATTATTTTTGAACATTCACCTTTTCCAAAGGAATCAATCTCTATCTCAAAAGCTAAACAGTATGTTACCTTTTTGACAGGAACAAAATAACACAATCCCAGAAACGGAACACATGCAGAATCCCCACACCAAGTGTGAGCTATCCTCCAACCTGGAGTGATCTGAAGAAAACAACTCCATCAACCCTTCCAGCTGTGGAAGGGCATTCAGGGCCGTGGGAATGCAGGCTGGGTCTGCCAAACCTGGCAGAGCATTTGGGAGAAAGAAATTCTAATTTTCAGCTCCTGAGCAGCCTTACACAGGAATCAGGCAAAGATTTTGGCAGATGCAGAAAAACAAATGTAGGCATCTAGTTCACTTGAAATTCAAATGAGGAAACAGCAAAGCTCATTTACGTGCTTTCAGGGTTAGTCAGCAGCTAAGCAAAGATTTTTTTAACTGAAATGTTACATTTAGGTTTAGGAATAGAGCTTTAACTGGGTTAAGTCCTGCTTTACACACCAAAGCTCTTCATGGGATCTATCTCTTGGTTTCTGTATTAAATAAAAGTCTTAGGGAACCATTTCTTCATAGCCACATACCTGATTCATCACTCCTCGGAAGGCTACAATACATCTGTCATGGAACCCTACTAAGTACTAGTAAATCACCAAAGTTGGAAGCATCAGAAGCATATCCAAAAAGAGTTAAAGTGAAAAGCCAAATGTCCAAAGAGCTCTGGGGTGAAATTGTGTCACTTTACAGATGAACCTGTAATCTATGTGAAAATAAATGATGTATAATGATTACAAAATTTTAAATCAAATCTTCACATGGGGACAATTCAATAAGGTTAGGTGATTATAGGACTATGCAATAGCATCAATTATGGAGCCAGAAACAGTTTCATGTCCCTCAGAGGCTACAAAAACTCTGCGTTCCTTTATTCACAACATCAGAGGGCATTGACTTTCATCGAATAGTCTGGGGGGTCTTGTCTGGAGGGAAAAAAATAAATAATGGAAGGCATAAGCCCAAGAAATGACTGGCAATGATCCTAACTTATCATCCAAGCTACCATTTGCTCTGCCAATTGATGGGAAATGAAGTGTGATCAATTCCAGTCCACTGTACATTGTTCCCACTGACTGACCTGCCAACTCTTTGATTGAATAATTAGTGAAGATATCAATATCTGCCATTTTGCACAATGCTCACAAGACAAAATCCTAAAGTTTTCAGAAAATGGACAATCACCACATTATCTGTAACTTCACATTTTCTTTCACATTTATGACTAAGCCTTGATATTGCCAAAATACAGAATAAAAATGTAACAGTACATAAGAAGTATTAGAATCCAGGAGCATGAAATCTAGAGGTCAGTGCAACCCCTGAAGTAATACAACATACATTTTTAATCTTACAGATGAATAATAAGCCATATCAAAAAGGATTAGATCTGTGCTCCTCATTTACAATAGTTCACTGTAAGTGGCAGCCTATTTTCCACTCTCACTACCAGGGGAAGATGCGTTAACTCAGGTGCTGGGTGGTGACTGACAGCAGCGCTGACATTTTAATGGCAGCTACTGTTTAAGAGCACTATCACCATCTTGTGCTTCTTAAATAAAGATTTAATCTACTTTTGATGCAGCAGAGCTCTGCCGACCTGGCAATCTGCTGTTAGGGCACATGGAAACGTGGGGGTTTCTTTACTCCCATCACCCAGTCCCACACCGGGTGTGTAACAAGCTGTTCCAAAGCCATAAATTAGGCTCAGCAAGGCACTGCCTGACATTATACTGCACGTACAGTCCCAAGCCTCGAGTGCTAGCAAACAGGGACACTGCACTTAGTGTTCTATTTCAGACATAAATGGTGTTAACTGCAAACACAAATCAGTTATTCAGTGCAAAAATGATACACGACTTGAAAATTGGACCCTTTATAAGTATTTTGGCATTTCTAACTTTAGTTCACACGCATGGATGTAATTCCCAAGTATCCAGATGCCATAGCCATATCTAAAGACACCACTTCTCCTGAAACCATTCTAAGGAGGCTTTGCGTGTGTTCACCACTTTTCCCCCTAATTCTCAATCTATTCACCTCCTATATACAAACGAAGAGCAAAACCAGAAAGGGAAATGTACAAACTGAAATTGCAAATGCATCACCTAAAATGAAGGAAAGGGCTAGTGGCTTACAAGGCAGGAATGGAGAAACCATGTGAAAGGTCTTTTCCAACCTAACTGATTTTGTGATTCTGTGATTTTCCCTATCTTACTCCACCTCATGGATGACTAATTTCTTTCCATGCTATGTTGTAACAAATCCTAGCCTTTGCTACTTAAGAATAGCAAAGTCCCAATAAAGACATGTGCTGTTTAGTGCTCACTTTAATGTGCATAAGGAAGACATTTCTGGTTTGACAGGTAGTGGCATCTCAACCCAAAGAGAGCAGATTCATCTTTCCTTCTGGGCTGACAGCAAGTTAAGAGCACAATGCCATAATTTGGTATCAATAAAAGGCTTCCCCTGTACCCTGTCCTAGATCTCTGCTTTTTAATTGGCAGAAAATCTCATACCAGTGCCATCCTAGTGCTGGAAGTTTGTTTGACTGATCACCACCCTGAATTGCTTCAACACTGTCCACCTATGAAGTACAGGCTATGCAAGTGCTTTGCAGGCAACTCCTGCTGTGCAAATGTATTTACTATTTGCTGATTAATATAGCCTGAGGCAACCTGGTTCTGTGCATTTCACATGTTGAAATAGCTCCCTTGTATGTTCTGAATGATGCCTTTTAATTCCATTTGAAGACCCATTATCCAACATTATCTCACAATAATTAACCATGTGTTCATCTCTCCTGAGTAAAAGACTGGAGTGACCAACTCTAAGCAGACAAAATGTTAAGAGACAGTCTTCATCAGAAATAACTGCATCCTTCCTGTATTACTCATGGCAGTTGGCCAGCCTCTCTTCTTTTTCATGAAAAAAAGCAACATCCAACAACAAAACAAAATCCACCACAAAAAAACTTACCAAAAAATCTCCAACCCAAAACAAAAAAAAAGAAACAACCAAAAAATTTATCTGTGTTTTTTTTTTTTTTTACAGGGCTTAGTTGTGGTAAGTATTAATTAAGCACTGCGAGTATCACAGCAAAAAAACGCCTCCTTTCTCCCTACTAGCAAGACTAGCAGCAGGTGGGATACAAAATATAGAATATTCTACTCTTTCCAAATTAGCCCAAAGCACAAACTAATACCAGTATTCTCTTTGTTCTTCTCACTCAGAGCAAATCCTACATGAAGTTTGAGAAAGACAAATGCAACTTGAGCAAATTAGCTCCAGGAATCAAACAACTTACCAAGAAGAATTAGGATTTTCACATTTGTGGAATTGGTTAGTAGGCATCAGTGATAATGATAACATGATGGACTGACAAGACTTTATTTTCCTCCAAGACCAGAAAATTCTGATTCCACTTGGCAATTAATGTGAATTATTTATAGAGTAAAGATTTGGTAGCTACCATGCAGTCTACTGCACATGGGTGTATGTAATCCTTTATACCATAATTGTGCACTATACATGCATGGATGAAATGAACAGAACTGCAAGCAGAATACTTCTATCTTGAAAAATATTTCCCATATTAACCATTCATCTAAATACCATGCCTCTTCTTATCTGATTGTTTTACTGAGTATTGGCAGGGTTTTTTATTCAGCTAAAGCTCCCTGAAGGAAGGAAAATATGCAGTTGTTTAGCAGGTCAGGTCAAAATGGATAAAGAAGCCTCAGGACTGCCTAACATGCCAACATGCCCTACAAAATAACATTTACTAAACAGATTTCCACAAGCAGCAATTTCTGTTTAGTAAAGTGGTAAATGCCTTCTTGCAATATCTGAAAGAATTAAACATTCCCTGTGAAAATTAGCCATACAGCATCACAGGAGGCTACCCTTTATGCAGCATCAGTTAAATTTTGCTGTCTTCTAGGAAGGAGATTAAATTTCTCCTTTAAAACTCTGTTTCCAACTGTCTAATGCACTTTGGCAAGCTTTCAAAGGCAGGCTGGCACCAACGAATTCTCTTTCCAATCCAGGCCACTTCCTTTGCACCAAGCTTCTCTACTCACTATTTTTTTCTATGGTTTTTTCCTTTCTTTCACGGCTGCTCACTCCCCAGTACATGATTTTTTTCCTAGGCTAAAATCTCTACACCATGTACATGCCATTGCAGTGATACAACTATAAATGAAGTAAATTTGTGGTAAATTAAGATGGTAAATTAAGAACGCATTTGAAATATCCTGAAATTAATTTTGAAACATGAAAGTAGCAGATCAAAAACTGACAACATGAATGTGAATTTTAAGACATAATAAATCATCTGGGCTTTCTGTAATGGCTTATACATTTTTTTTTCTATTTCTTTTGTATTTGCTATTATGACTTAAACCTAGAAATTACAGCATTTCTGGACCTTCGTAGACAACCTTCCTTCTACCAACTACATAAGGCTTTTCTTGACTTAGGCATCACTAACTGAGAAGAATTTCTGTGTATCGTAGTCTTTGATGATTTTTGTAGTATCTTTGATGATTGATGATCTGTTTACTCTTCTTAGCATACTGCCAATCATACAATTTTTCAAATAGATTTCATAATATTTTGTGTTTTTCTTAAATCTCCAGCACATGGCAGGACAGAATTAGAGAAGAACAAGTTTCTCAGAAAGACAGAGATATGATACCAAGGGAATGTGTGAAGAATGGTCACATATGCCCACTTAGAGTTTCTGTAGTTATCACAACTGAGATATTTCTGTTTAAACTGTATCTACTCTTTATCCAGGAGTTTTTAAGTAATCCTAACTGTGAAGTGTGCCATATTCTCCTTGTTAACCCTCTTAGAGTGAGGATTCCTGCCAGGGTTTTGGAGAACAGTGCTCTGCCACCAATTAAGCCCAGCATTCCCTCTGCCTCAGTTTAATACATCCTTTTCCCCAGAATCAGATCTGCAGCAAAATCTGAGAATATCTTGTATACACAAGGCTTCTGCAGGGTAACATGACTTCTGCATCACAGCAATTCCTCTCTGCTTGCCCACCCTGCTGCTGGCTCCATCCCTGAACTCCAGGACACGCCACTTATGTTTTGGGAAATATATTCCTACTCCATCCCTCTCAAACAGATGCACTGGAGCCTCTATTTGCTTTACTCTTCCCACTTTGGCAAAAGACTATTGTGCTGCTTCCCCTTCTGGAGAACTGGCCACTAATGAGCCATCTGGCACATGTCCTGGTAACAACAGTATGGTCATTTGGACAATTCTTGTCCTCTCTGCTCTTGCCTTCCTCCTCAGGAAAACCCAGCAATCCTTCAACTCATTCTTGCAGGCAAAATTTCTTCTCACCCCGGGAGAGAAAAGGTATCTGTTTCAGTCTTAGTCCAGTTCTTGGCACTCATGTACAACTCAGAGTGACAATGTTAACGGAAATTTTTTTATAACAAATTTTGAGTGAAATTGTAACTGTCTGATGGAAACACTTGGCAAAATCCTTTATGCCAAATGAGAGAAATTACAAGCTGCCTTAAAAATTGATGAGGAATGAATGAGTTACCTACCTAGACGTGGCAGGACTGATTTGCATCACAAAGTCACCACTGCCTTCTGGCATCTTGAAGATATTGTCAGGGAAAAAGCCAAGGACTGAACAGGTAGGGATGCAGATGAGTCATTTAATCCCAGGCTTGAGCTGTAGAGGCAGCAGAACTATTGTTCCCTGCCACTTTCTCACCCCACAAAAACGCCTGTGATCTGTCCCACAGGATGCTTCCAGCTTATGTTAACACAGTGAGGAGAGTGCAGGCCTGAGCGCTCTCAAGCTGGCAAGCTCCCTGCTCACATGCAGCACAGAGGCACATCCAAGCTGTTCCCCAAGCACTGCTGAACACTTCCTCCAGGATGAGATCCTGGTGTTCTCCAGCTCAAATCCTAAACTATGATGAACCACGATCAAGACTTGCTGGAGCAAAGATATGGCATGAGCAGACAGCATGGATTTCATTCACCTAACTTCACTTTCACATAAAAAAAAAGCATCTTCTAAAAAGCTCGTCCTTGGTGAGCAGAAAATATATAAAAATTTATTACCAACAAGCCCATTATTACACTGAAATTTATTCCATTTAAAGAACTTTTAACCCTTAACTTTTAACCCCTAACTTTTAACCTAAAGGGTTCAAGCAATTCCCAGTAAATTTCCATGTCTAGATATGTCAATAAATTCAGCCTCTTAAGCAGCAAGAATAATCCATCTTGGGAATTACACTGCATTTACCATATGTATGCAAGTAAATTTGACTAACAAAAATATCAGTTTAAATACAAAAAGTCAAATACTATTTGTATTTATCAGTATTAAGCATAATTTCACCCATTTTCTTTGTTTTGTACCAGAAAAACTGCAAAAGCGTGATTCCTTCACAGCCAATAATCCTGCTGAGCTTCACCTTTTACCCTGGTTTCTTCATGAAATTTGTTCCAGCTGCCGAGCGTGACAGGTATGCAGCAATATATGCTTGGTGACGAGCACTTGTGACAGCATTTAGGCTGACCCAGTTTTCAAGGCAGTTCATATATCTTAGTGGAAAAAAAAAATCCATATCAATGAAAAGGATAGGAATGCTATTACCACATTATTGTCTCTACTGACTCCTCCCAAAGAGAAAGAGAGAGAACCTTCCTCAGTAGTCAGCCTTTCCCATTCTTAGGCAATTTTTATTCTAGAGACATGTCATTGTTACAGCAAAACAAGTATATTATGTTGGGAAAAAGCAATCTTAGCAGAGATTCAGCTATACAGTAAAGAAAGTGCTTTTTACTAGGCAAGTTGCATCACCCCCTCAATCATGCCAAATTCTGCCAGATTTACATTACAAATCATTCACATTACTCTACATTACTGTCTACTCTAAAACAACTGTGGCTGGCCGTGATCACCTCTTTTCTTCTCTCTCAGTATCTACTTGGCTCCTTAGCATAGGTCTGGGGTCTGATGTCCTCCCATCACCATCAACAGTAGCACACAAAAAGTTATTCCCATTATTTACATCCTACAGAAGGCAGCAACCTCCACTGCCATTTGGAAGAGGCATTCTCCTCAAAAGCTCTAGAATTTCCTTCTGCTTTAGTCTTTCTTTGTGGCAAACAAGCAACTACAACCAGTTCTTCCACTGATCAACTACAAAATCAGGCCAACCAATAATGCTTTGAAAGCTTCCTATATGCCCTTCTCTGCACAGCTGTCACATGAGAACAGCTACACCTAACTACTAGTAAATAGGAACTTCGTCTTAGTATTTAAAGTTCTGCTTTTAAGTGGTTTTTTTACAGGAATAGTGGTAGTTTATTGCTTTTGAGCCAAGTAAATCTCTGGTCAAAACCAGAAAAGAATATTAAAAAATCCCTCCTCCCCCTCTCTTCCACATCAGATTCATTTAATAAAATGGCTGTATCTCTTACAGCCTAGGGGTTTTTTCCCATATCTCTTAGGGCCTAGCTCAATATTTGGATGCCAGGTGCTTTCTCTCTTATATTGTAGAGCATAATTAGGATTTGAAACTCCCTGCCAGTTGGCCACTCGGTTGATGAGGAGTAAGGTAGAAAATTCATTTCAATACTCTTAATATTCAAGTTCAATACTCCTCTGCATTACTTAATGCAGAAATAAGCCATAGAGTGAATAAGGAGAAGAGATGGTGAACAGAGATTGCACAACATATTTGCCTGATGGCTCAAGAAGCTCATGAACGCCCCGAGGGCTTTCACGAGTCCTCTGTGAAATGGTCATTGGATAAGATGCAGACAGAGCACTGGCTGAGCCCAGCTCTTTCCAGCACTGAGCTCACACTCCCCCTTGCTGAGATCTCTGTGCCTACAGGCACAGCTTCAACCAGAAGTACAAAGCAGTCTGACCCCTCCATGAGTTTGTAGTTTAAAGATTAGGGTTGCATCCTTGAGATGGAGCAAGGAAGAACGAGCAAGGAAGAATGAAGGATTTGCCTCCTGCTCTGTAGATAAGCACACTAACCACCAGGCTACTCTCCATGGCAAAGCAGAGGACCTCCTTGTCTAACAGGGCTTGGAGGATTTTTGCAAAGCTTATCTTGATCACCAATTTTTGAAAAAAGGGCAGAGGAACTTATTTCAGGACCAGCATTAGGACAGTGTGAAAGAAGGTGTTTCCTCAGAGCTATGAATAAGCATAAAGACAGATATTTAAGGCAACCACTCCCTCACTGTTTTCTATTATCTCTTGGTCTGTATTTAAGTTCTTTGGGTTTTTTCCCCCCAGATAACTACATTCTGCTTTATACCTATGCTAATGTATATATATTTACTGAACACTACATAAACTAAGCAGATTTGGCATTTTGTGTCCATACACAGTTAACTCTCTAAGGCTTAGACAGTATCAATTTAAATACTTCAAGTATATTACTGTCTTATCCACTTATACAGACCTTTATGAATGATAAAAGAGGAGATGTTATTTCCTGCCATAGAAGTTCAACGCAAAGCATGACTCTACCTATGTAATAGGCTTTTGTCTTCCTTTCATGCATCTGTATCTCCATCGTTAATTTTGTACCATCAAGTAAATCCCAATGTTTATCTCCTGTAAGAATATGAAACACTGCATTCCCTTCACACTAACAGGGAAGCATAAATACTATACCTTTCTTCCTGAAGACAGATTTCAATGTATTCTTTAGAGAGAAGTGCCCACCTTATTGATACAAACAACATCTGAGAGGCATCAAAATTGCAGTAATAGTTAGGCTGCTAATATGAATCACAAACCCTTTTTCAGCACATGTGAACTGGGATCATACTGCCCTAAACACTGATACATAAATACAGTTATTTGACATAATGCAATTTCAGAGCAAAATCACATTGGTGCATTGACCTAATACCAGGTTCTGTATGACAGTCTTATATCCTTGGCTGATTACTTAGAAAATGCAGCCTAAACAGCCCTGTGCAAGTAAAAAATATCTAACCTATAGAAAATAAGATTAATAATCTTATTGGACAGATGCACTCTGAGATTCTAATTCTGCTTCAATTCCTGTTTATCAGAAGTTCATTAAACTCCTACATCATGAGTCTGACCTAGAAAAGTAAATAAGTACTCTGTTATTCCCTTTAGAGCCCTGAGTTACTAATAAGGAATTATAAATCTCCAGTCACTTTGTCAAGCAGCCAAATACATCCCAAGTGAAACACAACTGCAAAGTTCATAAAAATGAGACCAACTGAAATGCAAGACTAAAAATGTGATTTTGTTTTATAGACCATGAACGAATAGCACATTGTTTCCGCTTTTGTGAACCACAAATATGAACAAGTAGGAACGCAGTAAATGCAACTAACTTCACCCATCTAAGTCAAGTCTTCACTGGGCCCTGTTTGTCTCCTTCTTGAGCATCCAGTTACTGCACTTACATAGGACTGCTCATCATAGATGTCTAAGCTTTTATGAAGACAGATTGGTAGTTTAGATGTGAGGAGACTAAGGAGCAAATAATCATAAAAAATTCCCACGTTCCTCAGCCAAAGTCACCACGCAAGTCAGAAATGGGTCGGCAATGGGATCATAGTTCCCTGGATCAAATTCCAGCTCTAAACCCCACAGAGTATCATGGGCATTGCTCCAGCAAAATTATAAGCAGATACCTTACTAGAAATTTATGAATAATCACATTGAAGCAAAGCCACAGCCTTTCTGTGCTATGGGTGAAACCTGGGCTCGGCTGGAAAACCTGGCTCACTGATAATAATCCTCTAGGCTTCAGTGGGTCTAGGACTTCCCTTTTATTTCTAAATGTCCCCTGAAAATCTGCTTTGGATTTGTTGATTCGTCTGCTGGATGACCTCAGTTATACTATCCAGGCTATGTCAAATATAGTAGCTTGAATTGTCATTACCTACAGCAATTAAGCCTATAATTAGATCCCCTTCAATGACTTCTTGACTTGCAAATGCATCTCTCTGACCTTCCTGATGCTGTTTTACATTTGATCCTAGAATTTCTTTGGTTGCTTTCCTAATACAATAGCTCCAAAGTTGACTTTGAACTATCTGGCAAAAAAGCTGAGCCCTGGTTTTAATAGTAGAGTGAGAATTATTTCTAATCACGTTTCCTCCCTCTAACTACAAAAGACTTAAAGGTTCATTTACAAATCATCCTAGTGCTGCTTATCCCACTGCTTTTGCAACTGTCCATCAGCCCACAGCTTCGCAGAGCATTCTGTATGCTGCTGAAACCTCGAAATTTGCAACTGTACATATAACTATTAGTTTTGGTAAGAATTTGGCTACACTGGTAAGACTAGTAAGCTCGACCTTTCAACTTGCAAGGCTCACTCCATTTGTCATGAGGAAAGCCTCCCATCAAGACCATAAAAGCCGTAAAAACTTGTCTGTTCCCAGAGATGAAGATGGTATGTCTGGTTCACAACAGTCACGTTCTGGCCATGACTAAACCTTCCCAAGTCAAAAACTGCACATTTGGCTGCTGCCTTCCAAGGGCAGAATGGTCTGTACAATTCTGTACATTCTATGTATACACCATAAAATAGTTTGGGACTCCGTGGTATTTTCATACGTTAACATAAGATAAGATAAGTATAAGATAAGATACGTTATAACATGACTTCGCAATTTGAATTATACCTGATGTATTTGTCACGCTGATTTTTAGTTCTCTATCCACCTCTAAAGCTGAGATGGCACCAGTAATTACATAGTTGGAACACTGTACCTGTATAAAAATGTGAATGAAATCGGTAAATTAAGATTGCCTCCAAGAAACTGTTGCTTAGACTCATTAGCAATATAATAGTGCGGTAATTGAAATGCATGCAAGAAACTGTTTATTCAACTGGCCAAGAAACCCGACAGTTACTGAAGGCAATCTTAATCTATACAAAGAGAGGGTTAATTAAAAATATGCAAATAGTTCATGTTCTTGTGTTTCAAACTAGGAAGTACCTAGTGTCCCATTCAAATAGGTAATGAATGAGAAGACAATGGGTCCTCTGGAAGATCACAATGAGATGTGAAATACATTGTAAAAAAGTTGCTAAAAAATCATGTGTTGAAATATAACCAGGAAAAACGGAAATTGAAATCTTGTGTGCTTGGTCCAATCTGCATGCCTTTTAGCATCCCACAGGGAAAATAAACATGTTTTGTAACTACTGACACCTTCACATCAAATTCAGAGACCAAGTCACTGAGGGGGTTTTCCAGCCTCACATAGTGTTTCAAAGACAACATGTCACAGGCTTTCCAGCTCTGACAGAAAAAGACAGACATGGCTTTGGGCTGTGACAGAGACAATGTTTGACTGTTATGTGGTTAAAATCAGCTAAAATTCCACCAAATATTCAGTAAACTGAAGTGTAATGCTAGAAACTGGACAGTCTGTGTCTCTACTTCGGGCAATTTAGTATCTCCTATTTTCCTTTTCTCTCTATTCCATAAAATGCCAATAAATCCTCTTTTTCTTTAATCTAAGCTTAATTGGATTTTTTGCTGTTATCTGGGGAAATTACTTTTTCACATTCCTGAGGGAAACAGAACAGTGTCCTCAGGAGAGCTGAACACAACAGTCAGCCTGGTGGTCAAGGTCAGGGGAAATACTGTTATCTTCTTTTAAGGAATTGCCTCAAAGGGGTCAGTCCTGTCATTATGAACAGAGAAAGGGCTAAATGACTTGAGGATACAATGCACCATCAGGGACCTAGATACACATAATAGACTACTGGTACTGAGAGGCAGGACTATATACAAACATGTCAGCAATAAGATGAATATCTGAAAAAAACCACCTCAAAAGCATTGTGTTCAATGAAATACAGCGCACGTGCAGAAGTCATATCATTTAATTATAAAAGTGTAATTAAAGTGGTACAATTGTCTTAATGTGGATGGAGACCTAGAGGTACAAAGGTGTTTGTTCTACGATAAGCAAGTCTTAGAAAGCAAGAATAAAGGACATCTCTGGGATAAGGTATCTTGACACTATACATCTATGCCCACGGCAGAAGACAACTATTTCCATTAGGGATGTGAACATAATGGAACGAAAATTGCATGTAGACCAGTCCCAACAAAAGAGGGCATGTTTTGACAGAAAATGGAAAAATGGAGTTCTTGATTAAAAAAGCATTTGAAAAAATCAGTTGTCTTTTGTTTGTACATCAAAGGCATGCCACCATGAACACAAAGGGAACTCTGCATCTCAGTGATGTCCTCCTCAGGGTTTGCACAAACAGGCTTTCCATTAATAGCTCTCCATATTGTGTAATTATAGCAAACAGAAATAACCCACCACCACAAGGTACTTTCAATGGAGTTATCACTTTGCAACACTGAGCCTAGCATTTTCATTATTTTTGCTCCATTGTATCACTGTGCTGCTTCAAATATTTATTCAAAGCATTTGTGTTCCAAATATTTCCATTTTCAGAATACAATTTAATGTATAGACAGAGGAGCAGAATGCTTCCTGACAAGGCTGATAAGAACCAAAATGTTTACAAGGCAAATCTGTCTGAGAAGCAAAGCAACAGACCTCTGCAGGACAGCTGCTCAGACAGAAGTATCTGTTGGTAGAACTGAAATGACTCACACTGACAGAACCATCCTACCTGCTAACCACACACATTCCTCTGAAATACCAACACAGCTCATGAGTACAACCAAAGCTACTGTTATTGTGAAAACACTATACCTTCCCCTACTGGGGGTAGATGTAGATACAGTACAGATAAATTCCAGGCACCAACCTACTTGAAATGTTTTGCTGTGGCACCAACTCCATTACTTGAGGTTTTTCTCCTCTTAGCTGTGGTGTGCTGGGATGAACATACATAATGTCTTACTTTGCCTAGATCCCTTCACCATCTCTGTATGGCATGGAAATTCATGTCAGAGTTTGTGTTGTTTGTCCCTGGCATTGAGCACTGTTACCTCCAGCTGCATTCTTTGGCAATGCCTTCTGCAATCCTAACTTGCACCCACACTCTACTAAATCCCTGCCCAGGATCAAGTTGCTCCCATGGGAAAACTGTACAAGTGATTCAAAAAAATACCTCAATATTCATAATTCTACTGTGGCTACTTTGTGAGAGGGCTTGGAGGGGAATAAACAGCCCTGAAACAAGCTGCTTTATGAATTATTCTGATGCAAATTCATACTCTAAAGCATTCCTCTTGTGCTAGAAGAAATGAATATAAACAAGTGAGAATATATTTTTATATTTGGATTTACAGGGGTCATTATAACAAAGTGATTAACTCCAACAACCCTCCACAGAAATACTGATTTAGAGAGTTAGGTGAGAATCACAGTAGTGATGAGCAGCTAACCAATACATTCACCTAACACAGAGTCACAGTCAAAAAATGTTAAATTCCATTATTCCTATTTCATGATGTGGATTTTAAAATATTTTCACCTAGATCTTTAAAACAGATAGACACTGAAATCTGTTTGAAATAAATGCAAATTTTCATCAAATTACTTCTGAAAAACTGACCCTCTGGATTTCTCAGGGTATTATCATCACAGTTAATGTATTCACACAGGAAAGGAACTGGCTTAGTCACACAATCTATCAGCTGAGATTTGCTGCACCATCCTCAGTGAAGAAAATAATCTCACATTAGAATTTTGTACATTTGCAAACTGTTTCAAGGATTAATATTGTTCTGTGCAGCTTGATCCCTTCCCATAGTGATGGCTAATATTCTGATATCACTGTAAAATCAGGGTCCTAAACCCATGCAATACTGAATTATATTAAAACTAGCAGGTGCTGATCCTACCACGCTGTCGTGGCACCTGTGTGCCAGAGAGGTCCAGCAGCTCCCTGGGATGCAGAAGCAGGGGAGGCTCTCCATGGAGCTGGCAGGGCACAGCCTCAGCTTTCCAGCCAGGGAATAGGGCAGCTGGGGACAGCCCCAGCCCTGGGCACGGGCAGTTCCCTGGGGACAGGGATGTGCCGAGGCCAGGCAAAGATGTCATCCTGAGGGCTGGCATTGAAGAAGACAATGTGTGGGGAAAGGTCCTGTCATGAAGGAGAGGCTGGGCAGGAAAGCCCCTGAGACTGTGCTGTAGCATGACACCCATGGCAATATGGTGAACACCAGTATCATATCCAATGCTCTGAAATTAGGCATCAGATAAAGCACATATACGCCAAATAGTATTTTCAATATTTAGAGGCACCAGCCAAATATTTAGCTGGTCATTGCCCGTCACACCTTAGTACAATGATGGCAGGGCTAGACCAAACCACGCTAACCAAGTGGTATCATTTACTATTTTACTAGTCTAAAGTATGTCAGGATAAGACAGCAGGCTGTGATCTTTCTCCCATATGTATAATTTTGATGAGTTCCACAAAATGCCAAATTACAAACCTAGTGTAATCATTTTATAAGAAATGAGATCTTTCCAGTTAAGAGCCCTAAACATGAGATACCGAGCTCAACACAAGAAATATTCCACTAATAGCAATTTATGGCAGCTTGTGTCTCTCCAACTAACATAGATTTAATTGCCAGTAACCTTCCTTTACGTCTGAAAACAACTTGAAACCAGTCTTTCAAAAAAGTCACTATGTAATTCACTTTGGAGGATTTTTTTTTTCCATCTCTTCCTAATGCAGCTTTAAATTTACATGTTCAATAACACAAGCAACACTTCAGCTCTAAGAGCCAGAACCAATCTTGACCCTCATTTTATCTTAGCTGGAGATAATTACTTGATACTAATGCAGAGTGCCAAAGACATTCTGGAATTTCACTGAATTATTATTAGGCACATTTTGGATCAAGTCACTCATTATAACACTACGTCAGTTTATTTTGTAGTATTCTTGCTTGCTTGCAGATGAAAGCCACAAACCTTGACTGTACTTTCAAATAAACCCACAGACTTCAGGACCAATCCCATAATCTGATATATGTGAGTAATCACATCAACTGGTTTGTACAAATCCTTCTCCAATAGAAGGTTTCCCCGAACCACCTTGAGTGCATTTAGTACAGACCAAATGCATGGAACAGTATATGCCACACAGAGTATTGTGTGTGTCATGTATCAGCTACACAGCAAGCAGCCACTGCTTTTTGTGCAGGTGTCACATGAGCACATGTCAGACTGTGCCAAGCACTACCTTGAAATTCAGTTGTATCTCTGTGGATGACTGGTTAATTTTACGGAGTCTAGACAGAAGTTTGAAAATTAACATGCATAAATTTGAATCAATCATTCCTCCGCATTTAGCAGTCACTGCACTACTGATATCTATGGAAAAATGACCAGAGCTGTCTGGAATACCAATAAGAAACTCCCCAGCCTTTCAGCAAATACTGAAGTATTTACATAATCACAATTCTAATGTTTGCAAGGATGTAGGCTCTCTCTAATGAGGCAACCATGCCCTTAGCAGCTATTAGCAGTAAGTAATGGCCAGGCACAGCACAAAATCTCCATGGTTCAGCCTTAGTACACAGAGCACAGTGTTACGTGTCACACGAGCAAAGACCAGCTAGATTTTCACTAATCAGTTCTGAGAGAGCCAAAGGCTCAGTGATTGTTTCATCAACTCAGGTTTATTCCAAGTATAGCTCATCAGATTACAAGTCTGACAGACGCTGAGGTACCTCACAGTGTTACACAGCTGATGAGCAGTGTCACAACAGCAAACCCAAATGAGGCTGAATCTTTCTTTCAAAACGTATTCTAAATATTAAGCTTGCTCCTTCAGAACATACTTCAAGAATTAGATGTATCATGCCAAAATTCTTTAATATTCATACGCCACTAAAATGCATAGTCCAAAAACTCCTCTCACTGTGCGCCTGAAGTGATACCTTTACAGATGATGAAGCAGTATGAAAAATATGGCTTTTCGTATTCTTAATGGATCACAACCAAATACAAGGACACGAGATGGCTGATCTGAGAAAGCAACAAGCATACAGACATTGACTGAAAAAGGCACCTGATATATGAGGTAATCCTCACAGATGTTTCATACGCATCAGATATGTTGCTTTGATATCAGTGCTCTAAAGAAGTATTTGGAACTTCCTCTGCAGCCTAGTAAGTAGGTAATAATATCATCTAGTATATTTTTATACACTGTAGAACATTTTATTCTATCTACCACACCCAGCCTAACCAGGAGTGGCACATACAGGCATGCCTCCTCACACTCGTACTGAGAACCTGCGTTCTATAACAAAACCAACCGCTCTGGGTTACAGGAGTTTAGAACCTTCGGGACATTCTGCAATACTGAAGGAGCCTTTCACTGCAGAGGCACAAATAACCAGCATAGACATTTGTAGGTAGTTCAGTTACTTATTTTTTCTTCTGATTCTTTCTTTCTTTCTCACTTTTTCCCCCTGTGTTTGATACAGTTACATCATTTAAATTAGCATGTAACTGTATCAATTTGAAATAATCAGTATCTACAATACTTTCATCACAAAAATTTCTCAGCGTTCAGACACAAGTATACTGTAACAGTCACCTGTTACTTTATGCTTTACCTTGCAACTTCTTGCCTTACTTACTGTCTTTCATCTGACTTAGCCCACAAACTCTTTAGGTCTGGCAATTGATTCATTTACTATATGTTTATAGACTTCCAGCACAGTGAGGCTTGGTTCCCCACTTGTGCCTTAAAATAAATACACAGTAACAGAAAAGGTTCTCTGCTGCAATTCCCTAGGGACCCCACCCCACCAAAATCTCAATGCTCATTTCTTTCCAGCTCTCTGGCCAAAGTAATGCTAATTTGATCCACTCACAGCAATCTACTACAACTACAGAAAGGCTAGTTCAGCCCAGCTTGACCCATGTGACCAGATGTAATAATTAGAATTTAACCATCCTTGGGGAAAAAAAAACCCACTCTATAATCTGTATTTTGAAGGACTTGTGGAGTGTATGCTGATTTACACAAAGCATCAATTGATCTCTCTTCCAAAAGACATTGTCATTTATTCTGATCCTTCTCAAAAAGACTTTCCCCATAAATGCACAAAACCTCATGCATTTTCATATCTTAAGGTACAACATAAAACTGAAAATGGGGGTGGGGGTTCAAATTCGTATGGGCCATTCACTTAAGAGTTGGACTTGATGATCTTTTTGGGTTCCTTCCAACTCAGAATATCTTGTGATCTGGAAATAAAGATTAAATATTTGACTAAACATTCCCTCCCTCCTGCCCCCCCAACAAAGGGTTTATGAAGCATCAGAAAACCAAAGTCAGTTAGGTATTAAATAGGCATTAAATCAATTCTGAAGTCCCTTTTCCTAAAGTAATCCATACGGAACAAAAAAAAAATTGAATAAAATCTTCACCCTAGTAAATAATTCATGATAAACACAATCTTTGGAATTTGAACACATAATTAAATGCTGTCATCATTAAACATTTATCAAGTTGAAAATACGGAACACTTGAAAACACCCAATTTGTTAGTACAGAGAAATGTGACTTGCCCTGATTATTCACTGAACCCCTGACATACTGTAACATTGGAACCTGAATTACTGCATCAGATGCTTGCTCATAACAGAGCATTACAGACTACAAAATAAGCTTTGGGTTTTCAGGAGTTTATTTTCACTTAAGAATCTGAAATTATACAGTGAAGGCACTAGGAGTCAAGGAGAACTGTTTGGAAGGAGCTAGGTGAGTCCAGGCCTGAAATATTTACAGATGTAGGTAAATGTTCAGTTACATATATTTAATGGTCAAACTTAAAACATTGTAACAGGACTGTGAAAGGCAATGAATGATTTGCACAATGAATACAAGTTCTTAATGGCACATCTTTACCTTTCAAACTAATACCCCACCATAGTCAATACTAACCAATTCCTCTTGAAGAAAAGCAAAATACTGATGATGGTCACAATTTGAACACAGATTCTCTTCACAGAAAATATTTAAAAATAATTCTATTTTGAAAATTGCTAATTTAGAAAAACAAGCAAAACCTAAGCTTCTTGGAAACTGCTTTTCCTCTCAATATCAGGGTCACTTTGTTTTCCTAAAATACTTTTTGTTAAGGAAAAATTACAAATATGAAAATATGCCATATGAAATATAAAATCCAGTTTTGAGATACCTACAATTTAAAAAAAAGCCCACAAAAATATTGAAATATTTTTTTAATGTTTTTGCTTTCTGGTTTTTGCTTTCTTCTACAAGAAGCCAGCTATATTGATATCAAACTAAGTTTCAAGGCTGAGCCCTTTATATACAGAACAGTTTGGGAAAATTATGAAAGACACTCATCCTCTCACTAGTATTATAACATGGCTCACTGGTAAACACAAAATGTATTAACCATATGCAACACATTCAGATCAATTTCATTCACTAAAAAACAACTGAAGAAACACTCTTGCCATGCAAGTTATTTGATTTTAAATCAACAATTAAAATAAATTTAACATCACTTAGGATTCCACTTTATCTTAGAGCAAAATAAGTAAATAAATCCTATTTGTTTTCATGTTTATGCTTTCTTTGATCTTCAAAACACAGGGAAATCTACTGCATATTAAAGTAATTTTGTATATTCAATATCACTAATTTCTCCACAAACTAGAGTCACCAAACCTCAGCCTCATTTTAGAACAACACACAGCAATGCTCAAAGGGATTACCTCTCACCCACAGGTTATTTATGAATGTCCATTAAAAACTGCAAAAGTGCAGGCTATTAATTTATCCATTAAATAGCTAAAATAACATTTATTATATTCTGAACTATTCCTGATACTTAACTTCATCAGGATTTTAGAAGACAAATTTTGTTCTCTAAGCAATCATCTACAAAGGAAAGACAAATGTTTATAGTTGTCAAAACATATTTACAACTGTAGTCAAACAAGCTATCCATAAAAGTTCCTGATACATAATAGCAAAGAATATTTACAGCTGACTGTAAATATTAACTGACCATATAGGATAGCTTTAAATTACTAACTAATACCAAGATTTGGGCACATGGCATCAAATTTAACTTTATTTGTATTACAGTGTAGTTTGTAATTAAGAATAGATTTGTTCAATGGTTACATTTAAATCCCCTCTTTTTTTAAGATTAAGACTTTCTATGACAAAATAAATGCACCTGCAGAAGCACAACTTAAAGATAAGCCTGTGTAATTAAATGAGATTGAGAAACGCTGCCCAGCTCCAGGCTGGATGCCTGACTAGATTTACTCCAGGGAGGCCTGGCTTTTCTGAGCTCAGAGTTTCGGGTAATTTGACTGCAGTCACGGAGGAGCTACAGTCCTCCAAATCTCCATCTGTGCCTAACAGGAAAGCTGTCCTCAGTAGCTGGAATACAGATGTGATGTCTAGCATTAGCCAGAGCTATGGGGCT
The DNA here is from genome assembly GCA_013397155.1 of Irena cyanogastra. Taxonomy (NCBI): domain Eukaryota; kingdom Metazoa; phylum Chordata; class Aves; order Passeriformes; family Irenidae; genus Irena; species Irena cyanogastra. The sequence continues at coordinate 2,251,008 of VWZV01016135.1, read as the reverse complement.
CAAACCTAATTCCTGTTTAAAGACATGGCAGTCTTTGGTGGAATCAAGCTGAGGTATTGATCCCTATTACCTGTAATAGGCAAAACAAGCATCATAAGCCCCGATTAGTGCCATAAGCCTCCAAGGTGTACTTAGCACAAAGATACAACTGAGGTCTGGGAAAACTGAAAGGCAGAAGTAAAACAAAACACGAAACAGGATTACCTACGCAAACAGGAAGTAGAAAGTAGAAAGCAAAAAAGAAGACAAGGCTAAAGGCAAGAAAATATTAAATTTCATGAAGAGTAGTGTTTATGGAGTAGACAGAATCTAGAAGTCTCAAAGAGAGTACTAGAAAATATAATGGATACAGACATGAGATAACTTTTAAAGAGAATTTCTTCAGTACTTGGGAACACAATTCATGGTCCTTTAAACATAACCTCCTCAGAGAGGATCAGAAAAAAAAGCATTCATCAGCTTTCTTCCTGACATCAAAACCTGCTTAAAAAAGGACAGTGATCAAAAGCTCGTTCCACCTACCAGACCAAACAACAGAGCACAAGGTGCTTGCAGGGGGGCTGGAGCATGAGGTTTTTGCTTTCTTAACTCCACACAGGATGAACTCCACTGGGGACAAACCCCACACTGCAAAAAACCCACACAGGATAAACCCCACACTGCATGACTGCAGGGTGAAGTGCAGACACAGCACCCAGCAGGATGAAAAGCACAGAGGGCTGTGGCTGCTGCCACTGCTGCTCCTCTGACTTTCAAACTCCTGCTTCAGGGAGTAAAATTTCAATCACAGTCTTCTACAACACAAAACCAGCAGTAGGTAAATGAGCTATTAGAGGTAATGAAACTACACTTGTTGATTAAAAAGTGCTTGAATTATACTGTTCCTCAGATATGTGCAAAAAACAGACCCTGTATCACACTTCTATCTTAAAATATCAAGAACTATGTTAACAAAAAGGCACACCAACTCTTCAATCATACTTGCAAAACACCAATGAAATCCTGCAGAGAACACAAAAGAACATGGAAAAGTACTTTTCTTACACCCAAATTGAAAGACCTGACTTACAGAGGAAAGCATATGAACTGGGTTAGTTCCAGCCTCAAGCAGACAGTACGAATCATTTGACCAATATTGCAGAAGTGTTCAAAAGATGAATGACAGAGCAGCTGAATTAAAACTGGAGTCTTAAAAATAATTTTAAAAAACTCATAGAATTTTAGTACAAAAAGAAGGAAAGCTACAAAGCTCAAAACATTTTTTATGACTTAAAAAAGCTACAGTTTGTGCTAATCAGTGTATAGGATGAGAGACAGGTGTTTAATCAGCTCAGCTTAAAAGCTGCAAATAGATGGTGTATGAACAAGTCAAGTTTCTATTCAAGTGTTAAGATTCATGACATAAGTTCCTCCTTATTTCAGTTTTTCTCATATTCCAGGAACCAAAAGAGTTTCCAGTGTGCATGTTACAATAATCTATTATATGATCTCATGACATATAAATATGTATGTATATAGACACACACACATATATGAACTTGGCAGTGCTGGGTTAATAGTAGGACTTGATGATCTTAGAGGACTTTTCCAACCTAAATGATTCTATGATTCCATCACCCAGCATATATTTCTCCAGCATAAATACATTCCACCACAGGTACCAGTCCATTACAGCTCAAGCTAGAGCAACTCAGTCCTTTAGCATCCTTTGGTTTTAGGACTGCAGATCTGCAGTACAACCTCTCATGTCCATAACATACATTACTGAACAAAACACTGATACAACTACAACCATTACAACAGCTCAACAGCCTATGTCCTAGCAGGACTGTGGCTTTCAATTCCACAGAACCAGAAGTTCTTGGGAAACGAAGCAAAAGGAAATGTATCTCCCAGCTTGCTTGAGACAAGAGACTATGTCCCAAAATAAAGAATATTTTTCCCCTCAATAACAATAAAAAGACAGAATATATTTCAGTGTTTATTACTTAAGACGCCTCACAGAAGTCAGTGATGAATTTAGTACTGACTCTAGGACATCAGAATCTAATGCAAGACATTTTCATTTAATAAATTCTAATCAAGTACAAGATCAAAGTTCTGTCTACATACTTGGAATGCCTAATGTCATGTTCACCACATCAGGTTACCTGACATTCAGGATGAAAACCAAGATAACTCTAAGGAAGTGCTAGTGATTAACATTCCAAAAGACATAGCTGAAGGATGCACTACTGAAGTATGTGTTTGAGTGGATAATTTGGAAAAGCACTGAATTTCAGAGAACCCCCTCCCAGGAGGTGGGGGAAAAGGCTAGAATATCAACAATAAACACTTAGCAGCTCTAAATAACCAAAACATTACAGTAAGTGAGCACAGTGAATAGTCACATATCTATTTCTCACTGATTTCAATGTGATTCAGTGTACCATATCTGATAAATTATACTGCACAGCTAGTAAAATACATACAAAATTCACATGAATATTAGTGGGCATTTCTTTTTTAACTCATAATGCTATAATTAGTACTTTGTATTTTATATTGACTTTAGAGCACTTATATTATGTCCCATTAGAATCGATGAGGAGTAAAAATACAACTACTGAAAATAATTTGCATTAAGATAAATGTGACTGACCTTTTAGCCTTTTTGAATGTTTTCAACAAAACAGCCTGAGAATCAAATTTAAGCTGACATTTACATTTAAGAATAGCACAAATGAGTAAGAGACTTATGACATCCAGAAGCATAGGATGAACCTACAAACAAGGAGAAAATTGCTCAGGTGAATGACAAATACATGGAGAGTTCATCTGATGACTATTTTCTTACCACTTGCTTCTTGTCTGTCCTCTATCAGACTTAATTTTTTATCTAAACCAAACACTGAAATCATCAGCAATTTTCTTACCAAAACCTAGAATTTAGATTCTATAGCATATGCTTAATGTTCTAACACAAGCCCAGACGATTATATCAAAATATCAAATAAATGAATTTAGGTCAAATTTAAAGGCTTGAATAAAATAACACTGCTATTTACTAAACATATCTATGAAGAGATAACAAAACACACCTGAGAATAATCATAAACAAAACTGAAGTTGCTAGCTCATCTCATTCATGGTGATAACAAACAAGAAAAAATATTAACAGAAAGGTAAATTATAAATAGTAGAAGATATCAATATGCCATTTTGTAGATCTGTCACAAACATACTAATGTAAATACTAAGTTTTTTCATGCAGAACATGATCATGTTAACTTGACAATCAAAGACTCTCCCCCTTGTTTTCCAAAACATTTCTACTGAACTAATATAAGTGTATTTTTAGTGCAAAAGAAACATTTTCCTTACAATTCTTAAAAACTTAATCATGTCTCTTCTACCTCCTGCTTTTTTAAAGCACACAAGTGCTATGGGGTGTTTTTTATAAACTAATGAGATTAGAGACTTATGTTATCACTATCTACTAGTAAAAGAGAAAATGTGTCTCACTGGACTTTAAAGCAGAAGCTTTCAAGTATTATACATCTTAACAGTGTATTTCATTTGAATGCACAGCAACAGACTGCATTGAAGTGAGGAAACAACACACAGGAAAAAGAACTTTAAAAAGAATAATCACACTGAGATGATATATGAAGTACAATTGGGATTTTTGAAAGTACTGTTTTCCAATGCAGGATTTAACCTTTACTGAAAGAAGACCAAGGAGTGAGTTTCTCTGACTTCACAACAAATGTTACACTGTGTTCCACTTTTGCTCTGGTGTCTCAAAAATAATTCGAGGTAAACACAGCTACAGTGTAACGAAAAGCTGATTTATCTTGTCATCATTGGGCTTCAAAGCACAAACCATTCCTTTTGTTAAGCCAAACCCACCATATATCACAATTTCACTACAGGTGAATTACAAATCCCATCTGTATCCCACTCCATCCACTCACTCACTTTTACTGCAAATAAGATGATGAACCATTCTGAAAGACAAATCTGGACTGGCACAACTGATGAATCTTTCCATAAGCTTTACCTATGCGAGAATATTGAATCTGGGGTCCCCTTGCTCATATCTTCAAAACTGGTGATTTCACAGATGTCACTGGATTAAATACCAAAGAATTTATGCTACTTTCACAGTTAAATATGCTGCACAGGGTAAAACAAAAATCAACATCACTGAATCATTCCACAACAAGTACACGCTGCCTGCAAAATACAGGTTGTGATGCCCCGTGTAGAGTTTCCAAGGATTATGTTTACTGACCCAAACAGTTTAGTGATGCAACTTTGTAGGACAATTGTTTAACTCAAAAGTAGAAACATCTGTGGTGGGTTGACCATGGCTGGACACCAAATGCATACCAAACTTGCTTCATCATTCCCCTCCTCAGCATGACAGAGAAGAGAAAATAGAACAAAAGGCTCCTGGGTTGAGGTAAAGACAGGGAGAGATTGAGCACCAATTACCTTCTCAGGCAAAAAATACTTGACTTGGAGAAATTAGCTTAATTTGCTGTCAATCAAATCAGAGCAGGATAATGGGAAATAAAGCTAAATCTTAAAACACCTTCACTCATCCCTGCTTCCCAGGTTAACTTTACTCACAATTTTCTCTACCTCCTCCTACCCAGTGGCACAGGAAGACGGTGAATGGGGGCTGCAATCAGTTCATCAACACAGTCTCTGCTACTCCTTCCTTCTCAGGGGAAGGAGGCCTTTCCCTGCTCCAGCATGTGGCATCTCTCATGGGAGACAGTCCTCCAGGAACTTCTCCAACATGAGTCCTTCCCATAGGCTGCAGCTCTTCACAAACTGTTCCAGTGTGGGGCCCTTCCATGGGGTGCAGTTGGAAAAGACCAACAAGAGTCCAACCATTAACCCAGTACTGTCAGCCTCAACACTGAACCATGTCCCTGAACACCACACTCACATGTGTTTTGAACACTTCCAGGGATGGCGACCTCATCGCTTCCCCAGGCAGTTTGTTGCAATGCTTGACCACCCTTTCAGCAAAGAAATTTATTACCTGGAAGAAGAGACCAACTGTCACCTGTCTACAACCTTCTTTCAGAAGCAACAGTGTCCACCAAGCCNCTTCCCATAGGCTGCAGCTCTTCACAAACTGTTCCAGTGTGGGGCCCTTCCATGGGGTGCAGTTGGAAAAGACCAACAAGAGTCCAACCATTAACCCAGTACTGTCAGCCTCAACACTGAACCATGTCCCTGAACACCACACTCACATGTGTTTTGAACACTTCCAGGGATGGCGACCTCATCGCTTCCCCAGGCAGTTTGTTGCAATGCTTGACCACCCTTTCAGCAAAGAAATTTATTACCTGGAAGAAGAGACCAACTGTCACCTGTCTACAACCTTCTTTCAGAAGCAACAGTGTCCACCAAGCCTCCTTTTCTCCACACTAAACAACTCAGCTCCCTCAGCTGCCCTAGACTGCAGCCTCACATTCTTTTTCCTAACCTGCATGAACCTGACAGAGTTGGCCTGACCCTTGCCCTTCCTGTCTTCATACTTTATTGATCTATAGACTTCAACAGTTCACAGCAGAATCAGAAAATATCTATGTACCAAAATGGGAGAGGTGATCAGCAGCTGATGCTTAACATCTTGCAGTCTCTACCCACAGCACTGGCAGCCTCTCCTAATTACAATTGATTGGGCTGCAGACCCGGGCACTAATCCTGCTTCCACTGATTTCCAGGGGAGAATTCCACAGAGTTTTAGCAGAAGCAAGGCTGGGTTCTTTGAATGATGATATTTCGTTCATAGCATCTCCTGACCTTGTGTGTCTCTCACCAGCTCTGCAAACAGCACATGGGAATGGCCCCAGTTACCCAGTGTTATGCTTTTGTTCTCCCAGGAATACAAAGGGAAAAAAAGTTACAAGAATGTCTGTCAGTATAAGAGTGTTAGGAGATACACAACAAGAAGTGATGGATTATAATAAAGAAAAAAAAACTGAGTCTGCTTTGCCTGCCAATAATCTCAACATCACTCGATGGATGATTTGCCAGGGTTCACCATTTGTGAGTCATGTATCCACACTAAGTTACAACACTGTGGAATACGTGTATCTCTGTGTCTAATCAGAATGGCCTGGTCTGAACACCCTCACTCTGAAAAGGGTGCACAGCAGCTTTTATTGCAGTTTTGTTATCCATGATAACACGATTCACTACTTGCAGTTCTCTTCTCAAACTTTCCTAGTTTAAATGAGAAGAATAGAGCTGTCTTATCTTTATTTTTACCCTTTGGAAGGGAAGAGAAAAATACTTATTCCTAATCCATAGAAAGCAAAGAAAACTGAGGTCATTTAATCTTTAGCTGCATAATGTTAAGCCTGAAAGAAGACCTCACTTTTTTTCAAAGGTCATACTTCATAAATCCTGTATTTCTATACCCAGTTGCTCATATCTCACTACTGCTATACATAAAATAATCGAAACCTTTTGTATCTGCACTCTCGTGTTTATAATTTCTGTACTTGTTCTGTAGACTTTGTTAATTCAAGGCAAACAGAACTATCTAAACACCAAGCATACAGCGGATGCCCTTACAGTCTAGAGAATTTAAAGAGTTTTAATTTACCAGATCAGACATAGTCACAACCCAAGTGATTGTGCCACAACTCAATGTCCAAGGAAACTCTGGATCAGCATTCCTGGAGAGGTTAAGGACTCAGCTGGCAGCCTAAATACTACTTCTACCTTTGTGCTTAAAGATGGTCTTAACAGGTATATATGGCAGAATTCTTTCCTCCTCTTCCCAAACTACTCTTGTTCCATAGGACTCTGTGACAGACTTCGTACTCCAAAACTATGAGTCAGTTACTGGCTACATTTATATTCAAATATCTTTTAAATCAATTTGTTGGTCATTTTCTGGAGGCAGGAAAGGATTTTATTTTTGCTTTAAACTAAAATAAGATGGGACTATTTGAATATGCAAAAAGAAGTCTGAAATGTGTTATCATTATTCTTTTCCCCATAATGAAATTCACATATTTTATTTTTAAACATAATATATTTTTGATAAAACATCATATAATAAATACCAAATGCATGATACAGTACCATATAAAATATACACCAAATTTTTCAAGGCATAATAAATTAATGTAAAATAAGTAGTTGGTGCCAGTATGATGAATAGACTGCTTCCCTAAGGACCTGAGGGTGCCTATTTAATGCTGTTCAGTGCCTGTGTGTGCACGGCCCATTGAAGTTCATTAGAGCCCAGAACACTGTGATGTGCAGCCCTACTGTGCACATCAACTCTTATGCCTGAAGACTTAACCTGCCCTAAGCCACCAGAGTTGTTGCAAAGTGTAAGACCAAGTGTATGTGGCTCAATATGCTCTAAAAATCAAGGCATTAATTTAAGTGCCCGAGTACTAATTTAGAATGAGATCTCAGTGTGTCAGATATAGCTGGTGACACTTTGAGGGAAGCTGAAAGCCAGAACCTGAAGTGTGATCTACAAAAGCTTCGTTCAGCCACCATCTGCATTTAAGGAACTGCTCTTTCTGTGTGTCTGACAGGTGTCACAGCATAGGTCACAGTTGAGACAGCCATGATACACAGTATCATCACACAATTTCAGAAAGCTTCAACCCACACAGAGTAACACCATACCCCATCAGAAGGCTTCAGGGCTCTGCCCATACAGAGCAACAATCACTCAGAAGGCTGCAAGCATCTGCTCTTCTTGCTCTTCAGCCCAACCTTTTATACCCCTCATGGTTCATGCACTGCACCTGTGTGCCCTCTGTTCCCTTTGGTGATTGCCAGCACACCTGGGCACTCCATGGCTCATTACCCTCAATGCTGCTCACCTGCTGCTCACAGCTGTAACCCACTGGGGATGAGGCTGGGCCCAGCCCCACTCCCAATCACCACAAACTGGGGACCTACAGACAGGTAAATCTGGCAACCTCACAGGACATCCAACACTGCCACCTATGATGAAGTTGGAGGAGTCACACAGCTCCATAAAACATATCAGGAAGTTCTTTGGAAATCTCCAAAGAGTTGTGAGCTCCAACTCAAAATATGTGCTTTAACAGCTCCTGGAGAAGGAACTCAAATGCTCTACACACCATTTCCAAGATCTGCAACTGAAACACACAATTTGTGTTCTCTTTTGTTACCTGTTACCTGGGCTGAACCATCCCCCACCATGGCCCTGTAAAAGCAGAAGGGCTGGACTGAAAGCACACTTTAGTGTTTTTCTGATGGGCAGCTCTGCAGAGCAGAGCAGGTATCTCAAATCCATTTCAGGTGCATCACTCTCCCAATCCACTGTATACAATCTCAGTGCTACATAGAATGAGGTCTGAAATTTAACTTCTAAACCATGCATGAAAGTCAGGTATCTCAAAGTGACTGCTTGTGTGCCTATCCCAAGGCTGAGTCCCCTCAGTTTTCAACATTGCACAGCTTTCCAAACTCATACATTAAATTCCTCTGCAGACACTCAAGATCAAAACTATGGTTTGAACTTTTTTGTTCCACTATCCTCCTATGTCATAAGGAATTAATACTCCTGTACTTTATGGCAGGAGTCTCCATGTAATGCCTCTAATGGCACTTGGAGATCCTCAGAAGCAAGGTGATACGTAAACAGAAAGCATTATTATTTAATTATTTGAGGGAAAGAATCTCTTGTTTCAGAAAAGTGGGAAGGTTATATGTGCATAAAATGCAAAAACAGACACTTGAAACTATACTTGAAGGAGTACGTAAAAAAAAATTGTATTTGTTGAGGTCTTCCTTTCCTATTACTAAAAAAAAATACAGCCTGGTTAGGAAAGTACAATTTAGGCACCTATCACACGCAAAAGCTTCTTTGCAATATATTTTTGCTACTGCTTCAACATACAACCTGTATCACTTCATTGATGAATATTTGCACAAATTGCACTGGTTGGCTACTATTATATAATTATTAAAAATTCCTCTTCACAACTTTTAGCAAGAACAATATTAATTAAATGGCATAGACATTCACAGTGAAACACAAACCTTTGATGCCTATAGCACAATATTATGGTTCCTTACAACCAGTTTTGTACCCCAACTTCACCTTCTTTTTCATACAGTTTTGTTTCAAGTGTTGTCATGTCTAAATATATTGCCATTATAACACATCTTCTTTGTGACTTAAAGTTGTAATTTGAAAGAAAAATGTAAGAATAATTACTGATGTAACAATAAAACGTGGACATACTGTAGATAACTCTGGATTTTTAACTAGGAAATGTAGGTTCACAAAATTATCCTCTGTCCTCCTTTCAATGAGCTGCCACCCTGTGCATATCTTACTTTCATTAATTTAATATTTTGAACACTGCTAAGTTTGTCTTCCTATTTCACAATCATGAAGATAAAGCAAATATGATGCTGCTAAATAAGAGCTTGAAATACAATCTTCTTATAGAAATATGTATATCTAAACCAGCTTCCCATTTTATTGATTGCTCTGTGCAAAAACATGAAAGCATAAATACTAGGAGTTGATTCATTTTAATTTCTTTGCATTTAGCCGTGGCCTCAGCCTAAAGAAGGATCTAACCAGAGTCTGACAGTTAAAGATTAACAGTCCTGCCATACCAACAGGCTTGACAAAGGAGCTTAACTTAATCCTTAAGGCAGTATAAGATGTCTTATGTGTATTACTGCATAGGAGCACAACTTTAATAAACACAGTGTAATGTAATTTTCAGTAGTTTTACTGATGTCAAGTATGGGATATGAAGCAAAAAATAATTTGACAGATCTATTTGTTTTCCAAGGGAAACTATTTTTTAGAGATTACTTTATTTTGAGTTTCAGTCTCAGTGCTTTGCAAGGACTGGTATACAAAAAAGCAATTAAAAAAAATGAGACAAGCAGATGCAACCTCATCATTCACAATCATGAGGGACTCAATTTCAGCTAAACTGACTTACACACTGATCTGTTATAGCTGGTTTTACCTCTGATCTCAGTCACAAGGTTTTCATCCACTTGCTGTGAACAATGCACTCAATTTTAAGAAGTTTTGAGAACTTAAATAACTATTAGGTCCTTAGACTTAGCATGACATGGACGAGATCAACTCTTGCACCTTCAAAAAGTATTAATCTTTTTGCTATAGACTGTGAAAATTAACCAACATACCTGAAAGTTCAAATGTTAGGACATTAATTTTCATGTTAAAATTATTTTTTTCCACATTATGCGCTACAAATATGCTATGTCATCTTCATAACATGCTGAAACACATACCTAGGAAGTGGCATAATTAAAAAATATCATTTCTGAGAAACTTTTAATAAAGTTGATACATCACACCATCAATCAATTTGTTCTATATGTGTCTATCTGAGAGCACTAATAGCAGCACAATGGCTCAGTCTCTTTTCGGCATACACTCCACTTCCAGGTGCTCCTAGTGCAGCTGCCGCACCGTGCTCCTCAGCAATATGAAACCTCAAAGACCAGTCTGCAGGTCCTGTGAGGTGTCTCCAATCTCAATTGGCTCTGAAGGTACATGCTATTACAGTCGATATGGATGTCTGTGCATGGGATATATTGTCTTCCATCCTGACAGCACTGGCAGCAAGACTGAGAGCCACCCACACCTTCTACTGAAGGCCAGGATGCTGCACAGGATCCAGTGTCTTTCATGAGAGCAGGAACACGATCCCAGCACTTACAGGTGGGTAACAAGCTGTGCCAGTTTCAAGTCAGCACAGCTGGGAGTGAAAGGTGATTCTAAAGCCTCATTTCACTTTCCATCCCAAAATGTCCACAGGCATAATTAAAGATATCCTGAAAGCTGTTTTGTATTACATAAACTGCTACAGATCAAATGGGTTCACTGTGCTGGAAGAAATCAGACACATTAATACCAAAGATACCCTCCTGGCCCTGATATCCCTCCTCCACATGTACCAGCTGCACAAAGTACCTCAATTATGCCCTTAAACCATCAGGGACACATCAATACTACTCCCGAGAAAGAATATTCAGCATATCTGTAACTAGGCTCATTGCTTCTTTGCACTGCTACTGAGACATAAAGCAGATACAGCAAAAGTGAAAAATAGAGCTCTAGTTTTGAATCTACTTGTAAAAAGCAGAGCTTTTGGCTATTCATAAAAATTAAATCGAAATCAAATCCATTAATATGATAATTACATATGGAAAGAGTAACATTAAGGCTCAAAGGCAAACCACTCTCTTGTTAGTGAAGACATTACTAAATATCCTATCAGCAACAATTCTTCACTGACCAAAATTAAGATACAGTTGTCAATATTTCCAAAGCAATATATACATGGTAAGAATATCAGAAAACACAAATGAAAACACAAACATTACAAATAAAATAACCGGTGCCCACAGAAATAGCCATGTTGCAAGCAAAAAATCACATAGCTTCATGCTAAAACCTGATTTTGTAAAGCAAAGAAATTAAAATCTTTTCTTCAGCAAGTATTTGCCCAGTGAAAACAGCAGATTTTGTTGTAAGTGGTGACTCAGATGACTAAATCATGCTCTGTGAATCAAATTTAGTGTCTCATTTCAAACTCTGAAAACCTGATCCACAACATCATCTATCATATTAGGCTGCAGTACAAGAAAGAAATTATGAAAAATAGTCTTTTTTGTTGAGTGTACTTAAACACGTGGCAAACTAATGACCAAAGTTTAAGTGACAAGAGTACTCTGAGTTATATTCTCCAGTCATATAATGCAAAAAATTCCTGGCAGTGTGGCAGAGACTGAAAACGCTCCTCTGGAGCAGAGTTAGGAAGCCATTAGGACATGGACCAGCAGTTTTTTGCTGGGAGATGGAAGCAAATACTGACCATGCTCCATACAGCTGACCACACGCCAGCGCTGCCCAGGAGTCAACTGCAGGACTCACAGAAGCTCCACGTGAAAGCTACATAACCACACCACGTATGCTGAGCCCAGGACACTAAACCCTGCCTTTCAGTCAAGCTTATCAGTTCTGGCTTAGCAAGAGGCAAACTGCAGTGGCTCTGCTGCCAGAGCAGAGCCAGTGCATCTCCAAGCAGCTCAGAGGGAGGGCAGAGTGTGCTCCCATCTGCTGGCAAAATCCCATCCTGACATATGCTTAGACATCGCGTCAGCTGGCACTGGGAAAACCCTCACTGAAGGGCTGGGTATTATGCTCAGTCCCATTCATGGCCGAGGTAGTTCTCATGGATCATGTGAGCAATATTGTAACAAAGTGTCTCACTCATCGCAAGGCTCATGAATCACTATTAAAAACAGAAAGAAATCTGGAGTGGTGTTACAAAGGGAATACCTAAGTAGGTGAACAAATGGAAATAGCAGTGGCTTTGTTACAGGTATTTTATTTCTAAAATGTATTTCAGACAGTTATCAATAATATCAACAATGAACATTTTATGGAATATAAACGTTAAGGAAGAAATTACCTAAATAAAACATTAAGTGTTTTGTCATATTTTTTTTTGAAAAAGCAGGAGTTCATCTGCAATTATCCAGGCACAGGCAGATAAGCTGAGCAAGGCAGGCAGTGCTAACTCTGCATTGCTTCAGCAGCTGCATTTAGAACACTGGCTGTATTTTGAGGTTTTATGTTTCTATTTTAGAGTTAACCAATACGCCGAGATGTGTAAAACTAACCCTTTTACAGTAGCATTAGGACTAAAACAGACAGCAACCAAATTTAGGAGCACATCTGACATTATTTTAATCTCTATAGATGAAATTAAGCCAAGTGTCAGAAGGACTGACCCAAAGATGGCACACTGAAAGCTGGAGGAAAGCAGGGAAGGGATAGCACAGGTTGTACAACAGCACATACTCCCTGCAAGCCCCTGAGCTCTGCACTGAGACTGAGGATAAAGCTGGGAAAGCATTGCTTCCATGTATTTGGCCAAAAGCTTTCTCATAAGGACTACAGACAAGTCTTGGAAACCATGTTTTCTAAACGTGTCTTTGCTGTGGCCAAAAGTTCAGTCTCTTCAAATACAAGGTGTACATAATTTGGATAGCTAAAGTTAAAGAACAGCTAGAATACCAAATGCAATTTCAGTCCTTGGCACTGCACATGAGAACTGTCCAGATGTGTTGTTGGTGTGTCCTTACCACTATTCCTCAAGCACTCCATTTAGCTTCCACGTATCTTGACCTCCAAATGCTACAGAAAGCACAGTGCAGAGCCAGCCCAGCTCCAGAAGAAATGTGGCTGCCAAACACCACGATTTACTTGCTCTGATACAGCGTGACTATTCTGGTTTCAAGCTAACAAGGCTGTCTCAAAGGACACTAGGCAGACTTACTGACCCAGCCTCTGCCAGCCTTGAAATCTCTGCATCATTTCATCAGCCCACAGCCATGTGCCATCTTCCTGTCTGCTGTGTCAACTGTGGTTGTTTAAAATATATTCTTAATTATTACATCCCTTGGTTTATTAAATTTGGTGTGTACTATACATGAAATACAGTAGAGCTGAAGCAGAAAACATTGTATCCTATGACAAGACGGAATGGCTTTGAACTGAAAGAGAATAGGTGTTGACTGGATATGAGGACAAAATTCTTCACTGTGAGCGTGGTGAGGCCCTGGCACAGGCTGCCCAGAGAAGCTGTGGTTGGCCCATTCCTGGAAGTGTCCAAGGCCAGGTACTACAAGGTTTGGAACAAGCTGGTCTAGCGGGAAGTGTCCAAGGCCAGGTACTACAAGGTTTGGAACAAGCTGGTCTAGCGGGAAGTGTCCCTGCCCATTGCGGGGTGAGGAGTGAAACAAAATAATCTTTAAGGTCCCTTTCAAGCCAAACCATGGTAGGGTTCTAGAATCTGTGCTTCCTGAGGTGCTGGTTTGTACAAGTCATGAGCATGAAGTTGATTGAAATGGAGCCAAAGTGTCTATCCAGAGAGAACAGTAATGCAGGCAAGAAGGTTTAGAAGAGAATGAGACTGCCTGTTACTCATGTCACTGCCTGCAAAACACAGCCTGGTATCTCAAACTGGGAGAAAAGGTTTTAACTTCACGCAGGCAAACTGGTAAGCAGCCCATAGACGGTGATGAATGGGGTCTCTAGAACCCTTTTTCTCAGCCAGCCATTTCTTAAACATAACAGTAGTTCCTTTAACTTTCCTGGGCACAAGGCTTGGTACAGATGTACATTTGCACAAATTTGCACTGTGGAATTTTTCTTTTCTTTAGAGCTAGCTCTGAGACTGATGCTCTGCTGTTATTACATCTACTTTTATGACCTGCTATAGCTGTGGGCAAGATATATTTTAACAGTACAAAATTTACAGAGTATTTTTTTCTGCAATATTCACATCATGCCAATACCTGAGGATGCTAATAACACACCAAATTCAAAATACATTATTTGCTAAACAAAAATGCATATTCCAAATATACTGAATGTTTATTGAGAAACATTTTCCTCTTCCAGGTTATTTCTAACTAAGCCATCCATTCTGTAATGGAAATTTTTTTACAGCTGCAATGAATTCCTAACATTGTATTCAACAACAAGACACACATTTATATATTCTTGTTCTCTGTTACTCACAACAGTCCATATTATTAAATCTGAATTAAGAAAACCTGATCTATGCTGCCTGTATACCATATAAACCCATTACTGTTACCTTATCTTGGACAATGAACACTTTTTACTACACTGTCATTGTGAAAAAATACTCTAGTAATCTATTAAATGTATCTGTTTTCCTTCTCTGTGTTTTAAAAAAACTCAAACATATTCTGAAGTTCTCTCACAAGGTTTCAGTAAAGATTCAGTATTCATTATTGCATGTAATAAACACACAGCACTTCTCTTCCTTCCTGTGTCACTCTGAATACAGTCCAGACACAAAGTGTTACCAGATTTGCCTAACCCCAGTTCAGATGTGCTGGATTCTCCACAGCAATGTTCACGTGTTCCTCAGTGCCCAGCTCTGTTTTTCATATAGACTATCAAGGGACACGTCAGAGCTCCACTTCCCCGTCTGTATTTTGCATTTCTGTTGCAAACAGACGCTCTGAAGGCAGAAAGTTTCAGCCTTGACTAGTTCCCTCTCTGCCTATGTGACTCCTATTTTTAACTGCATGTAGCTATTTTTGGATTTACAATAGAGAACAATTAACAGCAGTTTTTGAACTGAAAATACTTGCTTTTCCAGCTGACAGCAAACTTTAGTAGTCAACCTGGTCTTAGTAATTCAATTTTTAACTCTGAGAGAATGAGTGATGACTAATGGAGATTGCATAAGGATGAGGTGAAACAGTGAGGTTAAATACCACGATGCTTCACCTCACCTTCAAAGTAGCTTTTGTACTGTCACATCTGCTTATATCAGCACCAAACGACTGCTGATTTGATCATAATTGCCCTAATTAGAAGTTCAATTAATGCACTGAGTTGTTCGTATCAATGCCTCCTCAGCATCAAGGACGTGCACACGGAGCGGAGCGTTACTGAGCAATACAGGTTTCATCCGTAAGGAAGGTCACTGGCAAAAGGAAACTACCTGCAATCCACTGTTTTGAGGATATCACATAGTTAGGATGACACTCAATATCCACTTATGCCCCAGGACAAGCAGAAAGGGAGAATTTAAGGAACTCTATTGAGAGATATCCATCAACTGTGAGCAAAAATTACATTTCCTGTCATTGAAAATCTCATTTAGTTCAGACTTGCTTCTACCAAGGATTAAGAACCTTCAAAAGAACACTTTGTCTTCACAGGAAGATGAAAATAGCCTAGAATGCTCACAGTGAAAGATCACGTGAAAAAGAAGTGCACAGTATAGCAACTTTATATGGTTATCAAATATAATATACTTCAACACATACTAAAAATACAAATGTGGTCATTGAAATTAATGCTGAAAGTAAAGAGAAAAAAAAATTAAGGGGCTTTGCATGAGAAATGAACAAATTTCACCAGCAGACAAAGTGTTCCCAATTCCCTGCCCAAAAGTATTTTGCAAATCCATTGAATTAGGAATTTTGTATGTTCACAAAAGAAGACAGGTAAGCAGATGAGGGAAACAGACAGCACCCACATATTAAAATATTATGTGTATGATTTTATTCACTCTTCACCTTTCACAAATCAGGATAATTTGTGAAAAATTAATATAATCCAGAATCAGTCAAAAAAAAACAGTGCAAAAAGGAACATCTTCATGCTTCTGCAGTTTTTCTTCTACAAAAAACAAAAAAAAACCAAAAAAACCCCACAAAAACCCCAAACAAACAAACAAAAAAACCAAACACAAAAAACAAAACAAAAAAAAACAAACAAACTAACTAAAAATGATAACAACAAGAAAAAAATAAAAACCACTGAACAAACACTCTGTCTTGGTCAGTTGCAAAAGTAAGGTAACATATCATGACCAATATACGGTATCAGATATTGTGGTGAGGTGTGACTTTTTTAAAATGTGAGAAAATTAAAACACAATTCTGCATCAACTGTTGACCTGACTACCTACTATTTATGTTTTTACTGAAATAAATGATCAATATCTTGTGAAACAGTCTCTGAAATAATCTTTTTGCTTCAGTTTCTATGAAAAAATAAGGCTGTATCACAATAATGTCACTAATTACATAGGGCAAGATCATCACCTGCTATAAACTCCAAAACCAACTCTTGTTTTCAGTATTACAACAATGATTGTCTCTCCTTTATCTTCCCAATCACCAGGAAATGATCAGAACATGGTTAGTTTGTGGTTGGGTAGGTTTTTATCCATCACACTACATTAATGAACATTTACAACATCATGCGCTAGATGCATACTAGATTTCAGTTTTCAGGGACATTTCAATATTTAATAGTGCCTGTGCTCTTTTGAGATGATTTTTTAAGCAACAGATCCTGACCTCTGCCTGGACTCACTGCCCCTGCTATTTAGATTTCATCTTTAACAGCACTTGTTTTAGAAAGAATTAGGCAATAGTGTTAACTGTAAAATATGATTTTTTTCTTATTTTCCTAGCTAACATTCCTCTCTCAAGCACACACTGGAGTCAGAATTCTACAAAAGATGTGTCCAACTACAGAACACAGTCTTTTTCATAAAATAAATGTATAAACTGTACAACACCTGATACCTACATGTACACATTTAAAAATATTTCAAGATATTCTAAGTAGAAGCAGTGCCATGCTAGAACTACTGGTTCCTCGCAGAGATGCCAAGCAACCTGGAAAACAGGAAAATGTACCATAATTTGCTGTCATTGCTGTGGGCTCTGTACTGCCCTGTGTGAGCAGCTAGTGCACAGAGAAACTACTAAAAATTTTAGACAAGGATCATCAAAATGAATGTAAGCCTGAAAAAGCACACTACTGCAGTAGCTCAAAAGTAAGAAATTGTAATGACAGGACAGTCATTATTTAAAAGCTGAGTAAAGCTGGAAAAACATTTGTCTCTATTCCCTGTGTGTGGATATTCAGTTACGTTCCCTGACTGTCATGGTATTTTTTTTTAAGATGCCAACTTTACAAGGATTTAAATAAACCTACAGTTTATCAGTGATAGGTAACTGTGGTGCCTAAAACTACAAAAGGCTAGTAAGCCAAGAGAGCACTGAGCAAAGGGCGTTTTGGACTCCCACCTTGCCTCAGTCTCTGACAGAGGGAAGTGTCCCCAGCAAGGTTATTCTAGAATAAAGTCTCCCCCTTGTGGATCTCTCACATAATAAAAACTCCATCAAATCCTTAATTGCATAATAAAGTTTGTGTTCCTTCCTCTGCAGGTAAGGATTTCAGAGGCAAATAGGAACATGTAATGAAATCATGGTATGTGGTTTACTTAACTCTGTGGGCTTGATCCCACCTCAGGCAAGACAAGCTGTTTTGCTGTAAGATACGTTATGACTCTGCGATAAATTCATTTAAAAAACACTAAAACATTCAAAATAACTCGATTCCTTCATATCTCTATGTTTAGTTATGAAGGCTGGTTTAGTGGAGCCCTCCAAAACTATCCAGCCCCAAACTGTGAAAGTAAAGTGAGGTAAAAATTAAAATTCCAAACACAATTGACTTACTAATTACTAAAAATAATATAAAACATGGCAAGATTCCCACCTGATTTTAAGTACACAAAGTTTACTATCCCCAAAAAAATAGTTTCACCCAAGAGCAACTTTTTGCAACTCAGAGATTAAGGAGCTTTAGCAGCACTATTTGCAGAATGACTCTTCCTCAAACACTTCATTAACTACACTATTCTCTGATCTGCATTAATTTAGAAGGATCATCAAGATTTTTTTGCATATGATAATTCACATTATCATAAATTAAGAAATTGTGATCACTTAAATTATCATGTGGATCTCAATTCACTCTTAAGGTATTTAAAAGTGTTTCTAATAAATCATACATTTTGACTGCAGGATTGATTTAAATTTTTTCTTTTATTTTCTAAGAAACAAATTCCTTGATGGCTTGAAATATTATTCAATTACATATGTGACAAACTCAAATTTTATTTGCAGCACCAACTGTTGAGTCAATACTGGGTAAAAAGCCTTTTAACTATCCAGAGACATGTTCTCACATTTATTTCAGAATTGTAATATAATGGTTAAATATTTATTTCTTTCAAGTTCTGGAATAGCGCTAGGTTTCCTACTTTCATTAACATTCTCTTATTTGTATGCAGTAATCGCTTTAAAAATATTAGCATTGTAATTTCTTGCTAGCACTATGATAAATCAACAGAAAGGCTTATCCCCATGCTTCCCAACAGAAGAGCATAATGCTGCTTCCCTCGATGCCAGTGACAAAACCTCTTTAATTCCAGGATAACACCCAAAGAATTCATGGAAGATGCCATTTTGACAGCGTAGGACTGTTGTCCTTTCTAACTGCAGAGCAGATGCAGTAGCTAAGCAGTGCTACACTCAATGTGCCTCTGTAGGAACCAACAGCTCCTCAAAGTAGAAGCTGCCACTTCTTCACTTTATTTGAGTCCTTGACCTCTCAATAACAACTATCAGCAAACCGTATTTTCTGTTCAAAATGTGAGAATTTTTTTAGGATACAACATCTGGGTATTGGGAGCAAAAAGAGACACTATTTACTCATTTCAAACATCCATCAACAATGTCTGTCAACTGCTATTACTTTGGGACAGAGGTGAAATGACAAGAATCCACTTGCATCTCTGAACCCACAGCATTTCCAATTTTTTTTGTTCCAAGAACTCAGCTCAACAAAAATTAAGTACGCACTGCTAAACTGTGAAAGGCTACTAAAACTAAGTACAGAGGTTCTGATCTCTGATGTTTGACTCATGGAAAAATGTGCTTGCAGAAACTATGAAGGCAAAGACTAGAAACTCCTGCAAAAAACCTCTTCAAGCTAGTAAAAAAAATGACATTTTACTGTATTATCAGAGACTGCCTGCTTATCTTGACAGTATGGATGGGGGACTACAATTCTTACTGAATATAAAATAAAAGGAGAAAAAATAATTGGTAATTACAATATTGCAGGCTATATTTCAAAATCATTGTTACCTAGTATTAAGTGCCCAGATTTCCTGGCAAATAGTCTCCATATATGATCATCTGGCACTACTAAATGAGCTGTATTGCTAGTAGTGACAGACATTTGTAATACATGATATTTCACAATGAGGACAATTGTTAAATTTTATCCCTGAAGAGAAACATCTTTACTAGCACATACTTACACAGCTCATGTGTCAATAGCCACATTGTGATTATGGATTAATAGCAGTACCTGTCATACACCTTCTATCTATATGTGCATACTTACTCTCATTAAATGCACAAGAATGGCTACAACACCATGATCATGACAGGAGATTTCCCTATTAGAGCAAACTATGGGATCCAGAAACAAGCACAAGGATGATCCAGACATTCCGTCTACTGCTACATGTCATTCATGCATGAACGCATACCAAGGATGATTTTTATACAATGGTCATTCAGCTTCAGGTCATTCAGCCTGACAGACAATACCAAGATTCTATATGGGAAATTAAGGAAGCCATACTGTGAAAAATCTACCATTCATTGTCATTTCACACCATCACCTCTATGCTATCAAAATAACACGTACTATTGCTGAATTCATTCCTGCCTTACCTTTGCAAGCCTGTTGTCCTCAAACAACAGATACCTCTCATCTCCTTCCAGACCTCCTTGTGTCTTCAAATATCATGTCCTTTTCACAGCTACAGAATTCTATCTTGCTCTCTTCTTGCAGCTCTCTTCACATTCCTTAAAACTTCCCCAATTCCCTCGTTTCACTTGCTATTCAAGCTGTCTTCTCTGCAGTTTCCAATGTCCCACCCAAACCACATGTTCTCTGAATATCTCACCATTCCTCAGTTCTTGCTATCTCTCTCCCTATTCTCTCCCCACCACCAATCCTTCATTCTTTTTCCAAACCACGAATTTCTGTGATTTTTTTGCCTTCTCCAATTTTTATTATGTGTGAAACCTATGTATTCTGGGATTGTAAATCCATGACAAGTACATGGACTACCAAATTAAATTACAGAAATAAATACATTATTAAGAGACAAAGCCCCTTTCTCCCCAGGCTCCTTATGGTAATGCAGTGTCCTCACTGTTCTATACACCACAGTGGCACAGCTCTCTGTATGATCTCGTGTGCGTTAAATTCAGACAAAGCAGCCAGGGAACACAGCAGGGATTGCACAATATTCTTTCTGGCCCACAGAAGTTAGGTGGAAAAGTTATTAAACCTTCAAGAGATTATTACTGTGAGGCATGAGCTGTGTGAAATGAAATTCAGAAATGGAGTATCTGTGGGGTTTGGGACATATTACAATATATTAAAAAGCCAAAGGATCATCTTTCTCCAAAACACAGGAAAACATTAAAATTACCCTGGAAAATAATAGAACAGTGATTTTAAGTATGGCCTGTTAATGAGGGGTGTGTGTGAGTCTGGAGAAACCAGTGTGAGGTATTACTGGAATCAGAAGGCTACTCACACATGCATCCCAAAAAGCCCACAGATATCTTTTCAATTACTGCTGGATATAAAAACCATGTGCACATCTATCTACACCTATCACTACAGTCATGTTCAAGAAGAACAAAAGAATTACAAGAGTACACGTCATACAGTAGGAAGCCTGTGGCCAAACTTGCATTTTCTATAGACATTACATTTGAGAATTTCCAGGAGAACCATGTAAGAAAGCAAATAAAGCCTACAAGGCACCATCATGTGCTATTTTTCTGTGCTAAGAGTCCTACAGATAACTCTTGCATAGAAAGTTATGCCAGAAGGAACAATAAAAATCTCTGTATATCAAAGTCACTAGTCTTCACACAGTACCTCTAAACTGAGCCCAGTAATGTGCCTGACAACATATCTTTCAGAAGGTTGTCAGTCTGGATGTGAAAACATAAGAAAGTTGCGAATCCTCATTTCTCTTGCTTATTTTTTAAAGTAAATTTTTACTGCAAGATGTGTGTGCACTAAACAATATCACGGGTTTTAGAAGAGGAAAACCTTGGAATTCCCAAGTGAAAACAACAAACCAAACACCAAACAAAAAGCAGAGGAATCTGCCTTCTGAGAAAATTACTGAAGCTTGAGTATCTCTTTGGCATAGATGTGCCACCTTACTCACTTTATGTCACTACATCTGTCCTGCGAGCTATCACAGCTTAGTCTGCCTATCTCTGGTAAACAAGTATTATAGTCTGACAATACAGCCTGGTAATTCCTCTGTCAAGGGGAGGGACATCATTTTGTTCACCATTAAAGAAGTGCCCCCAATTTCTAGAATGGAAACTATAGATGACAACTTCTACTTCCCAGAAGGGGGATGAAAAGGTCATTTGTGCAGGAGACTTTTTTCTTTTCCCTATGACAAAATGAGCTACGAATAAACACCTCCAGTGATTTTGCCCTCCAGTAAATAAACCTCATTCTTTAACTCTTACTAAACATACATTTGCACTGTACTAGAGCATACAACATTAGAAACAAAACACTTCACCC
>VWZV01016135.1:1947235-2228592 GCA_013397155.1 Irena cyanogastra | reverse complement strand
GGCGGGCGGCTGGGCACCGCAGCCACCTGCTGCTGCCGCCGCCGCGGCTCCGGGTGGCCCCCGCCGATGCCGATGCCGCCGTACATGAGCAACAAGCTGGTGCACATGGTGGTGAGCGCCAGGCAGACGGCCAGCCCGTGGCGCTGCGGGGGGCAGAGAGAGAGCCGGCTCAGCGGGCTCCCCCCGCCGCGGGGCCCGGCGGGGCGCGCCGCTTCCCCGCCGGCGCACCCGCAAGTTTCACCCACCAGACACCCGGCAGAAGTGCGAGGAGAGAACTGGGGAACCCCCTCCGTGCTCCTCCTGCCCCCTCGCCAGCCCGCTCCCGTGCTTCCCTCCTTCTCCCCCAGCCCTGCTTCCTCGCCTCTTCACCCCTCCGTGCGCCCGGGTACCCTGCGCCTCTCATTCCCGTGCCGCCGTTCCCCTTTGGGCATCTTATTCGTGCATTTTAACGAGTGTTGGGGACCGTAACGCTTCCCCTCGCCCAGCTACCTCCAGCCTCATCCTTTAAGCAGATCGGTTTTCTGTACGCTCCTTAAAACGCACATACACACAAAACCCCCAAACCACGAGCAACACGAATAAAAGAAAGCAGGCGGAAAGTTCTTGGCCGCCGCCACCAAGGTTTGGTCGCCTTCGCGTGATCCCGGAGAGCCGCGGGGATGCAGCCCGGCGAAGGCTGGAGCGTGTGCACGGTGCCCGGGGCAGCTCCGCTCCGCGCCGCTCCCCTGCTCTTCTCCCCGCCGCCGGAGCCGGGATGAGCCGTGCCAACAATGCACTTACCATCAGGGTCTTCATTTTGTGCGCCTCCCGGCCGCCAGTCCTCCCGCTTCCCGCTAGGCTCGGCATGGCGGGGAACCCGCAGACATGGCTCGGCCAGGGAAGCACCGCCGTGGCGGGGATTAGGGGGGAATTACACTCGGCCGGACCCTCGGAGCCTGCCAGAGCCGGGTCCTCGGCTGCCCCGCCTGCCTCCGCCTCCGCCTCCGCCTCCTGCTGCCGGCGCAGCGGCGACTTCAGGGCAGGTGGAAGTTAACTTCTGCATCTCGCTCGGGCGCTGCTCCGCTGGCAAGCCCGCGGCACCGGGCGGGCCCCGAGCGAGCAGGAGCAGAGGCTCCTTCCTTCCCTTCCTATCTCTCTCTGCCCAGGCCTCTGTCCTGCTTGTGGTACCGGGGCACGACCTTCACGTTACATTACTTGTATTTTTCCCTTGCGGATATTTTTTCGTTCTCCCTCCGCTACCTGGGTTTCCTGGAGCTGGCAGCGATCAGGCAATACTTTAAATTCACGTTAGTAAAAAAATCGACACCCTCAGCTCCTTGTGCGGCGCTGACAATACCCCCTCACGCAATCTTGCCTAAGCTCTAGCAACCGGTTTCAAACCCTTTTCTCAGAAGCTTTGTTCGTCTTATGAATCAAATCTTACAGACTTGCTCCCTATGCCATCTCTCTGGTTTCTGAAGGCGGACATTTTCCCACTCTCACAAGCAGCCTTCTAAAGTTTTTTATTCTTTCTTTGTGTTAATAGTTCAGTTGTGAAAACTTTATCAAACCTCAGATTACATATAGCTTTTGCTGTGGAAATTCCACGTTTATAAATGTGCCCCTTCTAAACAAGCCACTTTTGGGGTTGATCTCTTACGAAGTTATCAGCCCTACAGCATTAAAAAAAAAAAAATCTATCTCCTAGTCACAAAGTTATTTCACTTGAAACTACTCATCGAAATAGTAGCTCTAATATATGGCTTCACATCTAACCTACAGCTATGTAGTATTAAAAATTACATTAAGGAGAAAACTATCAGCAGGGCAACTCAACCATGGTCACAATAGCACCTTTCTCAAGGCTGGAATTGTCATTGAAATCCATTTTTTATCTTTGTTAATTCATTGGAGGACTAACAGTGAAACAAATGCCATCTCTAGCATGGGAACAGCATGCTGCAATTAGTGCCTTTTAAGAAAGGAAAAACACGAAGGTGTGGTTCACCAGCGGATAACAGTAAACACGCTTTATCATTTCACAGAAGACGCCAGTTGCACACACACTTGCTGTTTATGCAGTTTTAGTGTTGGTTTCAACAGGACCAGTTGTTCAGACAAGCAGAGCAATGTAAGAAGAATCTTATCAGGTCTTGGTAATTCTTTATCATGTGGTTGCACTTGACACTCAAATTAGTGAAACAAAGGGCCAACTTGATGAATCATTGAAAGCAAATTATCTGTGGCTCTCCAAGGCTTCCTATAAGAGACTACAAAAGGCAGCTCATGCATTTTATAGTGCTGTTTCTCAACTACCAGCAAGCAGGTTGCTGGTGACTGACCTCTCTGAGTCTTTCATATATATTTTGCCGTGCCAAAGTGAAGCATCATTTTTATGATTTAGGCTCCTGGCTGTATGCTAGACATCTGTTACTCAGTATGTCTGACCAAATTCATTAAACTTACGAGTTTTGGTAGAATAGGCTGATTTAAAAATCTACTGATAAAGGAGACAAACTAAATTTTCTAATTTAATGCTTGACTTGAATAATGTCCAGCTTTCTGCTTGTCAAATATTTAATTAGATTGCCATTTTGGTCATAGACCGTATTCTTGGCAGTGAAATGCTCACTGAAACAAATACAGTAGTGTAACGTAAATCCTACTGAGGTTTTTGTGTAAGCACAGGAGCTTTAAAAATCATCTGGAAAACAGCCCAGCTATCTAATTTAATTTTAAATTCCTATGAACTAATAGTTCTAGCTATCTGGAGGTTTGGGGTTTTTAACACTATTGGAGTCTGCATACATGTAAATATGAATCTGTATACCCAATAGCTAGATTTGAAAGGAGAAGAGCATAGGCTGCACTTATGAGCATTTAATCAACTTGGAAATGAGTCAATACAGAAAACTTCTTAAAGTCCATTTGACTTACTGCTTCAACCAATTTATTTTCTATGTGCAAGGGATAATGAACGATCCATGCATTTCTATTCCTCCTTAGAGCTGGGGGTAAAGACAGATTAAAACATAAACAGCTGCTTTCCCTAGCCCAGGAGAAAAAGTGGCAGAGTGATAATAGGGATTTTCAACCAAATCTGACTGAGAAGAGCTTCTCATCTGCATGGAATAGTCTGGGTTGTCTCCTCTTCAAACTTACCTTGCCATTTTCATCTTTCTTATAGCTACAGGCTGACAAAATAGCCATATGGAATAAAAATCTGCTTGTGGCAGCTTCAGGAGAACCCAAGATGCTAATGACAACATAAAAATCCATGCAGAGTGAGAAATCTTTATTAAGAAGTAGTGGTGCAGAGAGAGACAAACCTCTCAAAACTGACAATGGACGTGGAGCAACAAAGCTCCTTCACTGATTCCTAAATAAAACTGCTCAAAGGGCAACTTCCCCTGAGATGGTTGGATATATGAAATAACTACCTTTTTATAATACATTTTAGCCCAGTTTGTCTTTCAGAGATTTCCTTAGATAGATATAAAATAACCCTTTCAAGCTATGGCTGATTTCTCATGAAGTTCCTATAGAGATTATATAGCATAATTTACACCTTAATATAATGCACAATTATAAACATACTTTCCACATGACAGTTGGCCTGCAATGAGTACTCAAATTGAGTACTATGCCAGTGCACCTCAGCAACTGATAGCCAAAATATTCAGTGGAATTTGGGATGAGGGCAATGGTTGGTGTTTCTGTTGATGATCCAGATGTTGTTTTCCCTAAGTGCACTGTCTACTACCTCTGTGATCTTCCTGTCCCTGTCTCCTTTCCGCCATGACCAGAGGCAGGGTGTTTGAACATGCAGTCAGTACACAGAATGCCTCTAAACTGGAAGCTGCAGCTACCCTTCAGCCTTGTCACCTCCTCAGAACAAAAGCCCAGACAGTCTTAAATGTTTAATTATTTTGTGACTCATTGATGGCAGTGTGGCTCTTTTGTTGGAAAAAAAAAGATAATATTTTAGAGAACTGATTTAGATCTGTGCCTAATTTTAAAGAGAATAAGAAAAAGGAAGATTTTTTTATCTACTACCCTTCACAAAAGAGTGAGAAGAAAAGGATCTGGTGTGATATAAGTAGTTAAACTCTAGGTGAGTTCTGCATGTCACTCCGCAGGAGTGCTGAAAGCACTTACATACATTCCCATCACACTGTGTGGATGAAGGTGTTTTTCAGAAAAATACTGGTGATAGAAGTGTTTAAAATAGATTGGAGGGGAAAGGTTAACTGTATCGGGACCAGTCTGATATCCTTATGCCTTTGAAATGCAGAATCTGAGTTACTAGGATTTGATAGGTGGGAAACATGAGAAAATATTTGTTAAATATTTAAAATTAATCTAAAAGTGACTCCTGGTAAGTTGCATCATTTTTTCATTTCCATTATATTCTGTGGTCTGTGAAGCCCTGGATCTGTCTCCTCAGGAGCTGGGGCTCCTGGCCCTACTGAAATAAACTCCTACAGCCATTTTATCTGTCTCTGCTTGCTGGGGCAAGGAGCTCACTTGGAAGTGTAAAGCTCCCACTTCTGCAGCCTCATGAGGTTTGAGCTTAAACCATGATCACTAGCATAGAACAGAATATTGCTCGTCCTGGGCCTGCAGCCAGTGACATTTGGGAGGATGGCTGGGAGTGCCACATTTCAGAGGAAAGAAGCAAGCTTTTTTTGACTGACTACCTAGAAAAGCAAGACTAAAGGTGCTGAGGAGGTTGGAATATGATGGGAGTTTGTGTGGATTAATGGGCAGCAGGGCAGTCAAAGGTATATAGGAAATGAAATACATCACACTGATATCACCTCCATGTGTTGTTTTATTATTTATGTAAATATGAAATTTTAACCTCTTTTTCCTGAGAGAAAGAGCTGCATTTTTGCCTTGCAACACAACCAATGGAAAACATTCAGCAGCCAGCAAAGTAATGAGCCTACACTATAGATTTTTCAAACTGCCCAGTGATTCATGAAATGCTTCTCAAAACTGGAAATATGCATTAAGGATTGGTCAAAAAAGGTAGAAACAATACTATAGATCAGTCAATACTGCCTCTCCTTTATGAAAGCAGGCTGCCTTTGAACTTCTGACAGAAGCAAACAGTGATAGATGCATAAAGAAATGAAATATTGCATGGAAATAGAAGTGCAAATGAAAACAGGAGGGGGAAATAGTGAGATAAGATCTGCTGAATCTGCTGGTTTTTTCCTTCTTATTTCTTAGTTTTCTCCCCAGTCTAAATAAAGGTATTGGATGTTTTAGAAACAATGCCTAGCTCAACTGAACTGACTCATCTGCTTTAACACCACACATGAAACACTGTGCTTCATTCTAATCACTTTTTTGGAGAAGTTAAACAAGACATATCCTGGAATATACAGTGCACTCAAAATTCCTCATCTAAAGTCAGAAACTTTAAAGATTAAGAAATTAGCACAGGAGGCTTGAGATGGAGTTTACCCAATACCACTTGTGCAAGCAAAGCAGGCATGACCAGGAGCTCCTTCATGACCTTTTGTTTTACCATTCACTACTGAAACAAGAGAAGGAAGGCATATATCCTGTCTATAAATAGAAAACAGATTTAACACGTGGACTAAAGGAACTGAGGACATCATTACTATGATTTGATGAGAGACTGGATAAATTTAAATATGGGGTATCTTTGCTGTAATATACAAGATCTTAAGAGGATCCTGAATGGCTTCGTTTTCAGTCTACACATGTTTGCTCCTTTGGAGAGAAAAACTACACCAGCAGGAAGTCAAAGTGTTAAACACAACAGAATCTCTAAACTTAAAAAAAAACTCACCAAGTTTATCAGACATGAAGCATTAGAGCAAAAAAGGAAGAAAAGAAGGATAAGTGCTCATTATGGATTGGTTTGCAGTTCTTTATGTATTATTAGAAAGTCGATAGAAAACTCTCCTGCTATTTCTAACACAAACACAAACATCGCTTATGATGACAGGCTGAGCAACAACTGTGGCAGCAAGGGGATCCACTAGCATCCAACTGAAAAGGCACAATCACAGAATCAAGTGAAGTCCTTCAGCGACCAAGCTATACAGATCTTATGTTGGTATATAGGTACTCTTCTTATCTATAGGTTTAGAGGAATCATCTTTATTATTCACATAGTATATCACTAAATATGCATATGTGTTAATTCAGAGCAATAATGTTAATGTACAGTGTGAGAGCAGCTGTCAGTGACTTCTGTAATAGCTCAGCAATTTCATGCTTGAGTCGTGTGTGCTCCTGAAATTATGTAGTGGCCACCTTTGCAAATGTCTTCCATTTACCCAGCATACTCCAGAGACAGATACATAAATAAAGTCTTGGCGGGCTCACCGTAGTGCTGAGAGGTCCTGAGTCCTCTTGTTTCCCACTAAGTTGACAGGCATAGAAGGAGGATCTCTGCATTCAGGTGAGCTGCCTGTTAAGACAGTGTGGGTTCTGGCCATCTGCAGAGGACAGACCTCTGCTACCAGACACCAGACATCTCGGGCAGGGGTGAAGTAATTTGAAAGGTGTGGAAACAGTGACCATGTTTATGTAGCTTCCTTGGTTAATTACAATCGGACATGGAATCTAAACCGACGAGAGCAGCTATAAAATGATTTCCTGTGTTCAAATCAGGTCCTGCAAACCACCCTAGACAACTCTTCTAGGCAGGATAAATGAGTATTGTAGGAACTGGCCTGAAACAGTGGGAGAGATTCTTCACTGCAATAGATACCTAACTGGATGCTTGAAACCAGCTGCTGAAACAGATGGATTTTTTTCCTTTACAACGTGCTATGTCCTTGTTTAAACATTTCTGCCATATTATTGATATTTGTCATTCTTAAACAAATAGAGAAAACAAGCTTTCTCTGTTCCATACAGGATAGATATCTTGGGTGTCTACTGGCATCCTCAAATCATGGATTAGAGCAAATCCATGGCTACAAACACTCATTTTTCTTTCTAACACTTCAGGGCAGAGGACCAAATTCAGCTCAGCTGCAGAGCTGGATCCAACATTTCTTGCAGCAGCTGTACCCTTCTTTCTTTGAATTGCTAATAATACATGTTATCACATTTCCTAGCCTGTGTCATCCCCACCTACCTCATGGTTTTTATTCAAGTGACAGGACTTCAAAAAATCCTGTACTTCTCCCAGTCATGACATATATTTTATTCAAGGTGATGCTTATATGTCTATCCTCTCCCATAAGCCAGAGGGCCAGGAACATACTAACTGGAGTTTTGCCCCAGTACTTTTACTGCTATCTGATTGTTTCCTTGGTGGGAATTGCATTTGGCCTCAAACACTCACATTTATCTATTTACTTCATTTTTCCTTTTTGTTTATGGTTTATTTTAGTTTAGATGGGATTAATTTGATGTCTTTTCCTTTACAATAGTTTTGCATGGTATCTAATTTTATTTGTTACCAAAAGCCCCCAAATTCTGTAAGGTTTGTTCAGTTTTCAAGTGCTTGGTACTTGAAACATGAAGCTGAGCTCTATAGACCATGTGCTGTTTCTATCCTAACTTCAAATAAATGAGGCCTTAGGCCATTTATGGTTTAGACCATAAATTCAGATGTCAAAGGAACAGGTGGCAATGTGACACAAGCTGTTCTTGCTCATTGTATGAGCTTCCTCTGCTCAGTCTCCTACCGCTTCATCTCTGTCACAGTCCTGAGTCGCTCTCCAGCAGTGGTTCCTCCACTTTGGCGGGTTCAGTTTCTGTCCATTGATAAATGACAGCTTCTCTGCTTCTAAGCAATATCAGTCTGGAAAACACAGAGCTTGGAATGTGAAAGCACGTCTCTTCTGGCACATTAACTCAGGCACAGAACCACATCACTGCGACTAAAGCCTTCTGGGGTAAAGTTGGCTCACATCACCCAGTCTGGAGCCTGTGCAAAGGAGCTCGGGTCCATCTGCACGTCAGCTCCAACTCACGAGCAGTCTGCTGCGTTGAAGGACTGTGGGACATGGTTCAAGAACTTGCAAACAGTAAAGAAGAATCAAAGCTTAGTAGAGAGGTGAATAAATGGGCACGATACATTAGTATGAAATAATGTAATCATTGCTCTGTGTTTGTTCAGTCACTGCTTTTGGGGATTTTTTTGGTATATATTTTAATATCCTGCTAATAAACAAACATTGACAGTGCTTCTTCCTAAGTAAGGATAGAAGGAATTGTGTACCAGTGTTGTTTGTATAGCTGGCTAAATCATTTTAATCAAACCAACTTCATAAATTTCTTTGGATCCTCAAAAATTTTTTCCTAAGCACTATTCATATTCAATGATTGTCTACACACTAACTAGTCATCACAAAATCTGTGTGGCTTCATCCCTGTTTCCAGAAGACTGTTGTGTAGTGAAGGTAAGAAATGTTGCTAACTCATCTCCAAACTGTCACCTTATAACTGTGAATATTCAGTACCTTGGGTATTGAAACCCACAAACCCTAAAGTTGGGCACTGAAAATTAGAAGGCTGTTTTGGAAACCTGAACCTTCTTGACTTCTCAAACCCAAGAATTCTTATTTCTCAGCATCACCTGAGTATTGCTGCAATAGCAACCTCTCCCACCTCAGCTTGAAAGAAGTTTCAAACAGAATTGGGTGGGAAGTGACCTCACACAAATACTGGCTTAGAACATAACTTGACTCTGATTCTGCACATTTCTAGCTACCATAGGTTATGAAGGCTCACAGTCTTTCCTGAATTGGCATTAGCAGTTATCAAAAGCTGATGAGACACATGGGAGACTAATGTGCCTTGGAAAAAAACCTGTTTTGCTCACTCTGACCAGAAGACAGAGACAGGCTATGCACAGGCTCATTTCATGAGAAGCTGAGCCAGCCTATATTAGCAAATGTTTTAGACATATGGTCCAACTCTGGTTTGCAGTTTCCTTTTGCTTTGTATTGCTGCTCTGGACAGCAAGGCACAAGGCCCTAAAAGAACCATGCAGACCTGAACTGGAAACCATGAACCAGGAGCCATGATCCCTGCAGTGCTTTCAAATTACCTGTACTAATTGTTCTAATAGTTTACACCTACAACTAACACCCAACAGAAACCATTCTCAAATCCCCCCACCCCCATCTTCAACTAAAACCACTTGTGCTCTTTTCTTTCCTTTTTTTTTTTTTAAACCTTTCTTTGTCCAGCCATTGAGCAGCTGGACTAGGTCCTCCCTGGCTACTCTTCCCCACCATCTGCTCTA
This sequence comes from Irena cyanogastra, assembly GCA_013397155.1. Lineage (NCBI taxonomy): Eukaryota > Metazoa > Chordata > Aves > Passeriformes > Irenidae > Irena > Irena cyanogastra. The sequence goes on along the minus strand of VWZV01016135.1, from coordinate 2,219,363 downwards.
CCATGTATGTACCAAATCCATTCCATACAGAGCTCCATGATGTAATTGGCTAGTGATTGGTCTGCTTGGCAAGCTGCTTTTCAACAGAACACTGGGTGATTGCTAGCAGAGCTCCTTGTCTGTAGCTATATTATTACAGCATGCCTTTCTGATTAATTAGAAATGCAGCACTGCAAGTTTTAGTTTCATAGTCTAGATATTATTAAATAACACTCAGAAGAAAGACTGCTCTCATCACAGCTTTACATATTTCAAAGGTGAGAGAGGAAGGCGAAGGGATTAGGGAAGGGCAGAAGGAGTATATGCAGCAAATACAGAAACAGTGCAAGGTGGGAAGCACTTTGAAGGGTGTGTCAGGGATAAACAATGTCTTAGCATCACGGACAGTCAAGAAGTCAATCAAAACATTATGAAAATAGTAAGTCTGATCTGCACAGTTTCACTCACACAAACAGAAAAGAAATCTGTGTGGTCTAAAGCTGCCCATGGGCTGCTGACATTTCAAGCCAGCTAATCAGTATTTAGAAGTTGAAGATGGTACACAGAAACTACGGTACGCAATGGATGCTCCCTGATCATTCCTAAAATAAGTGAAATAACATTTCTGAATCTTAATAAAGAAGTGGTGTAAAGGGAAATAACATCTTTGCTTCCTTCTGCCTGGAGCTCAAGGTCCATAAAAAGAGATGCTATTTATTCAAATCTGTGTGATTAAAATATGTTCCTAAACTTAAATCTAAGTATTTCTGTATAAAGATGTTACAGCTCAGCATGCTGGATTGTCTTGAAAATACAATTCTGGATCTAAGCTGGATCTTTGTCTTATCTTTTATCTCACCCAAAGCTGCTTAGTCTTTGTGTACATGTGGCCTGACCTATCACTTTTATAGTCTATTGCTATTGAATTGTTCATAAATCTTGTAATCATTAGACAAGGTTAGCCTTCACATTTCAAAAGGGGAACACTTTTTTTTTTTTTTTTTTTTTTTTTTTTTTTTTTTTTTTTTTGCCAGCTGATGTTGGCTGGTTTTTTCATCTTTCTAACACTACATTATGCAAACCAGGTGCTGACCAGCAAATACTTCCTGACTGCAGGGTGCTGATTCTGGCAACATTGAAACAGACTGAAGCATACAACAATATAGGTTACATTGATCCATTTTATTCCTAAATGCAAGTATTAACAAATTGACAAAGTTATTGGCCAATTGACTCAAAGTATAAGCATTAAAATAATTCATCCCGAACAATGCGTGGTTTTATTTTATGTTTAGTACAGTAGGCTCACCTGCACGAATTTGCTGTGCTTGTTTAATATCCTCTTTAAGATGAAAAATGATCCCAGTCCGGTGGTAATAGCATCTTTTGACGCTGAGAAAGCATTTCACTGGATTGAATGACAGTTTCTCTTTACTATGATGGAAATTTTAAAATTTGCTGTAAATGGATTGCATTAGTTACACTGTTCTGAGCAAGGATGCATACTAATGTCACAATACTATCTCAATTTTGACTTTCGAGGGAGACTAGTCAAGGGTGCCCACTTTCAGTGCTATTTTTGCTAATAGAAGCAAACCAGTCTTCAAAATATTGGGGAGATTGGGTGGCAACTCTGAAGCAGATTCCATTGGAGCTGAGAACTTGTATTTGCAGAACTGCCCTTGAAATGGTGTCCCAATTTGTTATACATTAGTAACCCTTTGGAGACTCTAAAACAGAGTCTGCAGGGAACTATAGAATCTAAACTACTTTGAAAATATGCAGTAGATTAGGATTCAGCTAAAGTGGAACTGAAATAATGATAACTGTGGAACTGCTCTGAGATCCTCACTAACAGTGAAACTGAAAACTCACAAGTCTGAGGACCTTCACAATGGCCTGCATGCAGTACAGTGGGGCTTCAAATGGAAAAACACTTCAGACTTGGATTTTCACATGACTTTATGAAGGAAGAATTCTTTAGAAGCATTATGGACTGCTCTCCCATGCTGTGATCACTGGAAGGATGTAAGGAAAAGTGGCTCCTCTCCTTGCAGTAAGACATATCACCATGAAGATAAAGGACAAATTCTTATGAATTCTCAAAAGGCTAGACAATTTCTTCATTACATTTCTTCAGTGTTCTGAAACAGTCAGAACTACACCAGCAGTATTAGGATGAATAAGCCTTTGGCTCTACAAACAGGAAGAAAACACCTTCAGTCAAACCAGGAATCATGTGAGCAACTGCAGCCCAGGTCCTTCCTCCATTCCTAGGCTTCCTGCTTCCCCACATTAAATATAAGAACCCTCTTCTGTGACATTTTAGACTTTTTTTGTAGTGCTTTCCTGCATCAATACTGCTGAGAGAACATCCTACCCCACAGGTACTCTCCAGTGCACTTCTACCCTTACCTGAGTCTTTCCCACCCCTAGTTACTGTTGCTGTTCTCTCATGCCCCAGATGAGCCTGGAACGTCTGGCAGACAAGCGTTGGCAGAGATCTTTCCACTGCCATCTCACTTGGAGCCACAACCTGTAACCCCCCACCAGTCTCAGTGCTACAGATTTGGGAAGCTAGAATTAGTCCCAATTAGTCCCAACAGGGAAATCTGCAAAGTCCAGGTGAAATGCTGAGGGGTACCTGATGAAACTCACTAAGCAGAGGGTTCCCATTTATCACAGGCTTCTGCAATTAAGTGTGATGAGATCATCATTCCCACTATGAAAAAGATTGTTGGTAACACTGCATGGCCGACGAAATAAGTTTCTTGGGTGGAATGTAATCCTTATTGTAGTGCACAGGAGAACCAGGTAAGGTGACAGGACGTTCAGTGGGCCCTGAAATCAGCATTGTGTAACTGCCATTTGTTCCTGCTCACCTTTGCCTTTCAGTAACATGGTAAACTGAGGAATCCTGAAGGAAAACCAATCTAAAGTGCTTAAATACTAATCTTCCATTCTCATACCATAAAGAACATTGTAACTGAAGGCACTTTTTGAAAATTAGTTACTCTTATTCTCCTCTGAAGTTATTTGTATTTATGTACTTGTTACAGGTTCAAATACATGGTGATCTAAATTAAATATAAATCAAGTCAAACATTTAGGAATAAGGCCCTCTAGTTACAAAAACTGAGATTTCACTAAGTGCTTAGAAGTTAAATACAAAATTAGTAAATAAAATTCAACAAACGTAAATCGAAAGGCAAAATAAACTCATTCTGATGAGTTAATATAATTCCCTTATGGAATGCTGGTTTCCATACTATAATTAATTTTAAACACTAAACCAGTATGTCTGGGTTTTGATAATTATAAAAATGCATTCATCCATGTCCTTGAAAATTATTAATATTTATCATAAGAAATGTCCTGTAGACATTAAGAATCAAGGGAGACAGTGTTTTCAGCAAATTCTTAAACAGCTTTACTAAAACAATGATGGAGTTTTACATACTTGTGAGTCCAAACTAGAGAGACATATAAGGCTAAATCCTCAAGCTTCCTTCCTAACGTCTATCTCATAAATCACTCAGGCAGAACTTGCACTGAATCTCAAAATCAAAGATTTCAGGACTAACTGTCCTGCGTGCTCATTTCATTCCTGTTCCACTCCAGAGATTCAAGAGTATCAAGTGTTCTAAAGGGATGAGGCCATAATGATCTTATAAAAAGATTATGGAAGCCCCTCTAGTTCTCTCCCCTTTCAGGGATAGCTTCAGTGATAAGGAAACTGCATCATGACACTTTTGAGTAACTTCTCTGACATTTCAGCAACACTGATTATCTGTAGTTCTGTTCATGGATATTTTTAAGCCTCTCAGCACATTTGGACCTAAAGCTTCACACTTGTAGGGACTCAAATTCATCATCAGTAGCAATAAGATGCTTCCCTTAAGTCAGCAGGAGTCAGTGGGGGGTTTGCTTGCATAGAAGCTTCTGCATCAGATGCCTGGAATCTAGTTACATGTTGGCTTACAAGTTATGGTAAACCTGAAAAGCAGAAGCTGGAACCAAATACATAAGCATATTGCCATTTCAAAAAATTAGGTTCCATTTTAGTTTCTGTTCCATTAAAAAAAAAACAAGCCCACATATCTCTCTAATTACTGAAATGAAATTTGACCAGAATGTGCTTTTCTTCAAAATATAACCCAATCCAAAGTCAGGAAATAGCAATTTCATGGAACAGATGATTCTAACATATTAATGTATGTGTGTGTATCTATCTATGTATACATATGTGAGTATAGATATCAAAACTTACTTGGTTGATAGGTTAGCTCTTAAACTTTAGATAATTTATTTGAGAGAGAAAGCAGAAACACACCCACAATAGCAGCAAGGATTACAATAGCAATGATCAATGAAACCCACTAGGGTTTGATAGGCAAGTATCAGTTTACATTTTCATGAATTGGTGAGGAACAGCTGTCATTACCACAGATTAGGAAAGGGAGCTGACTGTTGGTTGGAATGTTAGGAAATCTTTACAACATTTTGTGGCTTATTTCTGCAACAGACCGAAGGAGCTGGGTTTTCAGAAGATACCCTGAGTTTTTCTTTTTTCATTTTGCTGAAGCTGAGTGGCTGAGCTCTGTTTGTGATGGGGACTGTGAAAACAGAAGACCAGAGGAGACAGAGGTAGATCAGAAAAGGTGTGTATTCCATGTCCTATCTCTATTCAGTAACTGAAGGAGGCAGGAGTGCAGCAATGTCAGTACAGGCAGATGTGCATCACTCCCTGTGCAGTGATGATGCAGCAACCTGTGCTCTCACAAAGCAAATTAACTTACTGCTCTTTCATGTACCAATGGACAGACTCTAACCAGCAAGTTAGATAACATGCTAATAGGCTGACAAAAGAAACAATGACATTTACACTAATCCAGAAATATTGAAGTTATGCAGGATAACCATTGTAGTGGAAAACAAATGGAACAGCTGATGATGTTTTAAGGATGAGAAGTTCCTACCTTTGAAAGTGAAGTTTTGACTGGTTTGCCCTGTCTCTTTGACATTCCTAATTTTGTTCACCTTGCTGAACACCAAGAGGGGAGTGAAAAGAGTTGGAGTGTGTGACTGTAGGGTGCTATTTTTTGTGTCAGCATTCTTCATTATTGAGTTGGCTGTTTATGCTGCTGGTGTGTAATGTTGTGAAGCAGATGAGCTGGTAAAGTATGAAGGGTATTCTATAACCTTTGCTGTACTTTGAATTACTGTACAGTAACTTAAAATTCAGAAAGGCTGCTCTGAGCAAAATCAAAATACAATAAGATAAACTCCATTAGGAACTGATGCACTAGGGTTGTTGTTGGAGGAGGGCAAAATGGTCTAATTAACAGCTATTGCATTAAACTCATGCTGCAGTTGCAGTAATGACACTGATAATATTGATGGCATTGAAGATAGAGTTTAGTTTAGAATGGAAATGAGCAGAGTATTCATCTTAAACTGCATATTGCTGTAGGCAGTGGAAGGCCTCAGAGCTTCTTTGTTTTGTTGTTCCGTTGTTCAGCTGTTTTTCTTCGATAGTTCAGCTCCAAGCTATTAATATATATATTTACTCAGGACAGAGCTTGTTCATTTCACTGAAGCCCCACAGCTGACATTTGGCTGCACTGAAGAATAAGCGTTTATTGGATTTCATTCCTGCTGTTTGGTTTTTCAGGGACAGCTACATGTAGGTGGATAGTTATCTAAGGGGTTCCCCCAAGTTCTTTATAATTTTTATAAAACATTTCTCTCTCTTCTTTGGCTTGTGAAAGCTGTAGGCAGCAGGGAATGCCAACTCCTGCATCCTGAGATAAGGTTTCATTCTCATCAGTATTTGGTCTCCATTCAGACTCCTGTTGATATGTTCTTTCTTTCCCTTTACTGATGTATCTGTTTGGCTTATGTTATTGCTCAGAAATAAACACATCACAGTCTTCCAGTAACCAAGCTGATTTATGTAGGTAGACGAGCTCTTCATCAAATGTCAGGGTCAGTAAAGCTCCTGCCCACTCAGCTATTAATGCCCACTGTCTCGCAAACACCATTTATTAATATGAAATGTCAAATCCCAGAACTGGAACAAAAATGACTGAATAGGACCAAAACCTAGCAAACAATCCAGAGCTTGGAATATATCTTGAGAATTCATCGCAATAACTGACATCCAAAAGCACTTTGATTCTGAATGGTCATGCCATACAACTAAGATCAAGACAGCCCTGTGATCAAAAGAAAAGAGTCAGATTTACATATACTGGATAAAAACCTTTTCTGCACGATTGAATTTGGTGGCAAAATTATTCTTGCCAAAGACAGATTAATTTCCTCACCTTTATCCAGACTTCATTCGCCTGTCATGTAAACTTCAAGGCTGCAAGTGCTATCCCAGGTGGGACAGAGTTGCAATCATGCATCCTAGGATTTTACTCAGGTAAAAAACTTTCAGGTACCCAGTTGGACAAATTTACCACACAAAGAATGTGCCAGGCCTCCAGATACACTGTACAAAACAGCTAGAGCATCCATTTAGCCAGACATGCACAAATTCAGGTAATTAAAAGATAGTCCTCTGGTGAAGAACTGGTGTAAAAGCTCTGAACTTCTCACTTCAGAACAACAAGAAATTGGTATCCACTTTAAATACCTCCCTGACTTCAGGAATGGTCTCTTGAGATAGAGGACAGCCTTTCTGCTCCCTCAGTGCCAGTAAAGTGCTGGGTCATTTGATGCTGAAGCTTCTCTGAGTTAGTCTTATCTGTTGCCTCAGGAGCATACTTATTACTTGCTTTGTTTATGTTTTAATTTACTTTCCCTAAAGATAACACTTCAAAGCAGCAATTAATGTTCTTGTAACCTCTTTACTGGTTCATCTTAACACCTGTTCATACATTTACAAAGAGAAACTCTACATAAGGAAGACAGCAAATGTAAGAAGTATTGTAGAGGCCTCGACATATTCCCAGTCTTTACCATTCATTTCTATGTTTAGAATTAAGAATAATTTAGGTTTTGGTTATTCTAGGTTATGAATTTGTATGATAGCTTAAGCAAGTTATCTGCCTGGTCTTTATCTGCATTCTAAAAATCGCCTAGTCCAGAGCTGTTGATAGCACAGCTGACTGCTCTATTTCACCAGTTATACTGTGCCACAGAGCCTGAAAATTCTCCTTTTCCAGGACCTTTCTCTGCTGTTCCCTGGATTTTGTAACAAAAAGTTTTCCATGCATTTGCCAAGCTTGTCCAACCATTGGCATAGATGGAAACAGTTATGACTGTAGCTGAGAACACACTAGACCAGTAGAAGCAGAAGCACTGAAAACTTTCCTTTCCAAAAAGCCATGATTTCCATGGTTGTCTTGGTTTGTAAGGTCCAGTTCCAAATTACTGTGTACAGAAGAGCATCTCCAGCCCAGATTCTCAGCAAATGTCAATCTACCTAGGGCCACCAACTCCAGAGCAGCTACCAAACAAGCCTCAGAGCTGATTCTGCTATTTGCTCTCCCCCAGAATAAAGAAGGGTTATTTTTCATTAGCATTTCTGTCAGTACCTTGCCTCACCAAGTGTAGTCTTACACCCATATGTTAATATGTGGTCATTTATTCATGATTTGGATTAGGAATGGCTGGCAGATATTCAGTCTGGATTCACCCATTTCTACAGAGGAAAAGTTATCAGCTTTGCTTTTCCATTAGATTTATATGATTACAGCTGAAATCAGACCTGGATCCAGGGAATTTTATTATCTCTGATCAATAAGCAATGAACAGAGGTAATATTGTTCATGTAAGAGGGACACAATATGTCCATAGGATATTGGAATAGCATTCAAACAAGGAATCACAAATCCAGTTTGCTGGGAGATACCATTTACTAACTGAAATTCTGTTCAATTCTTCAGTTTAACTAAACTGGGGATAAGTCCTCTCACCTGCCCTATATAAATGAGAATGATATTTTACTTGGTACAAGATTTACAGAATAACAATATCTTATATTAAGACAAAATTTATGAAAGGCAAAGAAACATTTAAGAGATAATGTTAGACCTTCAAGGACCTATGTTCTCTCTTGAGATCTGTGCAGAAGAGGTGCTGAAATTTGGCCTCCTGCTCTGACATGCTATGACTGAAATAACCTTCAGACTCGCCAAAGCTTCCTTTTGTGGGAGTCAACAGAAGGGAAATACTCTTGCATTTTTAACAGAAAGCTTCATTACACTAATTTTCTTAATTGGTTACTAAACAGCTTACCCTAACTCTTCATTTCAAGTCTACATCTGCTCTCATTTTTCACCATATCTTAAAATTTTATACAGTATTTATTTTCTTTTTTATTTTTTTTAAGTGGATATCAATGCACCTAAGGCTATTTTGCTGTACACACTCCTGGTTCACTGCTTTTTACCTTTCTGTGAACTACAGAACATTTGTTTCCAAAATAGGTTTCATGAGTCCATTACTGCATTCAACAGCATTTCTCTCTCCCTCTTCTGCTGCCCCATGCAGGTTGTCCATTCTGTCTGGCTGAGGTAAATGCAGCAAAGCCAAGGCTGCCAGATAGCAATTTCTATTTTGTTTGACCTTGCTGGGACAAGTGGTGATCTGTGTTATCTACATTTTAAAAGCAGCCTTCAGGGTCAAAAACCAACAATTAGAAAGCAAGGATGAGTAAGAATGCATAAAAGTTGTCCCCAAATCAAATGCTTTCTAGAACTGCATCAGCTTTACTGAGAAATGGCAGCTCACAGTACCACACACATCTTTTTATACTGTCAAACATAAATGCACAGGAATGTATAGGACATGATTGGCAAGCGCAACCATCAGATCTGCCAAAAAATCTGTGCACCTTGCCAAATAAATGCCAGTCAGATTGGGCAGTACAGACACTGACTCTGGCCTTGGCACCTTTGAGCAGTAAACCTTTGCCCTGCTAATAAATAGTAAAACACAGCTGCATTTTGGTTTACCAACATATGGTACCAGAACAGCATTATCTCAGTCCTTGAAAAGAAGAATCACTTCTTTACTTCCCTTTTCTTGTCCATTTTTTCTCATTTTTTGAGAAAAATAATTTCATGTTCTCCTCCCTGTGCAGCCAGTAGTATGTTCTTCTGTTACCAGTCATGAGTGATGTTCTGAGCACTGAAGTGCACAACCTGTTTTAATGAGCTCTGGCAGAACATCAGACTCATTCCCCCACCTCCTGTCTAATTACAACCTGCCATTTGTGTGACTCTGGTTCAGGATCTATCAGCAGATCTACTGGATACACCTATTTCTAGAGACTTATAAATAAGCAATAATAATGAGCTTAAAAATGACTGAAGAATGGCAGGCAGCTCCAATATTTTTGTATCCTTTCTACACTGTCTACCCCATTAGCTTAAGATATTTTTGAGGTCTATGTAGAGAGCAAAGTTTTATGCCATTAATATATCCTGTCAATTAATTAATTTTTGGTACTCGAAGTAAAGTTGTGAAACTTTTTGGTGACAAAACAATTTGCGAAGTTTCACCCATAGTTCCAAGCCCTCATCCTGCAAGGACAAATACACATATTTTACTTGCTGCAATTTAGCAGACATGTTTATATCTAAAGGATGACTGATGTGCATAAGAGTCAAGCCTGGTGAAAGTCTTCAGCAGACCTTGATCTGCAGTAATAGGCTGAAGCTAGTTTTGGCTCCCAAATATTGATAAATTAGTTTAAAACAAAACATTTGAAAATTACTTTGAGTTCTACTCATTTGCCAACTGTGATTTTTTCTGGATTCAGGTCCTGGCAGAAAGATATAGGATATATATCTAAGAATTTTGTATGTAAACCAGCCAGGGATGTAAATTGCTACAGAAAAATGCCATTCTGATGATTAAGGACAGGTCTTTGCCATCCTTTTGTAATTCTTCTGAACTGAACAGGGATTTCGCTGGAATAAAATCTGCATATGACCCAATCAACATGGTGCTCAAGTTGCTTTTGAATTTTCTAAGGCTTTATGGATAGAAATATACACACAGACACACATATGTGGGTACAAAAAAAATGCTGGTTTGATTTTCTAAGCTGTCAGTCATTTTCTAACAACTGTAGACTGTAATCCAGGACAATATCAAAACACACCCTCCCTGCCTGCAGAGATGGGTCGTAAAGGTTTTAGGGTTATAAAGCCATCAGATGGCTTACACACTAATCAGATCTTAAAATGTTTTCTGTCTGTTTAGTAGGATTGACTTAGGGTCCACTCAAGAGATTTGGAAAATAAGGGTATCCATCTTCACAGTTGTTACCTTGCTTTAATACAGGACTGAGTCATTTACTTTACTTATTCGTGTAGTAGGACACGGTTCAAATTTCCTACAAATCAATCTCAACTTCACCTGGTTACTAAGCAGTCAATGGCAGTATTTTTTTATTAGCCCACTTTCTTGGTAATTCTGTGGCCTGAGCCCAAATCTGGGGCTCCATCAGGCCCCAGGAAGAAAACTAAAGGTGACTGAACAAGTACACATGTAAGAGCAAATGCAGATCTGCAATTCTCACTACCCGCTCATGTCTGGCTTGACTGAGTAGTCCAAGTGTCACTGCAGTATAAAGAAAATTAAATTAAATATTTCATTTAAATTCTACACCTGAGATTTCCTTACTGTTACACCAAGAGTTTACAATAAAGACAGTATTTGCTCTTTTTTCTTTCTACATAGTTATCAGTAGAGCAAAATTGATAATCTGAAGCTTTATAGATCACAATTTTTTTTTATTGCAAGTCCTCTTCACCCCATGCAACTATTTAATATGCTTTTTGCTTTATTTCTGTTTTGCATTTTTGAATCTCTGCTTTGTTCTCTGAACACTGCATGCCATGGCTCATGGGCTGGCTTTGTCAGTATCTCCTGTTTTCATCTCCAGAGCTTTTTCTGGCTCTGTTATCTGGAACGTGTTCCTCAAGGGCTGGTTAAAGAGTGGATGATGGGGTATTACTTAACTTGTCCAACACATATGGATCTTCCCATAAGACAATGCACCGGCAATATCTGTGCTGTTTGTCACTCTTACTTTGTTTTTGTAAATCAAGAATGTAATCTAGTTAATAGGTTTCTCCTTGTATGCCTATTTACATTTCTACAGCTTAATATATTGCATAAATTAAAAGGCTGAAGGGGCATATTTCAAGTTCAAACTCTGGCTACTGTTTTACAAGTGAAGACTGCAATAGCTGTAAAATCCCAATTTCCAGAAGTACTACATGTGTTAATTTTGTAGACAATGGTATAATGGTAAATACAGATGTCGTAAGAAGTATTATTGAATCATTCTAAATTAAAATGAGAGGAGTTCCATTTACCTGCATCTACCTACGACTGCATCAGTATCTGATGACATATACCTCTGCATCTTATGGTTTCACCTTTTTTGCTGCCTAGTACAAATAAAAACTACTCTTCAAACCACTCAGTCATGAACTTCTACATCTACAGTACCAACAAATCCCAGGTTTTATTAGCTGAGACCACTATGTCCTGTTTTCTGCAGCAGGGACTGTCATTGTTTGATTAAAGGGACTGCAGGTACTAAAAAGGTAACGTTTTGAGGAGGACATTTAGAATCTGTTGATTTTGTCAAGCTTTATTTTCTAGTTTCATTACACTTAGCAGAAGGCACTTGCTGCTCCTGGAGAAGTAGGATGCATAGTGGCCACAGCCAATGAGGATTTTTAAAATTATAATTAATAGCTTATTTAATTTCATTCAATCTTCAGGTATTTCTTCTCTCAATAACCTGAACATATAATGTCAGGATTCCTATAGACCCGAGGTTTGCTGCAAGCCTTTATGACTTTAAACATGACTTTTACCTGACACTCACTTTTCCAATGTAGAAAGCAGAAGTAACAGTGGCTTTGTGGGAATGGTGTGTGGATACACAAATTTAATGGCTATGAGACATTCCAGAACTGTTGAGACGTGGCCACAGAAGAATTCAGGTAAAATCTGTAACACTAATGAGTTACTTATAATCCAGTGAGGGTTATAGTAACACTTCAAGCTATAGAAACACTTCAAGCTGGCCAAACACTTTTGGATGGCCAGTGTGAATTAATGACCAGCCTTGGCTCTCCATTTGGTTTTCTGGTCCTGTTCCTCTTAGAAACAGTGTGAAAAATGCAAAAAGAGGTTCAGTTTCCCTGTTTGACAGTTGCCAAAGGAGTAATTCTTCATACTACTTTCACTTGCATTCTATTACCCATGCCAACAGAACAGTGATAACCAAAATGAGCTCCAACGTAGTTTTGGAGGATCTCTATCCTGACCTCTATATACAGGTAATAATTTCTAGGGCTGGTCATAGTTCCTGAATACATATAGAAGGCAGTATAAAGCCTGGATATAGCTCCTTTGTATTTGCAAGGTGGCAAAATATTGGAGTTTAAATATGAAAATTAAGGTGTACAAGTGAAAATTTAATGAGTCATAAAAGTAAAGACTATAGACAAAGACTGTTCAACATAGATCTAGCCTTCATTACTGTACTTTTTCATACTATGAGCTGATTTTAGTGCCCATTAGTCCTTTGGTACATACTAAAGAAAGGATTCCTAGAGTGGTAGATACTGAAGTTCAAGGATGCTGAGACTCCTGAAAGGCATCAGAATACAATACAATCCTGCTGATAAAGGAAGGAAAATGCCAAGCAGCCAATACAGCTTCCCAAATGTCTACTCAAAGAATGGAGGGCAGCAAGAATGTTCTGGAAATGGAAAGAATTGTATATAAATGAGCAGAGCTGGACAAAGATAAGAGCAAGTGAATATGCACTGAGGTAATTTTAGTTAAAGAAGAATAAAGTGAAGTGAAGTGAATAAAATATTTGAAGATAGCAAAAATAAAAGGTACATTAATGAGAAATGAGACCAGGTAAGAAACAATCGGTAGGATTATCTTACTAATTATTCAAAACATAGCTGAGCTGCCCACACTGTGGGTTTCGTTTTTTTTTTTTTCTAAGTCTGGTCTGTAAAAAAGAGAAACAAGGAAAGGTGGTGTGGATAGTTAAGAAGCAAAGAAAATCTGTTATTTCTCTATGCCTAGCTCAGGAGCCCAAAGTTTTACCATCCTTCCCTAGGGCAGACTCACCTGGAGACAGGCATGTTTTCCCTAGATGTCTACCTTCACTTCAGGGAAAGTTTGCTGAACCCAAAAACATTCAATGTTATCAATGAAACTCGACTTCAGTGTATTTATTTCTACAATAAGCTATACTAACATTTGCAAGAGGGATCCTGAGACTGGCTGGGCTGTAAAACAAAGAGTTTGTATCAAGTGAGTCCTCTCTGACTCAGTTTATATTGCTTTAAGACGTGGGAACAGAACTGTGCATGGAGGTATATGACTATAGGGAGCTAGACAAGGCCTTAAGAGGAGCTCTCCTTATTCTGAGACAGAATAGGTAATAGTTGGCCAACTTCCTTTTCCCAAAATCCTCTGCAAAAGCTTGCAAAACTTCCAGAGGTAGTCTGCTCCCCACTCTTTTCTTATAAATCAAAAGGATTTCCTAACATCAGAAAACAACATGTGTTTCAAAGAGATCAATTTTTTTTTTTTTATTGTCAGTAGAAACAGGGAAATAAAACCCTCATATCATTGTCTTTTTCATGACAACATTTCTTGCAGGTGATTATTACATTCAGCTGCTTCTTTAGCAATCAATTCTACCAACCTTTCATTTCTAAACCTTGTGTTCTTCTGGCATTCTCTCAGCTTTCTCCAAACTGTCCACACATTTAAGTGTGAGCTTGCAAGTGGAGTACAGTGGTCTTGGAGAGCCCCAGCATGGCATAATTAGATCACACTACTGTTCTACACTTCAGAGTAGCATTTGCTTTCTTTCATCTAGCATCACATTTGTGGAGCAATTCCTATTCAGTTTATGGCCAGATAATTATCTGCAGTGATTTTGCCCAGTTAATCAGTTCACAGTGTGTTGGTGTTTCCATCTAGAGATCTGCGTCTATTGGATGTCACCTTACTTATTTCAGAATGTTTATCCAACATTTGGCAATGTTTTTCCATCACCATTTTCAGTTTTAATCTCCCCTTTACAGACCCTCCCAACCTTTTGGTCTGATCTACATTGAATTTCTTTTTTTATGCTCTGTTTCACAATCTCGATCAATAGCAAAATGCTTATAAAACCAGACACAGGAAAGATCGTTCTGGGATTGCACTTGTTGTGTCTTTAGAGTTTGATATATCAACAGATTTTACAAAATATCTCTCACACAATCTTATTAAAAATATATTGAAATTATCTCAAATGTCATCACTGTTTTAGCAACAGCAAGCAAAAAATTGCCACAAACAGGAGGCCAGAATGCTTTAACAGTGACAATTTAAAGGAAGTAGAAAATAAATATGTCATATATTTAATATACCAGCATATAATTTCATACTGAATTTGCCAGTTTTATATTTTAGTCAAAGAGTAATCATACAAAAAACCCTCTTAAATGTTAGAAATATGAGTAAAATATTAAGAATTAAATCCTTCCTCCAAAAATCTAAGTCATGCTTCGTTATGCGCTGCAATTCCATAGAAGGGACACACTGGAAAGTCTAGAGAGCAAAGCATGGTAAATTAAACCTTACAGTGAAGATCTGAAGAAGCCAAAACAGTAAATGGCTCTGTGTTGTAGAAATATTGTATCACAGCCCAATGAGGTGATAATCCTTCTCCCCGTGGCTTTGGTGACACTGCACATGGAATTCTGTACACAGCTCTGGCACTGTAATATTGGAAACGTGCCAATGAAGTAACCATAATTCAGAAAAAAACCTGAGAGAGTGTGTGTAGATTAGCAAGGATGCTTCTGAAGAAGGATTAAAAGAACTGTTAAGATTTGCTAAAGAAAAGCTATAGGGAATATTATAACCTCTACATTTGACAAGGAAGAAGTGAATTTTTTCAGTTATAAAATGGATTGCAATAATGAATTACAAAATGAAGGCAAAAACCCCAAACATAATCAGAATACTGGAAGGAGCTTCCTAAGTCTGTGGCCAATGTACGTGTTCATTGCAAATGAAAGAAACTTCCTTTTTCATCACTAGCAGAACTTGCTTGAGAAACCTAGTGAAAGTCAGGAAATGAATATCATCTTCATGAACTTTCTGAGCACATGGTAGAGTGTCATCTCATGTCCATCTAACTTTCTATCTCACTTAACATTATCAAAAACTAGACTCCAGATTCAATTTGGAGTGTGGAATTTGAAAAATAGGATCTCCTAGTAAACCTTTCCAGAAGGCAGTGAAAGATGATCTAGTCAAGTAAAACTGCTATTAGAGGTATTTCTCAGACTTAATGAATAATCATTGTTCTCTACTGTTAAGAAGCAAAGGAATTTTAGTTGTGCTCTTGTCTGAGCAGCTGAGCAGCAAGAGAAGGAAAAAAGGACTGTCCTGATCACATGGATGATGCAATTAGATTACTACGAATCAGAAAGACGCAACTTGAAATAAAAAAACATCCTACCAAATAAATGAGAAATGGAATTTTAGATCTGTGCATTATATCCCTTTCCTTCTCCTGTAAGTGATCCTGCCTTATGAGATGGAGGTCAACTGGGGCAAGCCATGTATTTTGATTTCTGTTATAGCTTTAATTATTGCACCCTAAGAGTGTCAGGTAAACCAAAATGGGACAAGGAGCAAGGAACTGATAATCTAAATAGGTTACCAGGGTTAGCATGAGCCCCAGCAAAGCAGCCCCAGTAGAGAGAGATGGGCCCAGCTGATACAAGGCCATTCTGCCACAGGTTTTTCACAAGTGAGAGAATGGGCCCCACATGAGAATGCAAAGATTTGGTATCACTTTTATTTTAGTCTGGGTAAGGTACAGCCTCTTGGGCCACTCTCACCAAGAGTAAAACATTTGCAAGTATTCATTGCCTTCAAGATTTGGCCTTAGGTGAAAGAAACAATGACTTCAGTAATTTATGTAGGACTTAGGTAAGAGGCAAGAGAATGTCTAAAAGAGGCTCAGAGAATGTCTAAAATTGATTAAACAAGCAAAAAGTACTAGTTATTTGACTAATACACATAAATCCTCTTTTTCTATGAAAGAAGTCACTTCTTAGTATTTCTACTGTATCTACCACAATGTGTTTTTTCCAAAACCACTGTTCATATCTGGTTTCAACACCTAAATCAGCCTATGAAAAGGTGTATGTTTAACTGCAGTCCATATATATGTATTGATTTTTTTAAAAAAACCTATCCTGTGATTTATTTTTAAATAACTAGCTTCAGTTACAGTTCTGTAGAAGCTCACACAATTTATTGACAGGCATTTTCCCAAAAAAACTTAAACAGAGAAATATTAGGTACATGACTGCTTCTGTACCTCAATAACCACCATTGATAGAGAAAATAGTGGAAAAAACTGAGAGAAAGAATGGAATTTTTTTGTTTTGGCAGACAGATCAGCATTACCTTAGACATTATTATTAATATTCATATTGTGCCCCAGGATACTCACACAAAGCACCAAGAAAATTTTAGAAGGATTTTAGCAGAGTCTTTTAAACTGTTTCAGAGATTTTATCAAGTTATACAAAACTGACAATGTCAAAATCCAGAGATTGCTACTGTCTCTGATGAAGTTATCAAAATCTGATGAAAGAAAGCTGTGCTACAATTGTTACTCAGGAAGCCTGGCCAGGTTTGCTTCCATACTTGCTGAGGAAACAAAAGTTACAGCTTGTAGAGAACAATTGAATATTTCCATGTGTTATTCCAGTAATAGCTTTCCCTGTCTCTTGCTTCCAGCTACTAGCAACGCTCGCTCCCTAAAATCTGACAAATGGACCGTGTTCAAAGCTGCCTAATTGGCACCTCAGTGCTGTGGACGTGACTTCTGTCGCTGCAAGCTCTGACAGTTCATCTGCTCTTAATGGTAACTTCCAGAGAAAGCCCAGACTTTCTTTCTTTTATCATCCATTGCCATACAGTCACAAACACTTGTTGTCACAATTGTCAATATACCCGAAACAAAACTAATGTCAAAATAGGGAATATTATAATGTCTACAAACATGTTTCTATGCAGTCTTGAAGAATTTGAGTTGGTTCAAAAAAGCCTCATGAAGATAAAATAGTATGGTAAAATAGCTTCTAAAATATTCTCAAAGCCTATAAAGAAGGAAAAATTGAATCCAATTTTGGAAAGTGTAGGATTGGGAATGCTAGAAGTATGCAGCAATTTAAATTTAGTTTGTATTCTTAAAATAAATACATTTCTACAAAAAATGTAAGATATGGAGGAGCCACAATTAATTACCCCATTTGATAATAAATTTTCTCTTAAAATACATGATAAATATTGTCAATAACTGATAGTTTACACTGATTTAAAATAAGTCAATTTTATGACTGCTTTCAGAGTGGAATTTATAATGGCAAATAAGCAGACAGTACACTCACCTGGACTATGCCTGTTGCACATGACAGGAAGTCCTCACTAACACTTGGGAAAAAGCATATTCATAGTCTTTACAGCCTAAATAAACACTGAAAAAACCACCCCAGCCAGCTTGATTGTTCACACTGTTAATTCAACACCGTACTTGGAGAGTACATGGTTTAAACAGGTAAGTGAGCAACATCTTTGATGTAAGGGCTCCATTTGAGAGCCTGCAGTTTGTTACTTGTTTACCCAGTCTTAAAGCAAGGCGATGCAGTAGGAATCACATAGGACACATCTGGATTTCAGACATTTCTGATTACTAATGAACTAACGACATGAGATCATGGATATATATGTTTTCAGGACCAGCATCTTTGTGTTGGTTAACTCCATTGAAATTAATAGAGTTGGAGTAACCAAAGTGAAAATATGAACTAGTATTTTCTTCTTGTAGCTTAAATGGGCTTTTTTAGTAAATCTCAGATGTCAGCCTGTTGAATTCGGAGTTTTCAGAAAAATGGATAAAACCTCTTCCTTTTTTAAAAGTAAGTTTTATAACCATTTTACATGTTTTGTAAATTAGATGTAGCAGACTTCTCAAAATTTTGGAAGAAAAGAGGGGACAAACATGGCCAGACACTCCGTAATGTATGTCAATAATGAGCTCCCATTTAGGAATTTTTCCATAAAAACATTTTTATCCACTGCTATGGCAAGTCATTGCTGACTGTACTAACAATTCCAGTAACCACTAACATATGTGAAATATTTTTCATATGACTCATCACTATCAATAAAGCTCAAAAATGAAACAGAGAATAAAAAAGATTGAGTTGATTTGTAACTCATAGATCAATCAGAAAAACTTTTTTAAAAACAGATTGTTAAACAGTTGAATTTGTCACAGTCTCAAACTAAAAACTTTCACCTCATTCTAAAAAGCATCAGTAAAATGAAAATAAAAATTTGGGGTTTGTAAGAAATATCTTGGCAAGCAGTGACTAAATAAAATAACCTTATTTTATTAAGTCTTCACTATTTCAAGGCAGCACCTTCTACTCTACGTTCCACCACCTCTGAGTGCAGGACTAGTTAAAAACAAATTGATGCAAGGATGTGAGAGAAAGGGCACAGCAGTTATTTCCTCCCACTTCACTGAGCTGGCTTGCAGTAGTCTGAACTACAACTAAGTCTGAACGAGACCTAATACATGGCAAGGCAGACCTCTTTTTATCATATCTTGCACACCCAGAGGAAGCTAAGACTAAAGAACAGAGGAAGCCAAACCACTGGTGAGCAGAAGGCCACGTGAGGCAGGGCACGATGCCTGGGTGTTTGTGAGTGTGTTTGAGTCACATGCTTGAGGAGTATTGTAAGAGCTGGCAAAAGCTGCTGAAGATTATCATAAGCCTTGTGCATCTCTGCTGGTTAATCTCTGAAAGGCACTGGTGCTTGCAGACAGTTCTGGGGGTATTTGTAAGTGTGTGTACATGGGCAGTGATTCCTTCCAGAGATCACTGTCATGTATTACACAAGTTTCTAGTAATTGTCCACTCTCTTATGACATGGGTACATATTTATACCTGCAATGCCAGGATCTAAAATAAAGGTGCATGAAATACTGGGTCTGATTATAATTTGCACTAAGGTAACTGTACCTGCTTTCGGCCATGTTATGAGGCTGTAAATAGGGGGCGAATCTCAGCAGATCTTTTTAAACATTCCTCTCCATTGCTCAACAGGTGTCAGACACTTCATGTAATTATAAGAATCAGGCCCCCCCAAAAACCAGCACAACATAAATTCAAATGGCTAATAACTATGGTTTCAATGTGTTTCAGCAACCATATGGAGATAAATTCAAAATGTAATTAAAACAGTTCAGAAATTCAGAAAGTGAAACACTGTATTTGCAGTTTCATTCACAGCCAGATTAAATGGTGTTATTTTGCTCATCTCATAGAAAAATTTATTCATATTTTTTGAGGAAGTGTCTACATAAGCATCTTTTTTGTGTAGTTCATGAAAATAACAGAGGAGTAAGACCATTTATTAACTGGAACCTGACAGCCTGTACACATGTGGTCTTATTTGCATAATTCAATTTAACTTCTGTGAAACCACAGATATGAGCAAGCACCTCACGTCTTTAAAAGTTCATAAGATCAACCTGTGTCTGTTTTTCTCCTTCAGTATTGTTAAATTTGGTCCAGTGTATTTATACGTGAGTACTGGGATGTAAAAGCATAAATTGAGGGCTGATGATCCTTCACATACTGGTTTATACTGTAAAATAATATTTGCTAACTTGTAAAAACTGAAGAAAGAATGACCATAGGCTTGATATTTCCATTACATTGAAAAATCTAACAAAAAAGAAACAAATCCATTTTAAAAAGAAAATAAGAATATGAACAGTTAAATGCCACTATATTGACTTGGCAAGGTAATGGAAGAAGCAGTGCTTTTTGTTTGTTACTATTCTGCAAGTAATTTTCAGTATTTTGGCTATTATTTTTCTATTTATTCTCTAGAATTTGGATGAGAAAAATTAGCATTTTTATTCTTTTACACTGTCTTAAAAAATCAAATGTATGTGTCTCCTGCAGTGGAGATGCACACAATATCCAGGACTTCTATTTTCCTTTTTTTTAGTTAACTAATACTATTATAGAAACTTTTTAGCTTTGGATGAAAAATCACATCCCAATGACTTCACAGAATGTCAAAAACTGTTAGGTTAATAAAGCAGATTTTTAGCTGCCTGCCTTTATTCTCCTATGCATAGCTCTCACTACCCCTATTTTCCTTCATTTGATCATAAGACTAGTAATAAAACTTCACCTTAATAAAACGGAGTCAAAGCATATCATTTAATATATTTCTATTTTATTTTAAATAGACACTGATTACTGATCTGAAAACATATCATTCTATGCTGTTGTACCTTTCTGCCTCATTTTTCCATTTATATCCATTGTTGACTGTGATGGAATTATACTAGCAAAACAATATGATCCTAGCCTTGAGAAGGTGTCTCTCTGCTAGGTCAAACAATTTGCCATAATGAAAATTGCAAAAAGAAAATAAGTGCATTCACTAAACAGTCAAGAACATTGGCCTTTCTTCTCCATGCCTCATGATAACAGATTAGCCTTGCCAACTTCCATCACAAAAACATTTTCATCTGTAGAAGATATTATAATTCTTGTTTTGAGTGATTGCTTTTAGATGACACATAGCAATAAATATGAACTTTATTTTATTTAGTGACCAGCGCTTCTGAAAGACTGCAAGCCGACTTGAGCAGCAGAATATTGAATACATAAAACTGCTGTTAAAGAAGGTTAAGGCTGTGTCATAAGCTATCTAAAATGTTATTATTATTTCAAGCTCAAGCTGATACGCTGGTTTACTGTTGGGAGAAAAGAAAAGAATACAATAGCAGGAGTAAAAGCAGAGTCAGTCAAAAAAAGTCACTGTAATAATGACTTCAGGATTACTCCAATATCAAAAAGGGCAGATCCACTGTAGGTTACAGTCAACATCATTGATACCATATCAAAGTCATTCTACTCCCAAACCACAGCAAATTTTCTTTCCAGCTAATAGTCTAGGAGATGCAAGGATTGGCCTCATTTGCAATTAATACAACATGAACAAGAGACATAATTTGGGAACTGAATGTTAAACTGTATTTCTTCCATATTTTCTGTTTCCACTACTACTTTTTACATCTGGAATGTAGTTGATGCTGTTCATGAAGAACAGAGAGAAAAAAGGTCCTGCTTACTTGCACAGATACTTCAGTTGAAGGAACAAGCATGAGTTGTTTTAGAACTTAACCATTCAAATAACACCACCTTTGTACACATGCACTCCTCTCCCACTTCCATGCAGCATCCTGGGGAGTGGGAGCCTTTCAAAGTTCTTAGGCTCTTTAAGCTTTAAAAATGGTGTTGGGCATCCATCAGTGCCGTAGAAGCATGTTCCCACATCACCGCTATGTGTACTTTTATTTGCCCTATAAAAGTAGGCTCAACTCTGCCTTTCAATACTGACTTCAGCACTGCCTGGTAGGAAAAAACCATTTACCTCTTCCAGAAATATCGGGAGCAGCCTCATACCTTCACAGAGCTTGGCCAGAATACAGCCTACTCCTGACATCATAAGTCAATTTTATTAGAGATCATGATATATTCCAAGTCCCCATCCAGCACTCAAGCCCCAGTGACACAGCACTCTGCTCCTCCCCTTGGGAAGCACTTCGCCTTCACATTCAGTTTATGGATGGTCCTAACTCTTTCAGTGAAATTTCACCTATGAACTTGAGCATTAAACAACTTGAACTTTTTAACTCATGTATGAAAAAACACTGCAAAAGCCTTGCCATACTTTTCAGACTATGCTGCAGACTATTGCCCCAGCCTCACAGGCCTACCCACAGCTCCTATAGTGTGCCAGGAATAGCCTAAAGCACATGGGCAGGTTTGTAGGCTGCACAGCCAGCCAGGAGGAGTTCCAGCATTTGCAGCCTCCTCTTGATAGCGCTGCTGAGTTGAATTGATGATTTCTGCACAATTGTGCTGTTATAGCCATAATGGTCGGTGGGTAAAAGAGAGAAGATGATGATACTCTTAACAACTCGAATGAAAAATGTAAATGGGAATTATTTCTAGCCTGTGTGAATTACAAACTCTATTTATTAACTAAGTGTTATGGCTTGCAGAATGGCTTGTGATTTACTTGTGAATTGTACATCTGGTTAAAACATCTGAAATTCACTATCTGATAATCTGCTGACTGTGATACTCTTGGATTTAAATCAAGAATATGCTTTTCTTCTACCCAGTGCCCCAAAGAGCTAAAAGCAGGGTAAAATTAATTAAATATTTTCTACTACCTATTTACTTGTATTAACATTAATCCCATCATTCTTTTTTTTTTTTCCAAAATTACTAGCTGGTGAGTTTTTTCTCTCAGCCTTTGTATCTCCTTGAATTTTATAATCCAGGGGTCCTGGAAAGCAAAGCCTGTTCTGTAGCTGTAAAGCTGACAACTACAGTAGAAATTTGCTACATCTACTTTGCTCAAAAAGAACCCCTCCACAAGAGAACAGAACACCTGAATGGCATCTTCAACACCTTGGCGTATCTAGCGTAACTGCAATCTGGTGCCAGGCACTGAAAGAATTAATTACCCACTACCTCAGCACTGGAAACATGATGATAACAAGCAGATAAATGTCATGTACACAGACATGATGTGGTAACAACTTTCTTCTTTGATAATGATGTAGGTTTGAGCTGCAATTTAGAAGTAGGAATCAGAAGGTTTTTCTTTGCCTTCCTCTGTGGAAAGTCTACCTCCACACAGAAAAAAAACAAGCTGATTTTCTTTGTGACTTCTTGTCTTTCTGTTTTTGTCTTCAGTATATGCTCTACAATACGGGAAGGAATTTGGATGGTAAAAACATTTCTCTTAAAAGTATTTAAATAAAATTTTTTTTCTTTAAATCAATCTTACTCAATATCATATTATTTATATTATAATGTGTGAGCGAGAAGATAGGAGATACTGCATATATGGATAGGAAATGCTGCAATTTTAGGTTAATCACTGAAAAAAATTACAGCTTGGTAATGAGGTTAAGAATGAAAATGTGGTCTATAAAAATACCTATGTGATATACATTTCAAATGCAGTTTTAATCAACCCCTTATGGAGGAGGATGAAATCTAAGTAATAAAAATGACATACTGCCTATGAAAGTTTTAAAGTGACATGAAGTTATATCCTAAAAAGAGGCTGGAGAACCTCACAAATAGTTATTGGGTATCATGTAGCAGCTTTCCCAGAGAACTGACTGGGGCTGACAATGGTTGTTACCAGCAATTTCCAGGACAGCTTCTCCATGCTTGTCAACAACGAAATCTAATGCAAGTGTTAGTATAGGTGTCTCAAAGCCATTTTTCAGGGTTATTTTAAAAAAGCAAATTGTGACCAGATACCACACACAAACCAGACAGATGACAGTGTCTTACCAAAAAAAATTCCTAATGGTTTTTACTTATTTTTTTAAAATAAAACTTCATTATCAGGTCTAAATGCAACATTTCAAATCAAGAAGTCTCTCTCACACAAATAAGAAGTAAACCCTAGCATACTTATTAATGTGTCTAGAAATGCCAGGTAATGAAGCAAGGGGCATTGGGAAGGTTGTTTTACTACCACAGATGTAGCTAACTCTAGGACCTTGGCTTCTTTTACAACAAAGAAAAGGCCCAACAAATTTAACATGACAAAAGATAAATCAGTGCTCTTGAAAAGCTATTAAGCCATAAGTGTTAATTTCCTTTAGTTAAATCTTTGCTCCATCACCTTGTTATATATGAATCATTTCATAAAAGTGAAAAAATGGTGCTTTAGAAATATTAAAGTCATAGTTTTATGTCTTCTTGAATAGGTCAGCTTCTTAAACTTTCAGTAAAGGGTATCTAAATGCAGCTATCTTTATAAAAGCTAAAAAAAAGATGACAAAGTACAGTGGAGAGAATCTGTGAAAAATCAAGAATACAGACGTATCTCAGGTCTCATTGACTTTTAGAAACACTTTGAACAACAGCTGTAGCCACTGGGGTGCTGTAATGACATAGCCCGTTATAAAAAGTAACACTAAGTAAATGTAGGAGTGGAAATTTAACAATTGGACGTTTAATGGCTGCAATTATGGCAAAAGAATAATGAACCTATTAGACAGAAGAACTGGCAATTACTCTAAGGCTTATTGCAATAGAGCTGTGAAAAAAGTAATACAGAATCATGCTTAAAAATGGTTATTAAGGGGGGATAATGCATTCTGTTTACCTTGACAGAAGCAATTTTTCTTCTGAAATGAAATGGAGCTTTTTGGGTATCAGACATGGGAGCTCAGATGTGATGGATCCTGCTATCTAAAGGTAATGTATTTTCAGATATGCTTTTCTAGGTATAAATGATGTCTACAAAAGACTATAACAGCTAGATTTATCAGTCAACAAACAGACAGAGGAAGATGTTTAAGAACATACAGAAATGAAAAATAAATAGCATGCAAAAATTTAAGGTTCCGTCTAAGCAGTCTAAGTAGCTACTCTTCATGAATGGAAACATTAATATTAGTTGTCTCTTATCAAGACAGATTAGATGCCAGACCCATTAGGGACATTACAAAATTCCCACATTGGGATTCAGAATATAATTTATTTGTCTTAATTTTCAGCTGTATACATCCAAGTGGGGGTGTAAGGGAATGGAAAGAAGTAAAGAGTTGTCCAGGTGAAACAAGGAAGGCTGTAGAGGAAAGCCTCAATTGTCTCATATAGAAGTGAAATGTTTGATTAAAGCAGCATCATTTTTAAAAGTAGCTTCCTTTAGATGGCCAGAGGCAACAATTAAGGGTGGCAAATTGGTGAAAGTTTTGGTACAAGATACAGAATGTGTTGTTTGTCCACATATTTAGTGATCTGACAGAAATTCAGAGGACAGCCATTTCAACCTTGCCCAGGCCAATAATTTAACTGCTGACCGTGTTAAGCATTATGGAAGTTTCATGTTCCACAGCAGGTCATGGAATTGTTTTTAAATAATACGTCCTAAGCTCAACTAATAATCAGTATGTGTTGATCATCTTTCTACTTCATTTAGCGTGTCATGACAGATTTATTAAACATACCAGCTCTCAGCCGTTCCCACAGAGGAGCTCAAAACTTAAATATGGATTTAACTTGGAATGGCAGAGAGTGTAACCAATGAAAGGGCCTCAGGGCTCATATTTTATCATTTGGTGCAGATGGTCAGAAAGAAACCAAGACCTGACTTTAAAAGGCAAAGCAAATAGGATCAACTAATTTAGGAATAGAGTATTAAAATACACAAATCATAGTGCATTATGAATGTCTTTTTAAGGCCAGGAATAAAATAATCAAAACCTTATGCACTAACAAAATTCTTGTCAAGGGCTTTGCCCTAAGCTTGCTAAGATCATGGAAATGAATATGTACAAAAAATGGATTAAATCTTGGCTTAAACAGCACGACAATTAGCAATCTGTGTGTATTTGGTTCAGGTTCTGGGACTAACTTTGCCTGTTTTATGTAGCTATGGCTGCTCAAAGCAGTTGAAAAACTGCTATGAAGGATCATAAAAACGCTCCTGTTTGTTCTAAATTATTCAGTAGGTGATTTAGGCCCAAGGCCAGTGTGTGAACATGGGTATGGAAAAGTGGCTTTGAGCTTTGGCTCAATTTCCTAGCATGGGAATTAATTTTGGGAATGAAAAAGTGAGGTCAAGATTGACCTACTGACTTAAAAAGGTGTCTGTCTAAAAGCAACATGAAATTAAAATCAAGCTATTGTTAACACGTACCAAATGTCCCCCTTGCGCTGTGGTAGTTTTGTTACAAGCTCTGGTTACTCTATGGAACTGGTTCAATACACACATATTCCCTGCATACTTCCCTCAGGAAGTGTCAGTTGCTGAAAATGAGTCCCCAGATCACTGAGAGCAGAAGGCTCTTCAAGCTCAGGAGTGGGGACCATATAGGCTATGGAGAAACAAGTTCTAGAGACAGCAAAGACCACTAGGGAGCTCTGAGGTAAACATAACCCTGTATTTCTTGTCCAGAGTCAGAACTCATTTACTTCTGAAATGCAGGCTGCTTACTTATTCCTAAAATATATAAATATCTATATTTATAGATGACTTGTGAATGATAAAGTGAGAAAACACAGTATGATAATTCCCCTGAAGGAAAAACTATATTTACCTGTAAGTGAACCCTGAAGTTAGTGACACTCATACTTCACTTCTGAAGCATGCCTGCCAGACAAAATGTCGTGATGCTATAAATGATGTCTCTTTCCCCACGTACACTTCCTCCTTGTTTCCTTCATCTTCCCTAAGATACTGCTGTAGAGGTTTCAGCCCATACTTACACTAGCAGTGTATTGCATTAGCATGCAAATTATAGTTACATCTTGCAGTGTGCAAGTGGCTGTTTTGTCAGTGCCTCAAACACGAGGCTTCTCTTTAGACAGCGATGTATCAGTGGTGTGTCTGGCTGGGAAGGTGGTGTTTTCACACATTCAACCCAAGCATGACTAAGAATGGGGCTTTAAATGCATAGCCTGTTTGATTAGTGTTGATCTGCACATCAGAAACTAGTAAATAGAAAATACAAGAAGGTGAATATGAAGGAAAGTGGAAAAAAACATACCACAAAAAAGTACCATTAAAGCAGGATGTTATCCTCAGTTGTCATCTGCTGAGAATATATTTGCTCAGCAAGCAATAAATAAACATGTCCTCAGGTTCCCTGCTTTGAAATGATGCTACAGAAAAGCCCATTGCTATTACAATTGAGTTTAGGCTATCATTTGGTTTATGGCAAAGAGATGGCAATAGTTAACTATCTCTGGGAGGAATGATTCATTCAGAAGGAGGAACAGTATTTTGAAGACCTCCCTACAAACTTTTCAGCTTACCAGAGATGATGCATATTACACAAGACTAGAGAAGAACAGACACTGTCTTTGAAGAAGCATTAACATGCAGTGCCATCTTTTAAATGTTTTAATTGCTGGTATTCAGCATTTGTGTGAGTCAGACAGTATGTTTACATCAATTTTCTCTTTCTTGCTAACTTTCTTTTTCCTCAGAAATTGCTGAGAGGAGTTTGTGCTTTTTTCTTTACAAGCTGTACATATTCATCTGGGTGCCCCTCTGCTCATTATCCTTCAGAGAGAAAGCCCTTGCTCTTATACCTTCTGAAACTTCTTAAAATATGTGTGCTTTTTCTAGCATGATTATCTTTCAAATAGTACAGAAAGTCACTGTTAAAAAATATAAGGACTATAGCAATGGATAAAGCAAGACTGGGTAATTTTTAATCTTCTTGAATGTGCTGATATAATTGATTCCTGAATTCTAAAAATTATCATTCACACTCGGGATTATCCTATATAAAACTCCACTTCTCTTTTTTTCTCTTACTTTCTTTTTTTTGTTTTATTCTCCTGCTACAGCAAACCTTTTTAAATGAGCTGTAGGTTTTCCTGGTTCATTTAGCTCCATCTGTCTGCTCCAAATACGGTCTCATTACGTGGTAGACTGTCTACAAGTATCTTCTTTCTACAGAAAACTTTTAAATTAAATGTTACCAGAGTATGAGAGCTTGCTAACCAGGGATTTGCCGTATTTTCCCGAGAGTTTTCTCAAAGAAACATTCTCTTCTCAAAAAAAAAAAAACAACAAACAAACCCAGAAGGAATTCCACTTACTGTGTTGGGGCAATGAGCAGTAAAAGACAGGAGAGCTGTGTGAATCAAGGCCATGCAGGGCTGGCACAGCACCACACAGACACCACAGCTCGGAGCTGGAGCAGGGCACTGCTGATCCAATGGCCGTAACCACCCCAAGGAGTGACACCAAGGTGCTGTGACACCAAGGGGGTGGTTTGGATCCAAGCCACTTTGTGTAGCTGCTACTAAGGCGGAACACTGAAACTCTACAATGCAAGATACATCTGTCAACATGGCTAAAAATATATCCAGCGGTGTGTCTGTGAAGAGCACAGTGGGTAGTGAAGAAAGGCTTTAAATGGCCTGAGCAGAATATCCACAGTATTCCTGCCATTAGCTGCTCAGTAAGATGAGTGGGAAACATCAGCTCAAATGGCACTGACTGCGCGCCAGACTCAGGTTTGGTCCATCAGAAGTTACCATTTCCTGTCACCAGAGTACAGCATCAAATTCCTAATTGAAATAAATTATAAACCTCTGAATTCTTAATACTTTGGGGAAATAAATATGAATAATTAGTTCACATATTTTTAATGATTGTCTGTATTTTTTTCAGACAGTAAAAGGGAATTCTATGCATGGCTGCATTTTTTGAGAGTGCAACTAGACTGTATTATTTATAAGACAAGGGCATTACTTGCTTAGATTTCATCTATGCTTTAGAACTGGACTGGCATCTTCATAGCTAGCACCAAGATGTTGTCATTTAAAAGAAAAAAACAAATCATGCCTCTCAAAGTTTCACAAACTTAAAGTACATCTGCAAACATCAGGATATGTTTGGAAAGTTCGGGTAAACTCAAATTTCATGAGAATTGTTTATCCCTAATTTGCATGCATGACTCACATAATTGCCAATGAGTGATGAAATAGGAAAGCAGGTGGTAATGTCTGCACACTGAGTTACAAGTGCAGTTCTGAGGCAGGATGCTTTCCAGTCTGTGGGAGAGTTACTGGGAAATGCAACAGACCAAGTTCTTTCAGTTACTGGACAAACAGAATAAATCTGAAAAAGCAGTTTAACAGGCCAGCTAGAAAGCTACGTTAGAAAATCTGTTATAAAAGAAGAAAGATGATTTCTCAGATAAGAGATATAAAAGGCTCAAAAAAATACAAAGTATTCTGAGGGGTCCTATTATAATCTACTCATCCAAAGATAAGAGAATAAGGAAGATCAGAGAGATGTATTTGCAATGAGTGGGGAAAAAAAAGTCACACCCTTTTTATTCTGCCCAATGGCCTTATTAAAAACAACAAACTACCTTGTTATAAAACTGAGATCCACTGTCTGCGTTCTTCCACTCTAGCATAGGCTGTCATATTGCATGACATTTGCATATTCTCATCAAATTTAGGCTGTTTGCACACCTTTCTAAGCAGCACTATACCACATCAAGTAACGCACTAAATATCCAATAATAAACCATCCTTTTGACTGAAGACAAGAAAGGGAAAGAAAAACAGGTATACAGTCTTCAAAAATGCTGCTTTGGAAACTCACTATATAACTATATTGTATTTCTGAAACGTTTCTAACCAGTGTTTCGTACGTGCTGCTCTTTTGACTGGTAAAAGAAAAAAAAAAGGAAAAAAAAGAGGCTAATGAGATGGAAGCTCAGCTTCTCCAGTTCAGCTTAGGATCAGTTCAGAAATTAACAGCACCATAAGAAGTAGACATGGATACACATATGACATAGTTGTAAGTCATGGAAAAGCACTGCACAATATTTACAGTGCAAAACTCTTCACCTGTGATAAACTAAGCAATCCTGTAGGCTGGTTGACAGCCACACCATATTTCAGATTGCAGTGGAAATAATTAAAGCTCTCTTTATTGCTGGGTCTCTAAAGTGACCAGGAATGAAATTCAGTAGAACCATTGCTAACTGTGGAAAGCATTCAGGAGTGCTCTGCCATTGAGATCAGTATTTCTGACTTGTCCATTTTGAAAGATGATAGCTGTGTACTGAAAGCTAAAGGCAAATGTTTTGTCATTGGCTTGTTGCATTACAAGCTCCATTTAGGACTAAACCATCCATACAGTGACAGGAGAGAGAAACCATGTAAACCACTACAAACTTGAGAGTCATTGTGGGATCTCAGCTGCGTATGTCTCATCCTCAATGAAAGAGGGTTTCCAAGCAGTAAAGTATTCGAATAGACTTCAGAAAGTAACCCGGAAAGGAAAGAAGTGAAATTCTCCCGTGGTTTGCTTTGAAAGCTGCAGTTTGTCTACCTAAACACTGAGTTTGAGGAGCTGCCTGAAAAGTGAGATCCATTTTATTGCAACTAGGAAGCAGAACTAGCTGGAAAAAGAAAAGGCAGGAGGGATCTATTTAGACCAAGGTTGCTAAGCAGAATGAGAATCGAAGGTGAAGCAAGATCGATCAAAAAGAATTTTCTTGTCTTTAGATTTTCAGTGCTCTAAAGTCTTTGAGAAAAAAAAGGTCTCTAGGATTAAGAAATGCTTTGTCAAACATGGTTTGTGATTATTACCTCAGGACCAACCCAGAAACATACTGAAGTTGCTAGGCTTTCTGGTTCTGTCACGTCTTCCACTGCATCAGCAGATCTGGGCAAAGCAAATTAATTGTCTTGTACTTTGCTTTATATATTCTTACATCTCTTAATGAACAGCCTAACAAAACCAAGTTATAGTGAACAAAGAACAGCCTAACAGATTATAGCATTTGTGAAATGTCAAGTAGATTTGTATGCTTACAGAATAGAGAGCATATTTCTAGATCCAGAAGTCTGACTAACAAAATAATCTGGATGAAATGAGAGTTCTTACAAATCACCGAATTACTAACCATCAGTGTTCAAGAATCTGCTCTGATCCTGCATTTCCTCTATTTCTGATTCTTAATGAACGGACTTCTGTGACCAATGTGCATAAGGAGAAACTACTGCAACTGTTTCTGCAGGAAGAGTGGCACTTGGCAAATAAAACATTCCTTGAGACAAGGTGGTTGTAAAGTTGCATACAGGTTTATTACCCTCTGCTCTTCACTTCTGATTAGAAATAGTTCTTTTTGGCTAAATCAATTTCTTAATGATTATCAATTATGATACTTGTTGCTGGTTTCTGTTATATTCTGCAGATTCCAGTTTAGTGCCACTGAGATGCACACTGAGATTCCTGACCTTCAATACATTAAGCTAATGTATTACCACATTAAAGTAATCAGATGACCACAGCACTTCCCACCATCTGCAATTTACTTTTACAGCCATGAGCGCAGAAGCCATCATGTTTGTGTTGTCCACTATAATAACAATCTCCTTGCTCTGTAGTTTTTAGTTCATTATTATAATGCACATTTTCCAAAGGAAAAAAAAAATGTTGGTGGCTATGAGAAAATTATACTTGCTGAATACAAAAGCAAGGTCAGCTTTTATGAAAAATGTAAATTTGACACATTAGGGAGAGGTATATCTTTTATCATACAAGTGAACACAGTAAGGACAAACAGCCCAGCTTTGGGTGCACAAGGCCAAGTGAGGGTTTATTTTCCCCCTCAAAAATTGTAATAGCTGTTATAATAATATATATTACTTTTTCCTGAAAACCTTGCCATATCTGTATTCTTAGGCCATCATAACAACAACAGTAATTTTTCCCTTTATGTGTACACAAAACTGAAACCCTGGGGCTTCTCAAAATTCTTTGAAATTTTTCTCTATGTTGTATTTGCCTTTACACCATAAACAATGCCTGCATACAGACAGAAGTGTGCAGCACTGAAATTGCATCACAAGTATTTGATAGAGAAAATGAAGTTTCTCTTGTTAGAACTAGCAGAAGGAGTTAAGTTAGTATGCAATAATTACAAGAATTGGAAGCTTTGTATTTTTCCAGAAGAATGTAAAAGGTGACACAGCAGAGGAAATCCTAAAGAGGGCTAGCTGCATGTCAGTAGCAAAACAGAATCAAATTCTAGCTCCAAGAGGCATCTGGACTTGGTCATGGAAGTGATGGAGCAATGCAAACAGAAAACACATAATAAATCTGTATATGTTTTAAAACTTATAAACTTATCTTACAAGCTGGTTACATGATACACTGTCTTTGAAAATATAG
Organism: Irena cyanogastra; assembly: GCA_013397155.1. NCBI lineage: Eukaryota > Metazoa > Chordata > Aves > Passeriformes > Irenidae > Irena > Irena cyanogastra. The sequence goes on along the minus strand of VWZV01016135.1, from coordinate 2,187,497 downwards.
ATAAACTTGTGTCAGCTACAGTCCATCAATTTTATGAAATGGTATTTAATGAATGCAGCAGATTCCCACAGCACAAGTACAGAACCATCATGAATAATGAACATAATAGAAGAAATACACCTCCAAGCACAGAACAAGCTACTGACTACACCATCACTTAAAAAAGAATAAAAAGAAAAAAGAGGGTGACTTAAAGAGTTATCTGCAAATATCATTCTGTAAACAAATTTGAATATAAAAGCCATACAGAGTTTTTATCCTTCAAATTTGTATAAAGGATTTGTCATCTCTGAAATGACAATCTGTTCAAAGTACAAAGAGGAGCATGCTGAAGGTGCCAGCTTGATTTACCAAAAATACCAGGAAATAGGGCAGAATGCAGCTGAGCATAAATTTCTATGAAAAGTTATCCTCAAGTGAGTGATCACCAGGGAGCAAAATACTTGTGCCTCCATTTCATAGAGATATCAAGGAACAATAGTGCACTTATCACTAATCAGTATCATTGCCACTGTACTCCAGAAAATTGTATTTACAGAGGCTTATTGCTTCCTTTATTTTACTGTCCCCAAAACATAAGACAGATCAAAAATGGCCCTAAACTTCCCCTGAGCAGAAATAAAAATACACAAAAAATCCCCAAATCACTTGTCTCCCCATTCAGACAAAAGTTTGAAAATAAAAATAAATACATTTCCCTGTGTTCTCCCAGTGCACTGCCTACAACAGTAGTAGTAGATACCACAGTATCACATATTGAAAGATCAAGTAGCTGCTAGTGTGATCGCCTGACAGAACCGGCACAAAACCAGCTCTACAGCATGCATTTCCTACCCAGCTCAGGCCGTCTGCCCTGGGCACAGCTCAGGCTGAGCCTGAGAGCAGGACGGGCTGAGGCTGCACCTGCCAGCCCTGAGCCTTCCCTGCTCCTCTGCCTTGTGCTCTGAGCACCTCCCGCCGCCCACGCTGCTCCCCACGAAAGGGGAATGTGAACTCACAGCGAGGAGGGAGAAGCAAACACCCCAAACAGGATTACAGCCTCCAAAACGCTTCACAGACAGGGGAGAGACATCTCCCACAGCAGAGACTGGGTGAGAGCAACCTGAAGCAAAGCCCTTCCTGCATGTTAGCTGGGTAGCCTCACCTTGGGTCAATGTAAATAACCACCAAGGGCGGCAGGTGAAAGTTGGGTTTATCTCCTCCCTCCTCTGAACAGGAGCTCTCCTTCAGTGGGAACCTGCCCTCTGGAAGTTCACCCCTTCTGCATTACAACGTTATAAACAGAAAATCTTGTTATATAAAAAATGCTCAACAAGTCAGTGAAGACTGAGGCTGAAAAATGCTGGATCTAACCATACTTCTTAATGATCATTAGTAAAAACTTGGCAAAAGCCGAAAAGGCACACGTATGGTCCCACGTCTGGTATGAAGTTTAAAAATCCAGAATCTAGAATTTTATACAGCGTGCTTACACCTCAATTAATGAGTCTTTTGACTCAAGTGTGCTGCTTAGTGCCAAAAGAACACCTGGTCTGGACAGTATAGTGTTACCTCCATTACAGACAGAAAAGTTTTCAGCTGGCTATAGACATAGTAAGGGAAGAGAAACTTATTTTATTTATCTGAAAGCTCCTGTCTCCTATGTACAGAATTATCAAGGAGAAGGTATGAATTTCTACCAGCTGATAGAAGATATAACAGGAAAAAATTTGCAGAGAAGTGGAAGAAATATCAAGAGCAAAGTACTAAGTGAGTGATGTGGATGTTAATTTGAACACAGAAATGTTGTTTGATTTTAGGATGACTAAGATGTGTTTTATGGGATCTCAGAATTAATCAGAGGTTTATTCATGCAAAGTGGTGGTATGCATGGGACCCTGTATCAGCAACTCTGCTTTTCACTGTTTCTTTTTTAATGTTTCAGGAAGCCAATTAAAAAACCACAATTATAAGCAATCTGGTTATGTCACTGCATTTCCTGGATGGTAAATCAGTAAAATGAGGCTTGGACTTTGTATAATTGTGCCCATAGATGTCTCCCTGAGGAACTGAAATATACATGGAAAAAGATACATGGGGTTTTGGTTGGGTTCATTTGAAATGAAAAAGCACAACCCTACTACAAAGCATATTTGTGACACTGCAAAAAAAATAAATGTGGTTGTTGCCATCTGGCTCTTTCAAAATGATCCCTTCAGAGATCTGTCTCTGCCTATTTGTACCATATCCATTGTCATCATATCTGACCGTCTTGTGAGACAGCACTCTGGGCAAGAAGCATGTAGGATGATATTCTGAAAATTACGGAGATGGTTTGCAGTGAAAATGAGAAATAATGAATGAAATATGTAGTTTACACCAATTGAGAATCTGCCCTCGTGAATTAATCACCTGTTCTTAAAAAATTGTCATGGCTGCTCTGAGCCTGGGGATAAGGGAAAATAGCTTTTTGCTTTCAACTTCTGAGGATCATTTCAATGTTCATGGACCCTCTCTAAGTGTAGTAACACACAAACAGACCTTACGTCAGAAAATTTATGCCTTCATCTTTGAAATTCTCTGTAAGGAGTAAGGCTAAGAGTAGCATGGAAGGGCACTGGGGAGAGAAAAACTAAGCATAACTTAAATACAACTACTAAAAGCTAACAGTGAGGTAGGCAGGCAGTCCTTGCTATTTCACGTGCAATATTCAGGAACATAAACAGCATACTGTGCCCTTCCCCTCTATAGAGCCATCTCTCCTATTTTTTTAACGCAGTAATTGCCTAACAGACTCTACCATGTGATTAAGTATCCATTCACACCATTCAAACATTAAATATTCACTAAAATATCCATGAGGAAGCCACAGAAATATCAATATCTTAACAACAAAGATGCTAATAAAATATATTTACCTGATTTGTGGGAGGAACCTGGTTTCGAGAATTAAAAGTGGCCACATTCAGCCAATGAGTTGCTCCTTTCCTAATTTCATATCCCACCCAAATAATAAAAACTGTTCAAAATATTTGACCAGCCAAGACAAAAATCCCAAATGAAGTCCACAGAGTTTCTTTGTACAGCAGAAGAAATACTGTCAACTTCAGGTGATTGTAATTAGTGTTCTACCAGTCTTTGTAAACTGTGCCATTAAGACATACACAAAACCCCAAACCTGACAAAATCTTTAAAACTAAAAATGGGTTCAGAAATTCTGTTTTCTTAGCAAAACCAGTCTAACATAAGGCAGGGGCACAGACAGTTGCAGTACTTACATACTTCTCCAGAAGCCCCTGAAAGGGAGAAAGGGAATTTCCTATCTTTTAACTGTTCAATGATTTCTGAAAGCTTTTCAAACGGTTTTCTACCCAACATCACAGACCTAGCATTACTGCTCCTTAGCTATGTAAAGGCCTTATAAAAATTGCTAGGTGTTCAGATATGAAGGAGCATCTGCAGCCACCCCACATACATGGCTTAATCCTGCTCCTATTTAATTCACCTGAGAGCAGTAGGGGGTAGTTCTGTGCTGCTTTAAGTTTCCACAACATGCCCTAATCCCTGCTCACTGCTGGCCCAGCACCAGGAGCAGTTCTTTTGGCAAAACACAGTTGTGGAAGCCTCTCAAAGATACAGGAACTTACACTAGGGTGAAGGACTGGTGGGAATGCAAACATCTGAGTTCTGTTATCTCACTGAACCCTTCCTGCACTACACCTCACAGCAGACAGTCTGACTCTGATGCACTACTTAGGTAAAAGGGTATGAAATTTGAATCAAAATCAGTCCTACAATTCTCTCATAGTGGCAAATCCACTCAACATTATTTGAAGCAGGAAGTATTCTTAATTGTTCTACCAGGATTTTCACACTAACCACAGCTGCCAATAAAAAACCAAACCAAAACAACCCAGTACAGAGTAGGAAGTACAGTGACAGCTTTTACAGGTGATCACCAGGTTAATGTTAAAATATTCACAGGAGCTACTCTTGCAAAGACTGTGAAATGTGAATATTTCTCTGAGCCTGAATATATACTACACATCAAGTCTCTAGTATACTCATTTTTCCTCAGCATTTTGCTATGAATAACTCCTCAAGAGAGGCCTGGTAGTTGATTCTTTCACTCTTTTCAGCCACTTCTCAGAAGAGTTTCTACTTTTCACTCTTTAGGGATCACTTTCGTATCTTCTAATCACATCTAGCTCCTTTGCTGGAAGTTGATTTTTCTTTCACATTTTTTCTTCAAGAGAAAACATCATTTTTCCAACTTCAACCTTTTGTTCCTTTCTCTTCAAGTCACAGAATTATCATTCTGTAGCTCCCTCTAAAAAGCCCCCTCTATTTTATATAATTACTCATGGATCAAAATAGCAAAGAATGTCTTTCCTACTGTAGTTTTTTAGAGTGTTTCTGATAACCATATAACGAGAAAAGGCTTGGTGCTTCACCTGTGTCCTAGCTGGATATTATTTGTATTTAGATCTTGACAAACCGGAGTTGGAAATTAATTTTCATGAATATTTATTGTAAAAAGAGGACACATTTGAAATTACAATATTTAGATTCTGTTAAGGTGCAACTGACTAGCTTTCAGACAGAGGAACAGAGGCTCAGAAAGAAATTACCTAAGATCCCTGTAGGACTCAGTCCAGATCATCCATTTGTCTTCAATGGAGCAATGCTGATGTACTCCCACACGCAATCTGGCCTTGTTCTCTGTGGCACTATTGCACCCAATATTTCTTTTTAACAGGATTTCCTTTGTCTGATTCAAAGATTTTTTTTTATTTAATTTCTGATGCATCTTCTGGAGAAGCATAATAATTCCTGAAAACTCTTCCAGAGATGAATGTGCTGAAATTTCACCGTGTAGGGGCAAAATATTATATTACATAATACTGAATTTTAGTCCTATGGCAGAAATTTTCATCTGGAGATATTAGAGCCCTCAAAATGTAATATTCCAACTTCTGTATTCAAGCATTAAGTATTTACCTGTCAAATAAATGCACTTTCAGCTGGACAACTCAGGAACTCCAATGATATCTGGAGCTCATCAGACAATTCTCAGGGTTTTTTTTCCCCTTGATTTCTCAATAAGTATTTCAAGCTAGACTGCACCTATGTAGCAGCAGTCCTAAAGCAAAGCAGTATATGCATCCCACCTGCCCAGGTAAAACAACTTCTCAGGCTTATTGTCCAGCATTCTGCAGTTACAGATGTGCATGTGTAAGGGTCGGCCTAAAGTTTCCCTCATCTTGCCTCACGAGTGTCGCCAGGACCCTCAAAACCCTGAAACAGAGGTTCTGGTCGGCTTGAGATGGATGCTTGCCAGTCATAGTTTGCAGCCGTGTTTGCTGTGCTTCCATGGTACACTACCCTGATCACCTGAGCTGCCTCCACGCTGCTTTGAGGCGAGGCCTGGTAAGGATCAGCTCGACCCCACATCTTGGCCAAAGGAACTTCAGTGGTCCCCCACGGAGAACCCCTCGTCTTCCTCACAACCACCGTGAGGTTTCCTGACAACCACCGTGAGGTTTCCTGACAACCACCATGACGGACGGCGATTGAAGCCCCCCTCCCGAGGACTGAGACTGAGCTACCATAGAGTGAGGGGAGGGGGAGGCACTGGCCAGACTGAGGTGAGATGTTTGCTGCAGGTGTGTTGACTGGACTGAAGAAAACAATAGCTACCTGCTCAGAACTGGTACTGGTAGTACTAACAGAGAAACCTTTGCAAGCCACTGTGGTCCTTACACCAGAATGGTCGTAAATCTCCTCTAATTCTGGCCCCATGCCTCTCGCTTCCCAAAGGACTATAAAGATACCCCCGAAACTCACCATCCTCTGAGATCTCCCCAACGGACAGAAGACTCCACGTCGGTGGACGGCCTGTGAGGACTTCCCACGTTGGTAGCTATAAAATCCCCTCTTTCCCTCTATTTTCTTCTCTATACTCTACTCCCTTCCTCTCCCCTCTATCGCATAACATTGATGATTGTTTTCAATAAAGTGCACTGTTGTGATTGCATCCACAGTCCCTTGCATTGCCTTTCACACTCTTAGATCAATAAACGAACCATCACGAATCCCGCCTTGTGGATCGTGACAGCATGACACACAAACTCCAGGAATTGCTAAGATCCCTTCACATATGTGCCTACAGGGAACCTTCATTAAGACCAGAGATGAACCCCTAAAGCCATGACTGGACATTTTTGCAGGCATCCTCCTGGCCCTTTGCCAAGGGCCATCTCCATGGCCTTTTATAGCATTGGCACTGAGGTGTTACCAACATCATCAGAGCTTACGACAGCATGAGTGCTTGCATGAGAGGGCTGCACTTACACTGGAACATATTTTCTGACATTGCGTATTCTTCATTAACTTTTAAACATTTAACTAATTAGATTTCACTTGGTGAAATGGACACTAAGTAGGATAGCTTTTATCCTGGCTCCTACTCAGTGAAAAATTATGGGATTGTGAGCAGCAAATGTTAATCGACTATCCAGCAGTAGCTGAGCTCTGCTGCTGCCCTTTTCGAGACTGAAGGCTGCCATTATTGTTTCATTCCTCTGACCTCTTAGAAGGGCACCACAGAAAGGTCAGGCTGCTCTTTTCTTTCCTCTCCTCTCCATTAGCTGACAATCCAGACCTCTCCAAATCTCTTCCCACAGTTTTCTGTTACACAGTGTCTCCCTGCACACTTTGCTTCTGTCCTTACCTCTGATTTATTTTGCTAGTACTAACACATAAAATACAGGCACCGCCAGTTCTCCAGGTACCAAGACAACCTCTTAAAAAAACAAATGATTGACACCTGTCATATGATCAAAGATGAACAAAAAAGACACGTAAAACAAAATGTGATAAAACACTCTAAAGGTTTTGCTGCTGCCTCCTCTCAGCCCATCCATGTCTGTGACCAAAGGGGAAATCAGCAATCTGCCTCATAAGTGGTCCTGAAAGTTAGCAAAGGTTTCCACAGGCATAGTAAATCACTGCCTCCATCTTCTCACCTATTTTTGTGTAAGCCTAATGTCCCAATGCAAACAAAGCTCATGTGATCACAGACACACTGCTTGTTTGCATGCCTGTCTACTTCCATTAAGTAACTTTGGATTTCACTGGGTAATTTAAAACTAATTTCACAGAAAAACAAAGGTCTCAAATGCAGGCATGAGTTTCATGGAGCTCAACAGCCAGATAATAGGAGAGAGCCCCTATTAGAACTTTAAATGAAGGAAAGGCAGGAGCAGTTTAAATTGTCTCTTTTTTGTTCAGTCTGCTCAGAAGCAGCAAACAGTGAGTGGGTACACATTTATTAACTGGACCAGAAGCCTACACATAGCTTTAAACCAGTATACAAAGTATGTTTTCTTTGGACCACCAGACAGGCAAAAAGGTGGTAGAGAATATGTGAAGGAGATCTGAAGCCACCTTAACTTCAGTAACCACAGTAGAAAATCTCTCTGGAAATATACATGGGTTAGGCAAGAAAGGCATAGGGACAGTGTGGAAAAAGACAGAGGACATAGGGATATCACAGTGTTTGAAGGTTTTTAAGGGACATGGGGAATGTGGAGCAAAATCAATGGAGAAATGCAGACTATTAAGGACAAATCCATTGCTAACCAGACTTCATTTCTCCCAGAGCTAGTAATAGGGCTATGGCTTATGTCCCTTCACTAACAATAAATAGAGCAACCATAACAGACGGAGTTTCTTCTAAGGATTCATGCAGATTTTGTAGCTTTCTAGATCAAAGAAAAAGCTTCAAATGAATCTGGGAGACAATGGCATGAATGGCCTTATGGGGTAACAAGAAACTTCAGCTCTTATTGATACCAGTGAAATGAGATCAATAAATGCAGTCCCATAACCTTCAAAAGCTCAGGAAAGCCTAGTTAATTCATTATAAATGAACGTAGCAGCACTTGCTCTGTTCAGGTGTCAACATTTTTAGATTGAGATAATATACTGGTAAAAAATTTTACTGTGGTATCTTCCCAAATAGCCTGACTAGAGTATTTATGCTGTTCTCTGAAATTGTAGAGTTTCCAGAGAGCCCCTGGCCAGAGCAAATACAGGCATTTGTAAAACTGTCCACAGAAATCTCTGCACAAGAAATCAGGTTGATCCTGAATAGCAAAGGCATGGTCTTTATTAATTCAAACATTTTCTTATTATGAGATTTTAGTACTCTCATTAACATTAACAGCAGAAGAGCAATACCTTGTTAAGAGGAAATACAGTAGTGGAAGGAAGAATGCTTCAGAGAGGAAGGTTTTCAAGAGGCTTAAAGATCTTTGGCACAAGATACAAATGAGAGAGACTTCTGTGTCTCAGAAAAGTTACCTCTCTGCCCACAGGAGAAATATGTCTGACTATGAGTCAATTAAATATGCCCCCAGGCTTGATTCCTATAGCCAACAAGTTGGATGTTAACTATTAATACATTACAAATTATGAATGTACTAGTTTTTCATAACTTGGATGTGAGTAGCTCTGCTTTGTAAAATCCAAAGCAAACATCATATATAGATTTCCTAACATCTGAATATAACTGACAAATTTGTTCAACAGAAGTAAGTATATTTGGAATAAAATTCAGGAAAAATAAATTATTCCTTACTTGTTCATTTCCCAGTTCACATGCATTATCAAGCAAAACATTACTGAGTTAAATTATGGAAGTAAATTTGAATCACCAAAGTCAAAAGACAAGCCTAATGTATCCTCAATCTTCCTTTTGTTCCCAGAAGTTTTAAACCTTTAATACTGAGAACAAAAAAGTAAACCAAACAGCTAGTATATGGGGGCCTGGTGACATGTGATCTAGTGCCTGTTGTGCCCCATCAAACATGACTCCAGGCATACTTAAAGGCAGGGCATGGGAGGAATAAAATTGATTCTTTCATGTATTCATAGCTAATACCTTTTATCAAGCTAGCATGTAGACTGAAGATGGGAAGAGAGTTTAAATACTTGGTGACTTGTCACACTGGAGCCTTCAGCTGTTTGAAATAGCAGATTACTTTCAGACAGTTGCTGCTGTTCAATTATGCATTTTTGTTTTGTGATGCATATAATCAGTCACCATATTCACAAACTCAAGATTTCCCAGTGGGACAAGTTTTATAGATAGGACTTCTATTGCTTTCGTGCCTTATCAAAATGGCGGCAAGCAACACACGCTTTCAGCAACAAATATCTCAGGAAATGTCCTAAGACAGCAATCCTGTGTTCCAGACAGAAAACTTTTGGGGGCCACCAAATTCCAGAGCAAAAGGGTAATGCATGTGTCAAAAAAAGAACCCCAAAAAACAAACGCAAAATAATGAACCTTATTGTTCACACACTGTCAACATTATCAAGCATTTTGGTGACCAAAACAGGAACAAAAACCTTGAAGTAGGGCTACAAGCTCTCTTCCCAAGTAGGAAAAGAAGCTGTTCCCAGTCAGTAGGAAGGGGCAGTGTTGCAGTTGTCCTTTGTGGTACCTGCATACCCCAGCCTGTGGCAGCCCATCAGCATCAGCTGCAGATACAGCAATGGTCACACACCTCCTCTGGGAAACAATGACCTTGTGCCTGCACACACCTGCTTTGGCCCCGCACAAATCCTTTTCATTTTTTATTACATAAAAAGGAGGCATGTACAGGAAGTCCACCAAGATTTGCCCCATAAATCCCACCAGGAGCTTAGATTCTTTCGATATATTAAAACCAGAATTACACTAAGTCACTGAGAGACTGAAACATAATTCTTGATCTGGAGATGCACAGTGATGGAGGGCCAGGCAGTTTGGGAATGTGAGTGCAAATCATGAGCTCTTAGCTTGCTGGATGCAGTCAAGTCAGTATCTAAGATTTCAAGCTTTACAAAATTTAAGGGAAAAGAACACCAAAATGCAGATCCAAGCTTTATCTGGTACATTCTGCTCTATTAAAATTGTGTGGGGATATTCCCATGGGATGAGGAGCATGTCAAAGATGGGCTATCTTTGCCTATGCATCATTGCCCAGAGGAGAGGGATAGCAACACAGTTTTTACATTTCAAATCTTTGTCTTGCTTAACATCAAAGATATTTCTTGAGCCCCCTTGTGAGAATCAAGATGTCATTATTCTGTGTGCTGAATGGGGAGTTGGTGAACAACCCAGTTCTGGCCCGAAGATTTTTCCCTTCCCAGACAAGATGTATATAGCCAACTTAGACAAATAACATTTCATGCAATTCTCTTTGATTAGAAATGAGCTCAGAAAACAGTCCATTGCGGCTGAATGAAAGGTCAAGTCTCCATTTGTGTAATTATGTTTTTTCCAAGAGAGATCAGAGAGAACTGTGGAAACGTATTGTGGATTAGTATCTGTCACCGTATGGCACTTCAAAATGACAAATAGAAACAATGCATATACTTTGTTAAAGAAGCAAATTGTAACCCATTTTAAAAATCGTTTTACAAAATCAACCCTTGGTATTAATGACTAGGAACCTAGGGAAATTCACTTCTATTGCTGTTCAGATACAGAAATATACAAGACCAAGTCATGGGAAATTATTTTTAACTTCTGATTATTTTCAATTCTTCTCATTTTACTAGCTAAGAAATCTTTATAGTATCTCTATGCCCAAGGAAACATTTGAGTTGATTAAATACATGCCTAAAAAGCAAAGCAAAGATACCCAAGTACAAAGGTTTTGTAGTTAGCCTTATTAAAATAACAGGGGGGGAAAAAGCCATGAAATTTAAATGGGACAGAGTCTTCATACGAGGAGTGCTGAGAGAAAACAGAACCAAAACAAGTTGTTCCTCCTCCGCACTGCTTCCCCTTCCTACAAATCATGAGATAGGCTTAAAAATTAAGAATACAAAACGAAAAAACCGTATATTTTTACCTCCTTCTCCTTTTGAACTGCTGAAATGTACTCAGGTCTGTTCCGAGGTTTTGTTGCAAGATGAACTGCAGGTTTTTGGGGGGTTAGGGCTGATTGTTTGTTTGTTTATTTGTTTTTACAGAGCGTTCTCAAAAGGACCAAGTCTTCTGGGGAAAAAAAAAACAACAACTCAACAAAAAGACTCAACAAAACCTTGTGCAATCTGACACGGAGGGAGCCCCGAGCCCTGCACACGGGACAGCGCTGCGAGCCGAGCAGGCCGGCGGCGCTCGGGCAGGGCGGGTGAGGGCGGGTGAGGGCAGGCCCGGCCCGGGGCCCGCCCCGCACCACCTGCCCGGCCCGGCCCTGCCCAGCACGACTCTCCCGGGACAACGGGGCGGCTCCGGGCCAACAGCCGCTCACACGGAGCTGGGTGGGCAGCAGGTGCTGCAAGGGCTCTCCAGAGCAGCCTGTGCCATGCCCGGCGCTGCAGCGCCCTCAGCGCAGCCCCGGGCACCGCCCCAAGGGCCTGTCCTGTTGCCAGGGTCCCTCTGCCCCTGCAGCAGCGCCCCGGCCGGCGCGGGGTCCCTCGGCTCCCGTGCGGCGGCGGCGGCGGCCCCGCTCTCCGTCCGGGGGATGCCCTGCCCAAGCCCACTGACCGGCCCGGGGCAGCCGGGCTGCGGCAGCTGCCTCCCAACCCAGCCCTCGCTGCCTCAGCCTCCGCGAAGGGAGCGGGATGAAGTATCCGAGACAAACTTCCCCCGAACACACCAAACGGAGCCGTTTTGATCAAAAAACCTGTGGGAACAAACCGTGTGAAACAATCATGCAGCCTCTCTCCTACCTTATCATTCCAATTACATTCTCCTAATCTACAAAATTGAAAGGTAATGAGCAGTTTTTCCTTAAACCACATTAAATAACACTGTCAAAATGCAAATTTATTCATTAAGTATAAATGAGTGTGTTAAATATTCATGAATTGTTGCTTGCAGTATATAATTAATCCCATGGTCTGTGTGTCCAAAAGCATTTAGAAGATAGAGTAGAGAAGACGGTGCTGTAGAATGATAACATTTAAAGCATGTTTTTAAAAGCAAAGGTCACCAGCCCTTTGGAATCTAAACTATTACCAGTGCTTATAATTCATTGTAATACCTCTTCAGCATGTACACATGCTTTCATGATTCAAGGCTTGTATCCTTAACCCTTGCTGTATAATAATCTATTCAAGAAAAGAAATATTTGAGAGGGGAAGGTGCTGTTAAATTATCCCATTCACTACTGATACACTCAAATTAATACAGTACTTTCCACATTTTAAAACTCCCAAGGACTGCAAGGCTGCCTTCGAAAAATGATGCAGTTTAACTCCCTGGTCCTCTTTTTGCTGGGGGAGGGGGAAGTGAATTCTGACACTTGAACCATCACTAAAGCTGGTTGCCATTTCAAGTATCATGAAAGATAAAACAAAGGCTTCACACCAGAAAAAGACTGGCCTGGTTTTTTTTTCTGTGTCATTTGCAGATATGAAGGAATCCCTGAATCCTGTACTAAGCTTTAAATAAGTGCTTTCATTGATACCAGTGAGAAGTACAGTACACAAAGTGCTGGAATTTTAGGTCTCAATGTCCTTAGTTTAAATATTCACTCTTTTCTCTGCCCTTCTTAAATTCCCACTGCTTCTTTTCATGCAATAGAAACCACTTTCAGAAACTCTTTGTTAGTCTGCTTTGTATTTTTTGGGGGGAAGAATCTTTGAGGTGTTGATGAAAATAACTGATCTTTTTCAAGATAGCATAAAGAAATAATAAAAAATAAAATCATTATAGTTTTACTAATAATGCCCTTCACAATCTCTTGATGTTCTCAAGGTGCTTACTGTATACAGCTTTCAGCCAGTTGTGTGAGTAAAAACTGCTGTCCCTCCTTCCTTCCACAACACTTGTAGAAAAAAGTACATGACAGTGACTTGATCTTTTAGTGTCTGTTTTAGTGTATGACATTTTTACCATCCCATTCTGTGTGTGTATGTGAGTGTGTGAATTAATCAACACAATACCAAGTGATTCACAATTCCAAGTAACTCAACCTGCTGTTCCCAGCACAGGCCAGAGAAACCAGGAGCTGCAAGGCAGTGCTCTGACAGATTTTTTTCATGTTTTCCCTTGCAAAAACGTAACAAATGGTTTGCTATTTGTATGCAGGCACGTTTTGTTCATTCAGAGCCAGGAGAACTATCTCTGCATGGCATGGGGCTTGTACTGTACTATGTGGATTTATCCTGCAAAATTAGGAGCTGGAAAATTTTTAGTTTCTATACAGTATGTTCAGGAGAAGCATTTACTTAGCTCCCTTCCTAGTTTTGCAGAACTAATACACAGGACAAGGCAGTAATCAGACTTTTTACTCAGTGACATCACCATACATCAAGTGTCTTTCATCAATCAGGTCACTAAGATGATGAATAATGCAACTTCTAGTGTGTCAGATCAATGAACTGAGCACCTTTTGTAGAGTGCTGACAAAAAAAGGCAATGTGAGGCCAAATTGATTTGATTGGCCTTATTTTAAGGCCTATGCAGGAGGGATTGATGAACTACAAGGCACTACAAAAACAGGTTGAAGGCAAAGTTGGTCACAGAATGCAGGATAATGTTTCATCATGTATTAAAGAGGTAAGCCATCAAACCCCAAGGCCAGGCAGCTGCAATCCAAGCACTGTTGACACTCAGTTTACAAGACATTTGTGATAAGTGCTTCTGTTGTAATTAAAAAGCTGTGCAAATCTACCCAGTTGTGTCGTAACCAGTACCTTATCTCCTGTACCAAAATGAGGACAGACCACACCTGTCAAAGACAATTAATTTAGATAGCTCTCCTCTGGACAGGAGAAGAGTTAATCACAAATTCTCTGGCAGAATGTTTTCCTTTTGCCAGTGAAGAGTGCCAGCTGATTGTAATTTAAATCTCCCATAAAAAGATGCAGATTTGGATCAATTTTATGACAAAACAAGCCAAATATTAATGTTTAATTTTTTGACAGTTCCTTTTCTCACTTTACACATAGCCTCAGAACCCAGACTCCCTAGTTCCCAAATTCTGCCAGTCCTGAGGAGAGATGGGAGCTGCTGGCCCAGGGACTGAGCAGCCCACAGAGGTCTGGTTACTCTGTGCAGCAATGAACAGAAGGGCCCAAGCAGATGTGTTAGCACAGCCTACACTTTCCTTTGAACACACAGCTTCCCTTCATCTCCAATTCACTCCCACCCAAATTCCAGAATTCTCCAGAGGCAGAAGTGTTTTTCAAAAAAGGACAGTTAGAGATCATGTGTAGCCCAAGCAATTCAGGGAAAAGGCCGGAGATTAAAGATGATTGGAAAGACTGTAGGCATCAGTGGCTCTGCTGCATAGGGATTGTCTCACAGATCTCAGACAAGGTCAGGGAACCCTGAACATTGCTTAGGAAGCAGAATGTCTGTGTGATCCTCCAGGATGTTATCCTTGGCTGGTGAATGAAGGAAGACAAGAAAAAAGGATTCTGAACATGCAGCATCTGTCTTTTGATGCAGGTGAAAGGATGGCACCATTTAGGTGGTCTCCTGGTCTGTAGAAAGGCAAACAGCCTGCTAGGAAAGAGGCTAAAAATAAGTACTAAAAGGGGAACTGATTAAAAAAAAACCAAATCCAACAAAAACCCCCTAGTCTTTCAGGATGAAATTAAGATGGCAAAACCAAAATTCATGAATAATATAAAAGTAGTAGATTTTCTATAAAACAATACCAGATAGTCTGGGTAAAAAAATGAAAGGCATTAAAATGACATATTTATAAATTCAGTGTAGCAGGTATTACTGAAATTACATGGGAAGAACTGCGTAACTGAAACATTAAAATCAATGGTTATAACCTATTTTTGGAAAGATCAAGTAGAGAGAGGGAGAAGAAGAGTGGCTCTTCACAGTAAAAGAGCCACAGTCTGTTTTCAGGACACTAGCAGCTCAGAAGCAAATGATGTGAATGCAATGGATCAATACTCTAACAGATAAAACACTAGATGGGATAGTAGCTCCTGTCTGCAAATCACCAAATCATAGAAGACAGCAGGATGACTGGATGCCTTTGCACCTTCTGTAATGTGTAGGAGCAAAAAGGCTGCACAATCATCTGAGGCTGCAGCCTGCCCCACATATGCCTGAAGTTTCATGATGCTGCTACCTCTGCTGAATTATTGAACATTCTATACGAACGTTTCTTAAACCAAAATGGAGAACTCTCCAAGAATGAGAATTTTATGGGAGACAGCATCTCAGAAATAATGAAAAATTATCAGAGGCATTTGGTCAGAGAAGTAATTCAATATTAGTGGCTATGATGATAACTTGATTGCTCTTTATGGGCAAAAAGAGAATGAAGCCCACAGTCATATAGATGGTGCAGTCTTTTTACCAACCTGAAAATTATTGAAAAGGAGAATCAGCTCAGAGACAAAACTGTTCAATGAACTGATTATACAAACATTTATTAGCAGAAAAATCAGGAAAGAAAGTTGTATGTGTTCAAAAAATATCTAGATCAAAGGGTTAATGAAAACCTCTACCTAATTGTAAATCAATGAAATGAAAACAGAAGGTTAATAACACTGAATATAGAGTAGAAATAAGGCATTTCATATATAATTCCTCCAGTAAGTGTAGCCAAGTTGTAAGGAGAAATTTATGGCCAGAGAATTAAGGACAATATTTTTCAAAATCATTGGGAACCCTGACAATGGCACCAGTTCTTTATCAGATTGAAGTGGAAGATTTGTTAAGAGTAATGAAGACAAGAAAGAAGTGTTCAATAAGTATTTGTGTTCGGTATTTAAGGAAAAGACAGACAATTGATGATACTCTATGAGGATGATAAACTACCAGGCAACAAAACAAACAAACAAACAAAAAACCAACCAAAAACAAACAAAAAAAGAAAACAAAAAAAAAGGAAAAAATTAAATGAAAGCTACTGAAGTAAGAAAAGTAAGAAACACTTGTGTAGGAAACTTAAAGTAATTTGTATCCATGAGTTGTTCAAGAGCTGACAGCAGAATCTCTATTATTATTATTACTGCTTTTTGCTAAGTCTTGGAACAATTGGGAAGGTTCCAGAAAGCTGGAAGAAAACGTATGTTGTGTTAATATTTAAGAAGGATAAACTTAATGACCTAGATAATTACAGTCCTGTCAGTCTGAAATTGATCTGGAGTAAAGTAATGGAATGGCTGACAAGGGACTCAATTACTAACTAATTAAAGAGGAGAAATATGCTAAATGCCAATCTAAGTGCAATATGGAAAACAGAAACTGTCAAACACATTTGCTGGCTTTTTTTCCAATTGTGAATAGAAGTGAAAGACAACACCGTTGATACACTTGGATTCTATATGTCATTTGATGTGGTATTCATGACATTTGAGTTAAGAAAACATGATAATACAAAATTGACATGTCTCACATTAAAGGAATGGAAAACTGGTTAACTGACATTTCAAAATGGCAATTTAAATGGGGAATGATCATAGAACAGGTATTCTGCTGGGATAGCTTTCTGGGCATACACTAGTTCAAAATTTTATCAGTAATTTAGAGGAAAACACAAAGGTTCACAGAAGACTCAGTCATTGCAGAAGAAATCGGTAATAAAAACAAAATATCATTGAGACTGTTGACAAAGTATTACAGGGTGATCCAGTGAAAACGAATAAAATAAGATCCAAATGTAAAGCCACAGGAGCAAAAGCTTCAGGAGTCTAGGCTGGCTATTCTATGGGGGTTTGAAAGCTCTAAGGGGGCTAATTCAACAATTAAACTATTTTTTTAACTTGATTATCTGGTCCTATGACAAACAGTCAAATAAACTCACATTAACATCCCATGTCACTACTGTAACATCTGGATGTACTTCAAGAGTAATATATCCAACCATCCTGCATGGAAAAAGGATGAAATTAACCCATATTACATCATGCTACTAATATGCATTCAGAACTCACACTGTAATAGTTCTGAAGTGAACAATACAGTTAATGCAGAGAGTATGCCTGAAAAAGTAACACACAAATTCTTAACAAGCCTCTTGGCAGCACATCAGACTTCAAGGACCCTCAAAGCTGAGCATGTGAAAAGCATTTCTTTCTTTTATTTAGTCTTATCCTTATCACTGAAATACTTTTTTCATTTCCCTTACTCTGGTAGCTGACAAAATGGCCCAGTTTTAAGTGGTATACACCAGAATCTAGCCCAAAATTAGGTGGTAACAGCTGCTGTCTTACATATGCCAGTGCTGACAGATAAACCCAGAATCTCGAGTCCTTTCACAAACCCAGCTACTCTACATATGTTTACTTCAGCACATACAGACCAAGTTAAGATTTAGAGACCAAAGCTGTTGCTTGTTAATCATGTTCTTAGTTGGGAACAGGAAAACAGGGAAGTCAGAGACCAGAGGCTGAATGAGTTCTAGTTCCCTTCCTCCCTTAGCACCATGGGGTCCCCCGGGGAACAAAAGTTATGTAGGTGCCCCTCACACTCTTGTCAACACTGCAGTTGAAAGCAGAGGTTTGCACCTTTCCTGAAATGTGATCTCCCCCCCAGCCCTTCTAACTTACACAGCTCCCTCAAGCATGTGCTCAGTGCCCACTCCTGGGGTTTCAGTGGCTTCACCCCCGAGGCCGCTACGCTCTGGCAAGGACATGCCCTTTATAACCAGGATCCAATGGGCCTTTCCCACAATGTGCATTTGTGCCTGCAATGTGTTTTAACATACAGAAATACAATCACGAGTTATTTCAAGTGTAGGTTTTGTGGCTGAGTTTACCCAACACTACTGAATATTTTTAGGGCAGATGCCTTAAAATGTCTTTAAAGTGTGTACAGATGATTTATAACCCTTATGAGAAAAAAGACCTTTGTTTCCTTGGGTTCAGTGAACTGTCAGATATTATTATAGTCGCATATACATAAACAAGAATAAAAGTGTTTTGCACAAAATAATGCATAAATTATGTCAGACAATTGAAAAATTGTACACATTTATTCATGTTTTAAAATAATCCAGGCACAATTTTACAAATACATAGAAGCACATTCTCCAAATGGGAGCAAAAACTAAGTAACATACAGCAAGAAAACACATGGCAAAACATACAAAGTAAGTATAAATAGTATGAAAGTTTTCTTAGTCTACAGTGGTATCTGCTATCAATACACCTGTCAGCATTACAAAAGGCAACCAAAGAATACAAGTAATAAATTGTGTAACATGAACTGCCTAAAAAACTTTTATGTTAACAGCACATAGTAGCAACTTTCTATGAACAGAAGAATGCTTGCACACTGTATATAAATGCATGTATGCACACATATACAGATACAACTGGAAGGCCACAAGAACAAAATTACCCTGGGAAAATGATAATGGGAATCTTTATCTGTCTTGCAGTATATAAAAACAATGCATGCACTAACAAGCACCCAGCATGTTCAGGATAAAACTACATCCACGAGCAGAATCACATTAACTCTTCATCAAACAAAGCACTTACCATGCTGTACCCATGTTGGATCACTTTGTCCTATATCACACTTCTGATTTATGGAGCACATTTGGGTGGTAAATTTAGGAAGAATCAGGAGCCCTTGATTCCCATGGTTTGACAGAAGGACTCAGATCTCAAATTTGAAAGAAAAAATACCCATGCAAAGCCTGAGTTATAAGATGGTATAGCAGGAATTCCACATTCCTGTGGGACAGTCCAGTACAGTGGCCTCACTTAAAGAGCTTTAGTTTGCATGATGGAGTGTTCCTGAGGATGTGCACCAGACTCCTGGATGGAAATAAAGGATGTACTCCAATCACTAGTGGCATTCAGCCCCTGGGATCTAAGTCTGGAGATCAGGTCCTTAGCACCAACAGTTTCAGGCTACAGATGCTACCCAGCTAAGCTAATTCTTTGCTAAGACAGACACAGGCTTTGGAAATACATAGAATAAACATTAATCAACAAGTACTATAAGCTGTATTTACCATGTAGATTAGTCTCAGTTGTTCTTACTTGCCCCTACCTGATAAAAAAGGGACCTTCCCTACAGACACTCGTTGTGTTTGCAGATGTGTGTGAGTGTCTGTGTATGAGGAGGGCACAGGTGATCAGCCGAAAGAGCGGTGGGCATACAATTTGTGTTTCCTTCAACCATCTTCAGAAATACTATTTTCACTAGCAAAATTATGAAAAACTCTGCAGGCATCTTAGCCAATCTTTTACATGTTCAATTCCCATTAAAAAGATACTCCCATAAATATAAAAACTTCGGGATCATTGCCCTCCTAACCTCTTAACAACATCTGTGTCAAAAAAGTAATTCCCAAGTTATGCTTGGGATGTGAGATTTCCCTAGAACAGAACATAGAATTGTGATTGTGAGTGCCAGAGTAGGTTCACAAATATTTCTGATATTTCAGTGAAAAATGTCAAATTCAGTAATTATTTCCTGACTAGTTTCAACAGTTTATTTGCTGCCAGCTGCTAATGGCACTTAGAGAGCTCCAGCAAAGTGCTCTGGGCAACATATGATATGAGAAAAAAAAAAAAGGTACTACTTCTGCTGCTTGAACTAAGTTTACACAAAACTTACATTATTTATTATAGTGAAGAATAAAATGTGTAACATGCTATCATGCATCATACATGGTAAGAACATGCATTAGTTTACAGTCTCTTTCCAGTAAATTAGAACAGCAGTGGCAGATGTGGACAGCTGCATATTTTGAGGACTTCCCAGAAATAGCAGCAAGCAATGCAAAAAAAAAAGACATGAAATCAACTGTTTAAGACACCCATGAAATAGTAATTCTTTGTGAGCTAATCATATAAACAATAACAAAACCCAGCGATATCTTTCCTATCATATTCCAAGAAACTGAGTTCAGCACCTGAGGTGAGACTGTGCCCCCAGCAAATCACACTGCTGACTGGGAAGTGTGTCCCTGCTCTGACACTGCACCCCAGGGCAGGTTCAGCACTTTCCTGACCCACAGAAGGGGAGGATGGGCAGGCTTTGTGTGGATCACAGGCTGCCTAAGTCAGATGGGGAATTCCTCTCCAGTGGGGCTGGAAAGGGCCCAAAGTTGCAGTTGGGTGGGGACCTACAAAAGCTGGGAGAGCAGGCCCAGGTGCACCACACGTTAGCATGGTTTCCACAGAAGTCCCGTCTTTCCATGGAGAGAGACCTTTTCTTTTTCCTTCAGGCCCTTTTAGAGGGTTTGCCTAGGAGACTCTAATCCAGAACAGACACACAAGACTTCTGTAGATTATGCTAGACAAGGTTTACAAAAACGTTCCCCTTCCCTATGCCTTTAGCTATATACATCACAGCAATAGCCAGAAAAATACAAATCAATCTGGTGGCTGGCTTCACTCCTCTATGGTTAAGTTTCATTCCTGTGCATCCTCTCAGGAAAGAAGGAACAGAACAAAACACATCTGTCGAAAATAAAACGTTTCCTCCCCAGAGGAACTAAATATAGTCAGGAAAACCAGGAGTTTTTTCAGTAAATATATGACTGCTGCTCACAGTACATCACAATGCCCACAGACAGCTGCTGTGTGAGCACCAAGTTCACTCCTGTGGGTACCCTAAGGTTCATAATGAACAAACTCCAGGCTTGCTTGAGCACAACTAAAGACACACTATTTCTGACATACATGCAGAAAAAAAGACAGCAAATTCTAATCATCAATATGTAAAGTGTTTCTGATTTTTTGCTTACTAAGAGCATCATCCAGTTATAATTCACAAGGGATTTCTTACTTACCTGGACATGTCTTCTGGTTGAGCATCTGTGCTCTGCTGCCCCCCCTTTGTGTGGGGTCCTACTTCAGTCCAGCCCAGTAGCAGGTGAATAATGGAAGACCATCAGCATCAGCCCTCCAAGAGTCAGATGGGCTTCTCTTTATTAATTCTGCAAAGCATTTTGTGCACATGGTACTTCCCAGACAAAACACTGCTTGCCTTAGCACCCAGGAGTGCAAGGATTTTACTGGGGTAGGTGCTGTATTCATGAACTTGCCAAAGCCACTTCCATTAGTTTTGAAGAGTCCTCAGAGATTTCTACATCAGTGAGTGTTCAGATAATTTGTGTCAGGCTGACTTCTTCATCCCTGGTGGTGTTTATATGCAAATATTTAACAACACAGAATTTGCCTCCATTTTTTTCCTGTAAAGGGCATGCTTTCCCATTACTGATAATTCCTACTAGAGTAGGACAATTATTCTACACAGGAGCTAAAGGCATTTGAAGAAACTGAACACTTTAGTAAAGTATTTCCAAGAGAGATCAATGGGTACTCCTTGCCTAAAGCACTTTAGGGGCATTTTTTAGAAGTTGGAACACCATCTGCTCCTAAGTAGAGCTCTCCACAAGTCCTCCCCATTTACTGATGCAACTGATAGGAGCAGACTGCAGATGGAGCCTCCCAGCCCAGATGGAAAGGGAATTTGGCTGGATATATAAACTAGTTTTTTTCTTTCTGAGAAGAGGCCTTAGTATAAGCAGAAGGATGTGATCTGGACATCTAATGGGGATGAAAAGGTTGGGATGAGGTCTGTTATGTCAGTTTGGAAAGAAAAAACAACACTATTTTATTCAGTCAATTATCTATGAATAGTAATTAGCCAGTCTAAAATATATTTTTTAATGAAAATTTCTGCTCCTATTTAAAACTTTCTACTTTGAAAACAAAAAGTCAGATGGTAATGCAACATAAAACATAAAGTATATTAACATTTAAATGTTTATTAAAATCAAACCATTTATGCTTTCCCCTCCCCTTTAAAAAAAAAAGTTTATTTAAATCCCCCCTACATTTTAAAAGAAACTTTTGATGACTACTCAGCTCACTGATGGCAAAAAAAAAGGCCAAACTATTTTTGAGCATTCCTCTATTAGCAGCAATGTGAAAATGCATTTTGAAAACCTCAGGTAAACTCCCTGCCTGTTTTATACTCATGAGTACTTGATTAAAATAGGACTGCTTGAATGAATAAGCAATTAGGATATGATTACATTCAGGTAAACTGTAGTAGTTTTATCTTAAAGAATTAATAAGTGATTCTCAGCTGATTTCTTAACTGCTCTCAGAAGGTTAACCACCAAGATCCCTTACACACATCCAAGTACTGACAATCTTTCTTTAGCACCACAGCTGGTTTTTAACAGATTTCAACCAAGTAATTTCTTTGTACAATCATCTTTAACACAGTGGTCACAGTTACTTACTCAAATAATAAAAATATGTAAATATGCATTTAACTTATGCTAAAGACAGGCTCATTTAAATAAGAGAACTGATGTTCATTCTCCCTAGTATGAATGAAGCCTGCTGCAATGATTCTAAAGTGGATCTGCTCTTAGTGCAAATCCAGGCAGAGAGTAACACTTTTACTTTGCTCTGTCACATCCAAACTCTAATTGTGTTCTCAATTTTGTGTACATTTAGATGTTCTTAGAGCTGTATTTTTCTTAGCTATCCTTTGTGATGGTCTTTCATGCAGCATGCAAGCACTCTTCAAAGAGCATCAGAATGAAGCACATATTTTACAACACGTTTATGGTGAATTGGCAAGTATTAATTATCTTAAACTCTTTCTCAAGATTAAAAACCAAGTGAACACAACTGAGGCAGAATCCTTATGCTCACTGGGGAGAAACACTCGGGGGGGAGAAACACTCGGCTTCATGAGGACACTTCCATGTAAGCCTGTCCAGCCCAAACCATTTCCATGTGCAGCACTTTGACAGCAGTTTCCTACTAACCCAGAAATCTTCTAAATACAAGTTCAATTGGCTGATGTTCTTCCTTGCAGTTCCTCTTCCCTCAACGGAATGATAGGATTTCCCAGGCTGCCCTGTAAAACATGTGTGAAACATTCCCCCTAATTCTGTATGTCCTGCATTTTTCAAATCCCACCTTACAATTTTTAATTAGCTTTCCATATATCCAGCCACCTATCTGAACTGAACAGATGCGTATGGTGATAAATCTGTTTTTTCTACTACAGCTCTTCTTCCAACCATGACCCTTTTCCTGCTTTTGATTTCATCCCATGTTGTATCAGCATACAACTGATTTTAAACTCCAGGGACAAGAAACAGCCACTTTTAATTACTTGTCTATCACAGCATTGCCTGTAATTTTCAGACACTTTGGGCACCTTTTCTTCAAAGCATTATACAAATAAGTTGAAAATAGGAATATTCATCTCAACAGCTTTCAAGAAAGTCAGTCAAGAAAGGAAGTAGGAAAATACTAGTGTTCTCCTTTTCCAAACAGGAAGGTGAGACATAAAGTCATGCCAGAAACCTGGGACAAAGCCTGTGTTTGAATACAGATGTTTATCCAAGATCATAAGCATGGCCCCAGCCTCTGTCTGACAACCAGAATGAATAGTTAGAGTACTAAAGTAAGCAGTGAAAGCTGAGATATATTAAAAAATAAAATCAGAGAGCTGCATTTATGGTAGAAAATAGAAGGAGGCAACAGAGATGATACCCTGGAATCACCTACCAATAGGAACAAGAAACCAATGATCATGAGGAGGAATACTGATGAAGAGATTTCCTCCCCATCCTATGAGTTGGAGCTGTTTATGAGAGAATATATATGCAATGAGCATATAAAATATAGATTTATATATACAAATTTACAATAGGAAATAGTCAGTATACAAATACTTACATGTAAAAATAGCTTTTTACTTTCCCCTTTTCTTGATTTACAAAAGCATACAAAGTTTCCTGTTGGTTAATGTTTAAGTAGTGTGAGTAAACCCTGTGTGACATGTTCCACAGATAATTCCTTCAAGTGTTCACAGTATTGGCTATTACAGTGTTGAATCTGACATTCTAGATGTTAAAATATTCATAGGACACATTCTAAACTTAAAGCATTAGTTTAAATACAGTTTAAATAAAACTCACATGTGTATTTGAATTATGGTCATATTACAAATGAGTCTGCTGCAGTTGAAAACTTTCCACAACAGTAAGCTTGGAAATACATCCTTAAACTAGAGATGAGTATATTTTAAGATTCTTGAACTGCCTTTTAATGTGCAGATAATACTGTGAGATGGGGAGTTCTTTCAACTTCATCTGAAGCAATGCAAGCTGATAGAAGTCAGTATTACAAATTATCCTCAGTAGAAAAGAGGATGCACAGAACAATTTGCCATCAGAGCCAGATACACTGTCACTTTCTTCAAATACCCAACAGACAAGAATAAATGACAGGTACCATTGTTTTTGTGTTAAGAATAAATGATCTGGAGCATTCTGCATCAGGAAAGTGCTTTAAATTAAATTAAATTAGTCCTCACAACTCTCTTGTGAGGTAGATAGACACTATCCTTGTTTTTAAAGGAGAAACTAGATGGAGAAACTAGAAATCTAAAATAAATTCTGATGGCTGCATGGGAAATACTGTCAAAATACTGTTATTTGGATGTTGGA
Organism: Irena cyanogastra; assembly: GCA_013397155.1. Taxonomy (NCBI): domain Eukaryota; kingdom Metazoa; phylum Chordata; class Aves; order Passeriformes; family Irenidae; genus Irena; species Irena cyanogastra. The sequence goes on along the minus strand of VWZV01016135.1, from coordinate 2,163,081 downwards.
GCAAGCCAAATGCACAACTGGAGTAAATGGAGATATTAATGAGACAACTTGACACTCACCAGCTTGGGTACTGACAGCAGGCTTGGTACAACAGCCAAAGGTTCATCACGGGCTGCAAAACACAATCTTTGCCAAGTGCCATTCTGCTAGAGCTGAAGTGTGGGACAACAGCTCCAAAAAGTACAAGCTACATAGTCCCAGATGGTGCAGACTGACCAAGGTGGAAGGAAGCTGCATTTCAGAAGTTATGAATTAATCAGGAGTCTTGAGTTGGTAATATCTTCTCATTCAAGAGTTGGGTACAGTTCAAGAACCATGCTTAGCTCATCTCTAATTTTACCATATATGCAAGTGCTCACAATATATTGTATATCAATATATTCAGGTGTTGTTTTTTAAAATTTACTCACTCCCGGACCTTGGAGGTCTGTATTTTTCCTCACATTTCTCTTGTTGAAAATTTCTACTGATACCACAAATGGAACTAGTGCTTCAGTACAGCAAATAAGCTACAAATAATAATTTTATATATCTGAGATGATGGACAATATTCAAAGGACCACCGTGTTCTCTGTGTGCACCTGTATATACAGGAAATCTCATCTGTCTTTAACTGCTCCTGCCTTGAAGTAAAATCCAGTTAAAGTGCATAGTGTGGATTAAAACCCTAAGAAATAACAAACAATGTGTCTGCCTTCCACAGATGATTAATTTTGCTTAACAGCTGAACCACCACCCTCTTTGTCTTCTGGTTTTTAGTTTAGTGTTACCTAGGCTGAGAAAGGCCAGCCAGATGTAAGCAAAACTATTGTAAACTGAGACATTTTTGTAATATGCTGTCAAGGGAGAGTTAAGTAAACCAGTATCAAGACACTGTCCAGTTGGGATGTGTAAATATTATTGTGTGCTTCTTGGCCCACTTAGCAAATACTTTCTTTTCCGTGATAAACCTGTGGCCTCCATACGGAGCATTTTCATGGAGAAAGTATTCCTCACACTCATCTCTTCCTGGCTCGTAATAGTGGTAGGGAACTTTACGAAAGTTTTCTGACCTAGGGAGAAGAAAGATATACTTAAGTACTATTTTCAAGAAAAACATAAATATATAATACACCTGACTACAGCATACAAGCATCCTGGCTTGGATCAGCAGTAGTGGGGCCAGCAGGACCAGGGCAGTGATTGTGCCCCATTGTCAGCATTGGCGAGGCCACACCTCAAATTCCACGTTCAGTTTTGTGCCTCTCACTACCAGATAGACACTGAGGTGCTGGAGTGAGTCCAGAGAAGGACAATGGAGCTGGTGAAGGGTCTGGAGCACAGGACCTAGGAGTGTTCATCCTGGAGAAAAGGAGGCTCAGGAGGGACCTTCTCACTCTTTACAGCTGCTTGAAGGAGGGCTGTAATGAGGAGAGGGTTGGTCTCTTTTCCCAGGGAACAAGTGACAGAACATGAGGAAATTGCCTCAAAGTGCATCATGGGAGATTCAAATTGGATATTTGGAAAAATTTCTTCACCAAAAGGGTGGTCAAGCAGTGGAACAGGCTGCCCAGGGAAGTAGTTGACTCACCAGCCTTGGATGTGTTTAAAAGATGTGCAAATGTGACACTTGGGACACAGTTTAGTGCAGACTTGGCAATGCTGGGTTCATGATTGAACTCCATGATTTTAAAGGTCTTTCCTAACCTAAACAATTCTATGAATGATCTGAAATCCTTTCCACGTGTCAGCACTTGAACTCCTTTGCTAAACTGTAAGGGCTTTCATTACATCATGATTTCTAGAACTGTCCAAAGGCAGAAGCAGCTCAGCATATCTCTCAGCATACAGTGATTTTAGCACTCAGTAAGAAGCCGATGGACTGGCTCCCACGGGCACTGCACGTTTTGTTTAACCTGTGATAACTCAGCCCACAAGGCTCCCTCCCTAAGCAAAATCTTCTCACTGGATAGCCCCAGCTGTTGAAACTGGTTCTTGACATGGCTGAACAAGGCGGTTATGAGAGTAACATCCAATTTAAGTAGGTAATCCAGTCAGAATCACAGCTTAAAGGGGACATCCTTCCCTGCTGCCAACAGTGCTATCATGCTGTTGACTGCTTTTACATCAGGGCTATGCACTGCCAGCTTGGCTGAGCTCTCTGAGGACAACCTTAGTCCTGACACCCCTCATCTCAGGGTGCCTACTGTGTATTTTCATAAACAAAGAACGACATATGTTCATCCTGTTCATTCCATCTGGATGACTCAATCAGTGAGATCTGCAAGTTCTAAAAAGTCAGCCTCTAATGTTAAGATATCCTAATTAAACAGCTGTGACTCAAATTCTGTTGTTTGTGACATTTTTTAGGCTCTGCCAGGAATGAGTCTCACACTGGAGTGACACAGAATGTGGAATGAGAATCTGCACAAAGGCTTGACTTCAGGAGCTCAGGATGCACTGGACTGGTTACATGCAGGACTTGGACCAGCTGAGGTACAGAAGAATAGACGTGTATGTACTAGTACCATACATTGTTCATGACATTTCCTACTTTTCTGAATGAATGAGGAATAGTTTCATTTTATATTTTTCTACCATACACAGTAGATTAAAGTATTTAACTTGGACTTTTAAAAATTGTGCTTAGAGTTATACTTCTGACCATAGGATTAATTCACTGTCACTCTAAGGTCACCAACAGTAGTTGGTTGGAATTTATGTCAGTTTATGGTGATAAAGCTCAGAGGACTTGTTTTATTATCCAATTAGAACCCTCTACTACTCAAAACAAGCCATATATAACCTACAAAGTTCAAGTAGGTTGCTCAATGGTAGTGAAATGTAATTTCAGGTAACTATCCTGGGCTAATCATTTTATTTCACTGCTAGGTGTATTTGGTATTCAGAAAACAATGTATTCATTTTTTCCTCCATAGATTTGTTTTAGCCGTGGAAGCAAGTACATTTTATCAAAAGAGTATGAGCATACTTTGTTTCCAGCTAATTCAGAAACTGCAAAAGATCTTTGATTAAAAATAGTTCCTTATGACATCTGATGTTAGATTTTGTATATGTTTTTATTTTATCAACAGCACATGCCATATCAGGAGTGATTATGCTGAAAATAGTGTCACATCAATGCAAAACACTGGGAAATGACTGCTTGATCCATTTTTTGGATTTATGATATTAAAATCCATTGTGAAATTTTGACAAGACATCAGAATTGTAGATGCATGAAAATAATTTTATATGATCTTACTTGCAGTAGGTGTCATTTATCATCCCATAGACGTGAATTCCATAGCAAGCATCCATAGCCAAAATTAAGGTAAACCAACCCGTGCTGAGATATGAACCTGACTGGACTCTGTAAAAACACAACATACACAAAACAAATTGTAATGAGAAATTATCAACACTTTGATAGATAGGACACACTCAAAGATATACAATCTATTGCCTGGGACAAAAGACATTAAGCAGCTTGACAATCTGTCGAAACCATACAATTACTTTGAATTATTTATAGATATGCTCTCATTCTTCCCAGCTTGGGGCCTCCAGCTATTGTCCACAGGAAAAAAAACATGTTAAGTGTCTGAAGTCAAACAATGCATCTCCAGTAAAACAGAAAATAATTTATTTTCACATCTGAAAGACAGCAATTAGTGGAGTTTGTAAAATGAGATAAAGTTTACCAAAACACAAAGGACTGTTGGAATTTGTGATGTGTGCATGTGAGTGGGCACCATTTCTGCAAGCAAAATTTTAATCTGTGGTGGGCTATCCTCGACCTGAAAATTTACACAATAAGGAAACTTCCAAGGATATTTTGGTACAAAACCACCTAATATAAGGTTTTGAAAACCAAAATTCTGTGCATATCCCTTTATATAATTTTGTGTTACCATTCTTCGAGCTAACACAGCAGAGAGAAAACCACAAGAGGATAGTGCCCAGATTGACAGTCTTTGTTCAAATGAGTAGATATATTCAATCAGCCCAGAAGTATTACGTGCATGAGTGAGAAAAATTACATGTATAAGGATATGGCTCACAGACTGGTTGATGGAGCAAACAATGCATTGTTAACCAGAAACCAAATCCTGTGTGCTCTGCTCACACAAACGTTACCAATGGGGGACTGGGAGTCAATGGAGTTACCCAGATAACCTGAGCATGCAAGACTCACTGCTTTCAAACCTCAAGAGCAGTGAGAGCACACTCAGCCCTTGCTGTTCACAAACTGATTGAAGTCCAGCTTTGTGCATGTACTACTTTCAGTTTGACTGAAATTAGTGAAAATAATTATCTTTAAATTATTTAAAAATGCCCCATTTCCAAAGAAAGATACCATAAAACTCACAAAACCATAACAGAGTGCCTTAACAGAGCTGGGTGTGAGTGAGAGGGGGGGATATATGAGCTTTCTGCCACACCTGTAAGCTCTTAGCTTTTGGGCATGGCAGGGAGCAGTCTGATCTCCATCCTAAATTAAAGCAGCCTAATGTTTGCACACCATTTAGTTTTGCTGTAAAAGAACTCCCAAGTAAGCCTATGTGCAAATCAGGTATTGCCACCAACAAAATCTTCTGAAAACATTTTCATCCTGGGATAGGAATAAAATTTTCATGTGGGAAAAAAAAAAAACAAACCAAAACCAAAACAAACCCAAACCTACAGCAATTTACCCAGCCTGTAAGCCTCAACTTCCCTGTGAGACAGAAGAACCAACCTCAGGTGTTTTTTCCTGGTTCAGAGCAAGAATGTACTCCGGTCTCCTGCCTCCCTCCTGCTGCATAAATATACCAATCAGTGGGTTTTGGCACAGATTCTGTGTGACTTCCTTGCTCAAGTTGAACTAAATACTATTTAAGACAACGAGTGAAAAAGTAGTTGTACAACCTTTATCATGACAATTACCTGACACATACAGGTCTGAGATTCAAATTCCTTCTCTGTGTAATACCTTTTATTATGGGTACTAGCAAAGCTCCAAGAGCTTTACGTTCCAAAAGAAACTCCAGTACACTTCAGTTTCAATAAACCTTTGGTTTTTTAGTGGAAAACAATTACCTCAATTCTCAGAGCTGAGTCCAAGAACACTGAAAGTAGTTAAATATTCTCTTCCTGGCCTATGTCTGTCATCCTTTACGGTTGAGCTGGTGTGAACTTCTACCCCTGCCTTTCCTGAAACATCCTATCCCTTGGGGAAACAGTTAAGTATCTGTTTAGCTGCTTTTGTAAAGATCATACTGGAAATAATAAAATAAAGGGTTAACTTAAACTGAAGAATGACAAGTGGAAACTAAAGGCAGGGTGTCAAACACCCATGTTTCATTAGGTGGATACCGACTGTAACTGTGCTGCTTTTTTTGGCACCTTTACAGCCATGAAAGTGTACAGCTGTTTATCTGCCCATCAGGATCTTCATCTCTTCAACCAGAATGTTCTGCTGCTGCCTAGCAGGGAGAATTCCCAATCCAATTCATGTTATTTCAAAATAACATTCTGCCGTGATAAAAGGCTGCATTGCTTCTAACTTGCTTTCTGCTCTTGCACCAGGAAAACAGTGGCCTTGAGCTTTCAAAGCATTTTAGAATCATAATAACCATTTATAAGAACACGATGAAGATCAGGACCCTTCCGGTAATGGAGGTTTATTGGAGAGCTCTATATTGACAGTAGCATCTGAAATTTGCTATACTCAGGAGGAAAAGGGAATTTTTAAAAAGAATTAATCAATATTTCATGTCTTGTTTTAACACCATTGGACCTTAGTCCTCTCATCTATACACTGCACTGGCAGGATAAATAAAAACAGCAGAGTGAGTTCCCAGGTACCTTCCCTGGGAGATGAAGTACATGACAGAATACAGATTATATACTTTAAACCAAAGCACTTATATTCATCCCATTTTTTCCTCTGAAGATACACAGGGATACAAGGGAATATACTTAAGCAGTGCAGATTCTGGATGATTTGGTAACACCTTAGAATTCAATCCGATACCATAAACATACTTTCAAAATTCTAATGAAAGCAGTATTAGAAATGTGAAAACAATTTTAGCTATCCCTAAAAAGCCATAAATCTCCGAATACCTTTTAAAATATCATCCCATAAAACTATATTGCAAAGCAATGTCTCAGCCCTTGCTATTATGCTAACACTGTGCACTCAATTTCCCTCTCTACAGGAGAGTTTTACATGTTTCTTGGTCAGGGGTTTTTGAGACTCATTAGAAAAACAGTTCCTCTTGTTACTGTAATTGCACTCAAATTTCAAATTTTACACATAGGAAATAAAAAAATCCTCCATTTATGTGTAGCATAATACACATAAATGTAACAGCACAAATCTGGGGGAAGGAGGATATTAATCCCAAAACAGGGTGAACAGGAGTTTGTTAAACATCATCTGCAGAACTACAGTAGGCAGATCTATTGTGATATATGTATGTGCAACAATCCCAAAATTGTTTCCTACGGCTCAGAGAGACTTTTTTTTATAGTATAAAATTAACGGGGTACCAGATCTGGACAGGAAATTGTGTCAACAGCTCAGGAGAAAATAATGCACTGTTCTTCAAAATTCACTTTTAAAAAGATGGCTTTGCTTTCAAGACATGATTTACAGCTGCATGCAGCAATAAAAAGGCAACGCTCACAAAAAGTTACTCTGTTTACCTTAAAAATGAAACCTTATTTTGCATACTTCCTACTTTATTAGCATTCTCAAAGAAATGACAGTTATTGGTTGTAATTCACTCTGCTAAATACCATACCATTTCAGAAAAGTACATAGGCATATGCTTAACATTAAAGACATGAAAAGACCAGTGAAATCAACTTAGTTAAAATGCTTGAAACTAAGTATATGCTTGCTTATCTTGCTCTTAGTGAAGGTTTAAGTGCTTAAAATGTCATTATTTAATCTCAGAATATAAAAGCAAGCTCCAATATTAATAGTTACTTGAAAGTTCCAAGTCTTGAAACACAGAATTTGCATTTTTAGTAATGCCTTCCATAAACTCCAGCAGGAAGAACTGACTAGTTTCTCACAACATGTTACAAAAGAGACCTGCATTCTGTATTTCAGAAGAAAATAGTAAAACGCACTTTTAGGATTCCTAGAGTTGTAATATGTGAGACATAAAGCTTTAATTAAAAATTAATTTAAAATAAGGGCAATTAGACAGAGCTCTTCAGCTTTAACTTTCCACTATTTCACAAAAAGAATAAGAAATTGATATAAAGAAGATGGAATAGAGAATGCACCCTAAAAATGTTGGCAACTGAAATTCATCTTCTTTGACATCTCTAACTGTGCTTTGATGTAGGCTAAATGAAGGAAAACCTCATTCTTTCTGTCACTGGGGGTAAATGGAAGAACAGAAAATATTTTCTTGGTGATCCAGGGCAGGTGAGTTCCAATCGAGTAAAAGTTTTCTTGTCATTTGAGTTCTGATTTTAGCACTGAATTCCAGGAAGTTCTTTTCTTCATTCAATTGTTCCCGGATTTTTTATGTGCACAATCAATTTTAGCTCTATGGTTCAATGGACTGTAATTTCCAGTGGGGACTTCAGTGGTGAAAAATAAAAATGAAAAAAACATTTGTGAAGGCAGAGAAGATGTCTACACAAGCAATTGCATGTCAACCTGATTGCAGAAAAGAACTTAGAAGTCTATTTTCTTATTCTTTTGGGAGAAACTAGAGATCACAGAAGGTCAATTAAGAGTGTTAATTAAGATAAAAACTGAGGAAATTTAGTACTTCAAAAAGCTATTAATTAACAGAGAGCTTGCCAAAAGCATTACATAGACACTTTTCCCTTTTGACTTAATTTCAAAATATTGCAGTAAAGTAAAATTCAACAGTGACAGATTGAAATGACAAAATTCTCCAGGCCAATTAATTGACAAAAAATATATCTTTTCATAAAGGCTGTTTATAGAATCTAATCCTCAGATGACTCTCCTACCAAACTACTGAATCAGCAGCAGCTTTATTTGCAGCAGCTTGTCAAGCCTCTTGATTAACAAATACGTATAAATAAGAGTATTGGTCTAAACAAACTAAGAGATCTATAATACATGGAGTAGAAGCTTTATAATGTGAGATGCCCTTCCAACAAAAAGGTTTGTTAAAATGATTCAAAATAAGCAGAAATATTTTCAAAAATATGTCAGCATTAACTTAGACTATGTTCAGGTAGAATTTTTCTGGTACTTATTTGTATCTGTGGTGCATCAAGAGACCATTGATCCTCTGGGAGGAGGTCAGGGTTCTCTGGTTTTGCCTGGCACTCTGTCACATGCCATGGTACTTATGTTGACTGAGACTTCTCTTTTTTTTTTTTTTTTTTTTTTTTTTTTTTTTTTTTTTTTTCTTCTTCTTTTCTCTGATGAAGCATCTCTGAGTACAGCTGCTGAAAAAACTCTTCTGCCTTGCCAAATTAAACACCCACATTCCACAAGTCACAGTTTTGGTCTATGCCTTTCTCCTCACATCAGATGTTGGTTTGTAAATGACAGATTGGAATGCTTTGACAGAAAAATGCACCTACCACTGAGAGAACAGCAAGGCTCTCACCTCTCCCCTGAGGAGCACATACACTTCTCTTGCCAGAGAGCTGTTTCTGTGAGAGGAGCAAAGGAGTATCTTTGGTACAGGAGAAGGGCACAACTCTAAATTCTGAAGAATATCAGTCCTAGCCTGGATTTATTTCTGTTTTCTCTAAGACATAGTGCATTGTTGCTAATTATTTCATTACATACTTTCTGCAGAAAAAAGAGCACAAAAAGAGGAAAGAAGAGGCAAGCACAGAGAATTGATTTCACCTGGTAAAAATGGTTGCTATTTCTGCATTATAAAGATAGCTGTTAGGCAGCCATTTATCATAACTATTCATTCTTTTGTACATGTGTGTGTGTGTGTGAGCGCACACACGTTTGCTTTGAATTCCACACTGGTGCAGGACATCTAATAACAAACAGCTGTGCCTCTCTAGCAGTGAGCAGACTGTCCCACACATCTTGCTTCAGGTCATTCTGAAAAGTGAAACATTTACACATGGACAGATGTTTTATTATCCATCACGGTTGGTTTTACGCAAAGCTTAAACAAGTGGAATGCATTATGAACAGCACAGATCACATTCCAGATTCAGGCAGTGACTGTGCCCAGCAAGATGTGCCTGGGTATGGAGAAGTGATGCACTCCAGCCAGCCCAGACTCTTGGTAGATCATCCCTACTGTGAATCCTGAAAATAAACTGGAGCTGGGTGGCACACTGCTCAATTAATCTCCAGAAATATTGGCTTTCTGTTTATAGTAATACTGCATCAATGGAACACAGGGACAAGAGTCCATTTCAGTTGAGTTTGCTATAAAACTTCAGTAAAGGCTACTCCTAGGTCACAAACTGGTCCACGAGAATCTCCCCCCACAATCTGATTTAAAAAGAGATGTAACAATTAATAAACCCCATGTCAAAATGGCATTGAAAAAAAGACAAGAAGGACCATTATGAATGATCACAAAAAGGAGCAGAGAAATGATGGCTTTGTATTTAACTGCATCTACTTTAAAAAAACACCAAAACTAATTGATTTACTATTTACTTATTATTTTGGGCAAGACAGGCAAAATCGACATTAGAAATAAGGACTAGTCTGTTACTACAAGTACAGAAATAGCTGAGGCATCTGCTTGGGTATTTAATTCATGGATTTATTTCCAGACTTTGTGTTGTGTACATTTTTCTAATTTATTTCCTTTCTTTCTTTGTCTATACAATATACTCATGGAAACCTGAAACAAAGAGGGGAAAAAAAAAGGCAGCAGCCTGAGAAAATTGACTGTCCAAGCTTCTGTAGTTTCCTTATTTCTGATTCCTTGACCTGACTTTGATGGATCTCAGTTCAGTTTTGAACTCAGGCAATGAGACAAGGAAGTGACTTCACCCAGGCAGTGAGGGCTCCTTCAGCAGCCTCTGCTGCTGAGCATAAAGAAGAAAAGCAGCATTCCTGTTTATCAAGGGTGATCACAGAGGTCCAGCTTGCTGCAAAGCACACAGAAGAGAAACAAGACTAAATAATTATAAGCGTAAACTCTGCCCTCCAGCCTATACATTGCACATACGTATTATTTCAAGGTGATTCTCATGTATTCTCAAACCTGTGCTAATCTCTTCAAGATGAATGGCATCTCCTGTAGAGAACATGAACTGGCAGATGAATTTCTTACAGCTACTGGGCTTCTACAGGTTGCACTGAGTCTTCAGGTAACAACTGTGGTCTTGGTGCAAACTGTTTACAGAACAGTAAATCCCAATTCCAAACTTTTTCCCTTCCCCACTCTCTTCCCTAACCCTTGTGTTTCCAGAAATACATATTCTCTTGATTTCTCTGAAGTCAAGACTCTTCATTTCCCTTTTGTAAGTACAGACTGTGGTTGGAGCCACAGCTCATGCTATTGCATGCACTCCCATTACCAGCAGAAGCCTTTTGTGAGTGCCCAGGTTGCACTTGTCCCCTGGGCCCTGCAGTCCAACAGTTTATGCACAATCACAAACAACCTCGACCTGCTGGAGCTGCACTCTGCAGAAAGAGAAGTGCATGGCTCCACACAGCTCCATTTGCACTTGGATTTTGTTGATGAACAAATGTACGCTTAAATCAGGACAGGATGCACAGAAATGTCGCCCACTACAAACATGCAATTACATTTAGAACAAAGAAAACTAAACTCACGTTAGCAGGTTTGCAGGCTAGGCTGTTGGCATCTTTACACAGCCATTTTCCCCTTCACAAATCACCAGAGTAAAATACATTCCATACTTAAGAAAACTGTTTATCAGGAAATGCAGCTCTTCTGGTCAATGGCAGCAGAGCACTTGCTCCTCAGGACATTACTTATGCTCACAGTGGTTGAAGCAAATGTGGGATGATGCCAAAATTTCCCTGGTTGTGGCACCATGGTGCAACCCTGTCCCACTGTTCCCCACTTCTTATTGGACTACGCTAGGCTGAAGACTCACTGCAATCCCTGGTGGCTGTGACAAAGGCAGTGACAGCTGACACCCTGGCACACGTTTCAGGGCTGGTGCCACAGTTGGCTGAAGGGCAGCTTTATGTGCTCTTCTCTTCACCAGTAGCTGCATCCAGTTTGCTGAGTCCTGGTTCAATATTTTCACACAGCGTGAAAGGAAGTAGAGAAGGATTTAGGTTTTCATCCTTTGTAACCAAAAATGAATCAAAACTAAAAACTGTGCCAAGTGGAAGAAAAAAGACAACAGGGCCTTTTCCCCGCATCTCCATTTAAATCAATATTTGCTGTCTTGGGTCTGCACATTTTTCTACAGGGAGGATATAAACTAAACAGAGCTGCAGTTAATCCAGGATCCCTGAAGAGATTTAATTAAGGAGGCTTTCCCACCCTTTTCTTTTGGTATTAAAGGGCACTCACTACTCCTAGCTGCATATTTTAGTGAAATGTATTGTAGGTGAATACAGAAAAAATTTCCTGATTAGCTCTTACCTTCTCAATACAAGCTACTGAAAGGAGTTCATCTAACCTTGTCTGAAAGCAGCTTAAATTTTTCATAAAAACATTTTCTTTTAGGTTGGGTCTTTTTTATGTTTAAATCAAAAACATGATACAACTTTGTAAAGGTGTACATTGTATTTCTGTGACACTGGGATGAGAGCAGAGGGTTTTATAAAGATATTTTGTTTTATTGCTATGGTGAAAATGAAAGAATAGCTAGTATGAGATTGTACCCTAACTCTGTTCATTTAAGAGGGAAGAACACTGGACCAGATACTCAGCTGACAGAACCCACACTGATGTACATTAGCTGATAGCCTTTCAAATTTTCCACAGTCTGCAGTCATTGTGATAGTTCAAGCACTACCTCTTTGATATTGATATGGAAGGGAAGGTAATGTTACATTGTTCTCCACACGTCACACTTATCTCAGAACTTTGCTTTTTACCAGGATTGATGCCCATACAAAAAAAAAGCTTATGAAGGGCCAGAATGCTAACTGTAAGTTCTATTTCTGAACAGATAATATTCACTGGAAAAAGAGAACTCAAACTCCACAGATTAGACCTTCATCAGTGCACATTCCTCTATCAACAACTCGTCTCCCCTCAGCTCTGGTATTCAGAAGAGTGTTTCCAGGTATTCTAAAATGAATTCTTAATTTGTTGCTAAATTACTAACTGATTATTTACATTACAGCAGCACTGTGAATCCTCACTGTGCAAGGCATTGTACACACATGGCAGCTCTTTAACCAAGGAGCTGAACTGTCAAATATCCAAGAGAAGCAGATTCTTTGGAGAATGTACCTGTCCTTATCCCTCACACCACATCACATCATAAGGCCACGTTCTCTGGAACTGCATCCAGAGCCACTGAGCTCTTCTCTACACTGCCTATTTGCACTAAGCAAAAGTTCACTTTAGATTATGGAACATCAATATTTTTAACAAAAATGAAGTCTTAAATCCAGACAAATTATTCTGATATGGAAAAAGGAGGTAAAAATAGAACTTGCGTGGGTCTGAATTTTAATTCAATTGCAAGAGGCCATAAAGTAACCCATCAGTCAAGCTTTGAAGATTAACTGCTAATTAACACAGATGTTGCCTTCCCTTTTACTACTGTAACTTTCTCCAGATTAACTTTTCCTTAAAGTATAAAAGGAACGAAACATTTCTCTTTCCTTTTCTTTTTTTTTTTCTTTTTTGACATACATTTTAATGAAGCACACACACATCTACAGGTATCATATTATGGTTTAATATCAATATTAGGGTCTTGTTTACTATCTATATTCCATCGAAATGGATCAAGTCTTTAATTGCTTTCTTAATTAACTCATCTCTGTCCAAATATCAAGAAAGAAGCAAATAATCCTCACATCTGAGCTACTGGAACTTCCTCTAACTCCTCCACTGCTTGGCTTACATAGTAGGTGGCTTTCTGAAGGGCATCTTTCACTCATTAAAGCCTCACTTAAAATATAGGCTCTCAAATCCTGAGGACACACAGGATTAGCTTTTGTCATTCCCCTTCTGCTCCCCCACAGTCACTACATTTATGCAGCAGGATCTTCCTAAGGCCAGATGCCTGTAGCCACTGGTTCAAATATCTGCTGGTGGCAGCACCTTGACTGTAGGCAAACATATCTGGCAGAACCAAGAATGGCCCAAGTTCTCTCAGATGGCAGCCTTTAGAAAAAGCATGGTACAGCAAACAGTTTAGAAAAGCAGGAGACTGCCACAGAGAAGCTCACAGGAAAAGGAACTAGTTGATTTCCTACTAGCCCACTGAACAGTTTCTTCAGCACTGGACAATTTCAGAATATATTATTCCAATACTCATTGAATAGTCTGCAGGAGGTTAATAACACAAGTGGAAGCTTTGAGAAAAATCTCCATACTTATTAGAATGGCAGTTAAATACTCGAAACCAGAATTTTTATGGCTTCTCTGCTATCAACTGAAGTAGCAAATTAGTTAATTTTCCAAGTCTTTCACAATCTAGCTTTTGAGAATAATAAACACAAGAATCATCATACTAATCATCTAGCCAGCTCACTGTCAGTCTAAACTAATGCCTAGGTATCAAGAATGGTGAGGACTTCAGTGTGCACCAGGAATATGATATTTACAGTGAACCCAAGTGAAGTGGGATTCATGAAGTGGGACAGTGGTCCTTTGCTTTATAAATAAATGCTCTGATTTCTCTTCCATATTATACTGCTCTTAGTAACATCATCCTTTCAGGGATTCCCAGTATCAGCTAGTCAAGAGTTGGCAATGTTACAATTCTGCCTGGAATTGTGCAGGCAAGCAGCTCCTTGAGGGCCATATGTGTGACAGGACCCATCAGAGGAGCCTGTGGCTGCTCCCCTGGCACCAAAGTTCAGGACATCACAGTTAATTAAATTCTTACCTACAAGACTTGCATAATGAACATTAAAACAAGGTAATTCATTACAACTAGAAACTGCAACCTGCTTGCCACAGTTTACCTGACTCAAGTCTAGACTAGATCCTTTTGGCACCAAACTGACTAAAATCTGTTCTATGGTTCCATTACAGAGAACCTCAGGTAACAGTAGGAGCTACACTACTGAAATGAATACCACATTAAAAATTAAGAGTTCAATCACATACAATAGCAGAGATAGTGTCACAATTAGCTTTACAAAACAACATCATTCTTTATAAAGCTCTTTCTTTGCCTCTTCATGCTACGTGCCTGATAAGCCCTTGCCAATAAAGACATTATACTAATTACAATTAGTTACACAAAGTGTAGGACAACTTAAATGATTGGTTTATTTTTTTCCTCACAAAATAAACCTTATTTTGAATTCCAAATATACAGTAAGAAAAATAAAGCAGAAGCCACAGATGGCATGTTCAGTCCAGACACATATGAATGTGCATATACTTACAGGGACACTCAATCCATTTAAAACTTTAATCTTTTCCCTGAAAAAATCAGTGCAGAGTAGGTTTTATGCAATTACATTCATTTTTCCCTGAGCAGAGACATTTAAGGTACAAAACCAAGAGCTGAGCTCTTTTCAAAAAACCCTTAGAATAAAGAGGATCTTCCACCGTTTGTTTTTTTTTTTTAATGTCTTCAGGTCAACAAATAAAAGTATGCATATTTATCATGCAATATTAATGTGGCACTATGTTTGCATTTGATATAATTATTATCTATATGCAATCTGAAGACATAAAAAATCTGAAGTTGTATTAAATATCTTTCTGTGTTGACTATCAAACTGTGGTAATGACCACTTCATACCTAGGCTTGGAGATAACAAAAGCATCTTTCTGCTTCAGTTCTTTGGGAACTCTTTCTAAGAATTACTACAAGACCCTCCTTTGCCCTTCATCCTGCAACATCACAAAGGTCCTATAACCATGTTGAGAATTTGCTTCTCCTGTGAATATCCTCAGTGTTCAAGTGTATTTCCAGGAAGGATTTGCAGCACTGAGAGTCTGAGCAGGCCACAGCACTCGACCCTTCAGGGGGACCCTCTCATAACTCTATTTTGAACTCTTCTGAAGTTCCAAAAAAACACCTAGACTCATTGCAAAATGAAGAGCTGACCCAGTCTGATGTTCTCCCAGTCCTTTCTACATGCCCCATCTCCAGAGTGCCAATGCACTCAAGCACTTAGATGTTACCTTCTGTAACAGACAATGAATGCACACAAGAAAAATGCTCAGACACACAAGCCACCCCCAGGAAGCAGCAGGTTTACTCCCTGTTCTCTGAGTGCCTTTTGCCATCACACCAACCATTTTGTCCTCAGTCTTGTCAAGTGAAGGCACAGCACTTACGAAAATACATTTCTCTTTTTTTCTGGTCTGCAAGTCAACATTATCTGATTAGGTCTACTTCCTAGGGCTTGTTCAGTCTCGCTTATCAGACACACTGGAAAATATTTCCAATAATAAGCCAGCAGAAATCTGCCTTCATATCTGGTGTCAGGCTACATATAACAGAAATCTTTTCATTTTAGTTTTAAAGTATTGCTTCATTCAACAAGCTGACTGCTGGCTGACACACAATCTAACCTAAAGGCTATGGATCAGCAGGTAAATGCAGAAATTCTATTAGTTTTCAGACCTGAGGTTTACGCCTTTCATTTCAAATGAAATCAAAATCCTGCACATGAATAGGTAAAGCACAGAGTAAAGATCCTTTCTTAAAACCATCCATTACATATTACATGAGTGCAAGGAAGAAAGCAGTTTCTGCATCTTGTAGATACTGTATTTCTTCTGCTCAATGACTCTGGCAAGGATGGTAAATAGCAGACATAAAAGAGATCCATTCTGAGGAAAAATTAAAACCATGACAAACATTATACGAGGCAATATGAGATCCGGCAAAGGTACAAAGACAGGCATATTCAGAGATCCTTGGTATTAACAAAACCACTCCAAGCTTGTAGAAATTGGACTTCCTTACCTAAATCCGATTTCAAAAGTCATAGTCAAACTTGTCTATGCTTTAAAGGTTTTGGAAATAAGCATCCTCATATAGGACCAAAGGAAGGAAATAGTGCAAAAGTGCATATTACAAAGTATCCAAAACATTGAGGAGAATATTTCTTTTTCCAAATGGAAAGAAACACCACCATCAAAGGGAGTTTTCATTCCTTTGTTCTTTCTAGAAGTGTACACACCCAGCTTTATATAGAAATACATGAAATTTAGGTATGATTGACTCCTAACACCATTTTATTGTTTGCTCTAAAGAGATACGTTCACTAGAAGTTCTCAGAGCATAGGCATCAGCATTTTGACACCCTATATGGACTGAATACCCAAACTAAGAACAGAGAGCATAATTCTGGTGTGGTTTTCTTTCACAATGGTGAATCATGATTGTCTTAGAGCAAGAAAATCAATCGTGATTACATGATCACAATTATGATCACTCTAATAGTGGTTTGGTTGTTTTTGCTATAGGTCCTATTCTGTGCATTCAGTTAAGGAAATTGTTCCATGGCTTTGCTATTTACTCAGGAAAAAATACAGAATAAAAGCACAACTTTTTGTTCCATGAAAACTTAGCTGTAATATTTGTCTTTGGAGGATGGCATTAAACAGTAAAGAAGCCTGTTGGGCTCCCTCTTCTTCATTAGGTAAGCCTACTCAGATCTTTCATTTGTACTTTGTGTTTATTTGTATTTAATCTGCATTTTCTCCTGGCAGTAGGTTAGATAGCCTCTTGTTATATTTTGTGCTGATGCTATCTTATAGCTTGATGAGAACAAGTGAGTTGGTATTCTTTATCCTATTATAATACACAGTTCTCATGCATAGATATCCCATACATTTTCTCCAAGAGAGGTAGAACTGTAGGTGTCAGACAAATATAAGACATGTTACGTCAACTGGCCTAGAGGGAAAACAAATAGAAACATCAAGATGCAATGTCCAGGTCCAGCCCTCCCTGAAGTCCAGTAAGTCAATTAAATCACATCTTATGAAGAAATAAAAAGACTCCAAACACATTCTGCACAAGTATTTTTGACAAGGAAACAGTGCTCTGTACTCTTCAGTCGAAGGCTGACCTAAACGGTGTTTTAAAATAACATTTTGTTGAGTTTTACTAAACGAGGGCTGCACAAAGCTAATGTAAAATGCAAAATGTAAAATATCAAGTCTGAGCTGGCACCATTGCTTATGTAGTACCTTTCATCACAAAAGATTTTTACTAGAATACACTCACACTGACAAATGCAGCCACTTGCACATGGCAATGACAGAGGACAAGTCAGGATGAGGGTGAAGAACCATGTATCAAGTAAACTCCCCAAAAATATGGGAGATTCTTGTCCAGTGCTGGCAAGAGAGGAATACTGCTATGGAGAAGTTTCCCATTGCATTCTTGAATTACCTTGGAAATTGCTCACCTAAGTATTGACCAGATCTGACTACATTTAACTTGTTTGATCTGATGAGATCAGGTTGTATGGCTGCAAGTTTGTGATAAGAAGCCAGTGTTAGAAACTGCAGATGTCAGAAAAGCAAAGCAAGAAAACCCACAACTCTAAACCATTCATATTGAAATTATTCAATATAAACAGGTAGTTTCTTCTAGAACTGCTCATATACTATTCTATATCCATGGATCATTATGAAAACCACCTGTACACAGATTATTACCATATGAAACAATGATGATGTCTCACGTCCCCTCACAGGTTTGCCAGCATTGCTCAGAGGTTTGTTATTTGAGAGCAATGTCATTATCCTTTATCCTGATGCTGTGTAGTATGGCCCTCCATTGTGCAGTATTCATTATTACACACTTTGTCATGCACTGCCTCTGCATGCCTACGTAACACACACAGACTACACCCACTGATTTACAGATACCACAGACACACACTGCACTCACATCCATCAGAGTACTCCTCACTCTCACAAGGCAAAGCAGCAGAGTTACACTGGTTTATACAGTAGAAGATCACACTTTGTAAACGTTGAATGATTTTAGTGGTGACATTATGACTGTTTTCCTTCAGCTTGTTCTTAAGAGGACACAAGAAATAAAAATATACTTATGGGGGAAGGAATATAAATTATACTTTTTCACAGATTTCAGCAATTGTTCAAAAGCTTGAGGACAACAATACAGGTGGAGGGAGAAGAGAGAACATCTTCAACTGAGATAATTCAAGTTTGCCATTTATTTGTACAAGTATAACGAGAGAGCTGCTCTTCAACCAGGGAGCTGTCACTTCTCTGAACTTGACAGAAGCTTTGTTCTTTTTTACCTTTGTATTTTTATTTGATTTCTCTGAGTGTAGGCAAAGGATTATTTTGAAATCATGGGTTTTTTCCCCCCACTGTGGAATGAGTTGTCCATCTCTAACTTGTAAAATACAATGTTGACTAGGCAGACTCCATAACATTTAAACAGAGTTTACAGAAGCAAGCAACAGAAAACAAGCAACTGGAGTGGAAATATTTTGTAGAGAGCAGTGTATGAAAAGATGCTAGATATTATCTCCCTCAGTCCTCAAATACCACAGTAAATGAGCACATAACTCAAACCTCATTTCTCCCTGGAACATTTTTTAAAACTGTCTTTCCTACTGATTTCTGGAGTTTCCCTTTAGAAGAGAGTCTGGGATGAAGGCATTACAAATATAAGATTATCTCCTCTTGATAACTTACTTTGCTAGTGCATAAATCATATGAAATGTGATTCTGAATTGCATGAATGCATGAAAATTAACCATGGGAAAACACACTGCAATCCAGAGGTGAAATCTACATTGGCAACATGTTCCTTTTACAGCAGTTTGATGCTGCACATAAACAAGCCTTCATAGTTTTATGCAAGGTATGTAAGGACAAATACTATCATCAACAAGCAGAAAAGCTAAACCTGGGGTGGGCAAAGGCAGCTCTGTGCAGCTGAGTTCCATCCATGCTGAGCTCATGCACCATCCCCAGTCACGCCCAGCTTGTCAGACCCTGCCTGAGACGAGCTGTGGGGTACAGGATGGTCCTGCTCCAGCTGTTTGTCAGCACCAAACAGCTGGAGCTGCTTGATCCCACACAGTTCTGGAGCACACAGAACAGGTCTCTAACCTGCTCTGAATAAAATAACCAGACTAGACCAACTCCTAGGCACTGGAAGCACAACGGCAGGGGCAGCACAGTTAGGAAGTGGCTGTGTCTTAAAGCAGTGCAGCCAGGAATGAGAACCTTGGCCCTCCGGGAGTGTGCATTCGTGAGCCCTGGTAAAGCAGCTTCCTAGAATTTCTATTAATAGGAAATTGGAAAAAATAAACCCACCAAGAGAGAGCAAAATATCTGATCTTGTGATTTGGGACACGTAAATAGCTTCAAAATGGCCCTGTGCCTATAAAGACAATTACTGGAACCACATCTTTTCCAGCCTGGATTGAAGCATGCCTGATATTCACATACAAAGATCATTGTTGTAATGGTAATTTCTTTGCCACTTCAGCAGCCTGAGTAGCAGACTCAGCTATGATTAAATCATTCAATTCACCTCTTTGTATCTTTTACCTGGCATGACATTGTTATTTACCTGAACCGTGGCTATAAACCCTCACAATTCAAATATTATACAATGCAACACACTAGTGCCAACCTGAGACAAGAACACTAGAAAAGCACTCCTCCCTAAGCAAATCATGCTGTGAGCTTCTCTGTATTTTGCCTTAGGTGCTTAGCTTTGTTCAAAAATAATAATGAAAAGAGGCAGAAAGGATATTTGACAAAGTGGTTAGGTGGAGGCTTATATTGAGATGGATTTTCATTCAGCAGCAGCAGGTTGAAGAGGCACATTCTAAAAAATAATATTTTTTCTTTCCTCCTCTTTGTAAGAGAAGAAAAAACTTTCAATCCAAATTAATTTTCATCAAAATTCCATAAAAATGAAGTAAAATTATTTATGTTCTTCGTGATCTCTTTTGGTTTTTGGTCTGACATCAAACTGCACTGTGCTTATGTTCGAATGACTTTGTGGATAGAGGGTTTCAACTGCCCAAGAAATAAGAATTAGAATTTGCACAAAGTTGTATTGAATTATTACATTCCTTCACATTTTGGAGAGCTCCAAAATAAACAACAACCTTTTGGGCTTTGTTCCAAGTACTTTCTGCAAACAGAATTATTAA
This sequence comes from Irena cyanogastra, assembly GCA_013397155.1. Lineage (NCBI taxonomy): Eukaryota > Metazoa > Chordata > Aves > Passeriformes > Irenidae > Irena > Irena cyanogastra. Next base: position 2,142,872 of record VWZV01016135.1, on the reverse strand, counting down.
ACTATTCAGACACCTTGCAGCACTGCAGCACGCATTGGTTGGTTAGAGCATGGTGCTGGCAGTGCCAAGGTTGTGGCTTGGTCCATTCCAACCAGAATATTCTGTCATTCTGTGATTCTGACTTACTAACTGAAGCACATGGAAGCTGTGTCAGATACCCAAATGGCCTACTCATGGATAACACAGTTGTACTCTGACTGTCTCCAGAATGATAGCATCAAACCCAGAGCAAGCTGCAAGTCAACAACAGATAAATCTAATTCTCAATCAATTGCACTGACAATGCACCACAGACTATGGGACAACAGGAAGGCAATGTGTTTGGCAAATACAGGTTACAGAGACAAGTTATGGGATATCCCACAGGGCATACACAGCCATTGGCAACACAACTGCTGGTATGGAATTTGTCCTGGCAGTTCACGAATGACTCCCTTAAGGGTGGGCAGTGTGCCAGCAATGTGCAATTGTGATGGCAAAGCAAATGGAGGTCCATCTGAAAAGTGAAAATCCCTGTCTGCTTCTGCCCCCAAATCTCATAACTAAGTGGGATGTATGCTTGGTTTTTGTATGCAAAGAAAAACCTTCATCCTAGCCTGAATGCATAGAGAACTTTTCAAAATACAGAATTTCAAACAGGATTAAACCCCAGTAAATCCTCTTTTGCTGTGCAGACTGTCCTTTCACTGAACACAGGTTTGAAATATGGGGAAGCTGATTTCCCAGAGTGCCATCCTTCATTGGCTCAAATTCTCACAGAGGTTTGTTTTCTCAGCCAGCCCTGCATATTCCTCCCTGTAATGAGTGCAACTGTACTACGAAACAGCCAAAAAAATGATTGCCTTTTCAGAGGATCCAGGCTCCTACAAATAAGAAATAGAAAAGAGACAAATACTGTTCAATCCCATCTCCAAAAATGGTGCAAAATTCCTGTCAATAAATTGGCCTAATGTTCCCAAGGATTTTGCAATTCTTGTTCTCTATATTTTACAAAATGATGTTTTCAAAAAAGTTTGAGTAGATCTTCAAAAATTTAAATGAACTGGTCTAGAAAGGGCAAGTGATGATCCATGAAGGCAAAAGAAAATAACCAGTTTTCATTACAGAATTTATATATCATACAGAAATAGTATCCTAAATTTAACCTATATGGCACCCACTAATAAGCATGAGCCTCACCTGAAGTAACAGTATCTTGCTGAAAGAAAAAAAAGTACTGATGGTCTTTTTCTAAATTCTAGCAAGAGACAGAAATTATTTAGAAGAAAAACAGTGTGAATGTTGTAAATATTGCAAATATTTCTTTAGTATGAAGCAGAAATTATTTTATAGCTTTCCTGTGAGAAAGTCTGAAACCCATTTTCTTTTACTGCAAAGAGAAGTAAAAATATTCTCAAAGTGTATAACTATTATGCTCTAAAATATGTATTAGATACAGAGATAAACTCTCCTAAGAAAACAGTAAGAAAAAATCTATTCACAAAACTGTACATCATTACTGTTCTGCTTTCTTCTGGAATTAAAATTAGTATTACAGCAATTAAAAGGATGAAACTCAGCAATTAATTAATTAATTAATTAGTAAGGGCAAAGGAATAAAAACCTAGGTGTATTCTCACGGGATTTGCTCAGCCATTTTGCACCTTCTAAGTCATCTGCCAAGAAAAGGTCACTTGAACTAATCCATGCTTACACCTTGGCATCTCCACTGAAACCTGTCATCTCTCCCCTGTAGAGGTATTACTTGCTGCCTATGACACTTAGTCTCAGAAACAAGCCAGACTTGATCTAAAGGGAGGTGTGACTGATGTGCATTTCACAAGCCAACGAAATCTATACACTGGGTGTCTCAGGAGACCAGCAGTCCAACTTCCTTTGGAGTATTTTCCTCTCTCTGTCCACCTTTCAAAGCATTCCTCCTCCTGACACACCAACTGCAGTGTGAAAAAGGAATCATCAATATAAATTCAACATCAAACAATTAACTTCGTGGGACAAAACTCAAAGGAAAGTTAAATGTATTTGCTTATGTTCATTTTCCTGAAATTCAGGGCTTCAACATTCACTACTCGTTGAGAACTCATCATCTCTAACTGTGAAACCACAGCTTTCCTGGTCTCCCAGGCTTTCTCTGCATAAAGCCATCTCTTCCTAAACTGGGAATCCTGAAATCTCACAGACAATGCCTGGCAGCAAACAAACAAATGAAACAACAGATCACAGAATAAAAGCAGCCATAAAAAACCTCTCATGTATAAAAATTAGTTGTCAGGTAGCTGACAACTCCATTCTGTCTTTCTGTAACTTGTAACATGCAGAAAACAGCCCCTTCACATTTATCACTATTTACCAATACTACTCACTCAGGTCTCAAAGCTTGGACGAGCTACAATCGCCACCCACTCCATACTCATGGTATCCATCTCCTTTTCCTACCATCTGTTCTTTGTCCTGGATTAATCATGATGTATAGGGCAATATGGTTGTTACCTGCTTGGAGCACTGCTCCCACTATCTTAGCATAGGTTTCAGCAGAATCCCTACTGTGAGGCTGTGAGCGTCATCTCCAAATGCTTGGTGTGAAACCCCTGGAGCACAGAGGCAAGTTTTAGGACTAGTACTCTTTCTGATGCTGTTATCACTCCTTGTTCAATGGTGGAAGATAGTTTCTCTCATATTTCTTATCACCGCCTTGCTCCAAAGCTGCATTTGTTGCGAACATACCTAGTTGGTAGTGACCTCTGATGGATAACACATGACCACGTTTCAAATTTGGAGACTTCAAAAGGATTCTAAGATTTACCTCTGAAACTTAGGCTTTGATTGGTCTGTTTGGGAGTATTATCAGTGATAATACATGCATTTTAGACTCTTGAACAAATCTGACAGGTGCTAGACATAGAAATCATAATTTTCCTCTGTGAGTCTGGCTTCATTACACACACATTCAGATCCAATTTTTTCAGCAAAAGTCCTGTTTAAAAAATAATTTTACAGGTTTCAAGACGCCTGTAGTCATTTATTCAGAATTTTTCCTTTTTATTTCAGTCAGATATTAATAGAACAGCAAAGAAAAATCTTCCTGTGGTTCAAAGAATTCATTTTTCTCTATATCTGTCTTTGCTTACATGTGAGAGGGGAAAGGCTCTGATAATCTCCAGTACAAGCAAGAAATGTGACAAAGGAAAACTTATCTTTTAAAATGCTCTCCCATTTTTACTTCAGGTGAAACAGGCATTTAATATGCTAGAGGCTGCTTTCTGTGTAGCCTGGAACAGCAAAGAGACACAGCATGCTAAATATCACATATAGAGCCTGAATCACAACACAGCAGCTTAGTTACTATTGGAAAATCTGTGACAACTTGAGACAGATGGACAGGAATAGAAGTTTAACCAGGTTTGAAGTTAAAAATTAAATACCAGTGAGACTATTTCTTACTATTCCCAATATGAAGTATGCCAAATAATTTCACAGAATCATGGAATTTGAAAAACTAGAGTGAGGGTAACATATGCATCAAACCACAGAAGACTTTACCCTTGCAAACAAAGTTGGTGAGCATTTTTGCTCACAGGAAAAGCATCTTAGTTTGAATTTGTGTGATAAGTAAATATTCCCACTTCTCTGCTGGTTTGGAAGAGAGGTTAATAGAGGTGAAACATTCAACCAACATCTCTAACATACACATTTTCTGTGCAGGAAATCATTATTATTCCTGCCTCATGATTTTATCAGCCTGGATGTAAGATCTGCAAAATGGAGTAAGGTTTACAAATGTAAAAAATTCCTTTTAGAGCAAAATAGAATTACATATTTATGTTTCTGATCAGCAAGTAAGCTAGGGCAGTAATTTCATTGAATAAACAGAGACCAAGTCATCACCTGTCTCTCTCTGCTGAGATCAAAGCTGGGATTTGCAGATCTCATCCACTGAGGCTTGGATCATCAGACCTATCAAGGCTGGTAAGATTCAATCCAAGCAGTTATAACATTTAAGTGGATCCTATTTTTGTTCAGCTTGAATTAACTGTCTGAAAGATTCATTACTTACATTGTTCAAGGCCCTGAACAAATCTGAATTAACTTTAGTGGTTCATTTTCATAGGACAGAGCTAGTTTGTACACAAGTACAAGCTGAACTTTACCAGCGACCTAAGGTGGATTTGATATGCGCAAGACAAAGAAAACTCAAGGTACTTGAGCATGTTAATTCACATTAATACCAAGTGTACAGAGTATTGTAGTTTAAAAATCTTTGATGTTAATAGCATGAGTGATAAAATATGGGTCTATTCAAAATGACTCAGTATTGCACATTAAACCCTGCAGTACCCAATTACTCATTGCTGTTTCTGGTGAGAAATGTGATATTCAAGGGTATAACCTAACCTGCAGCCATAAATAACACATATATTAAAAAGAACAGGTTGATGGCAGGGCTACTAAATGCTATGCTTTAACTTTGTGGTCCTAGCTTTGAATCCAGTGGTAGCAGTAGCAGTGCAGTAGTTACAGAGTATGATCAGGTCCACAGACTGAACAAAACCACAAAGTGGTTGTGCTTGTCAAATGCAACATTAATGAGCTTGGGCTTGTTATGGAGATGATATTTCTTTAAAAAAGGACTCACATGTTTTGAACTTGTCATTTTGATTTATCTAGGAGTCTCATCTTGATTTGCCTTGAAAAACCTTACAAGGGACAGCAAGAGACTTTTTTGGGATGTCTTGTCACAGGAAAAGGTTTAATCTTACTGTCCACCCACTTTGCTAAATAAGCAACCTGTCATGCTGGTATTAATTCAATCAGGCCAAAGCTGAAATTCATTTTGAAGTTCATATTTCAGCACTTTTTGTCTTGAACTAATTGAGCTTGTTGTGTACAAACACAATGCTGTCTGTCATAGACAGGGAAAACAGTTTTTTAAAAAAGAGGAAAAAAAAACCTTGTCAAATACTTTGGATTAGGATTTTTTTTTCCCTTTCAGTTCAAACAAATGCCTGTTTTGTGCTGCAGAGATTGGTACAACACTTCATCCATTTCAAACGAGAGCCTGCTTTATGGACTCATGGAAAACGGTTATTTTATGCCAACTTGCAGATATGATCCTCTGACAAGCAGCACTCATTAAAAGAGCATCAGCTGGCTCAAGCAGTGGTCTTGGTCGTTACTGAAGTAAGTCAGAGCCTCGGGGATTTTAACACCATTTGTTCAACAAACAGTCTCATTCTGCCCAGCCGAAAAAAAAATTTCCAATTTAAAAATAAATCTTTTGTAATGGGCGCAAGGAAATGTATAGTATGGGAGGATTGAGAAGTTATCTATTACACAGGCATTCTGTTCACATCCACGATGATTCTGCCTTGATAAACGAACAGTGACACTATTGGCAAACCTGGGATTTGAAGTAATGGTTCATTAATGCAACTGCACACTAAGTAATGTACTTGGGTGTCAGCATTCTGCTGGGTTTTCTTGCTCATTGTAATACTCTTTTTCCTTCTGGATATGCTTAAAAAATATCCTGGCACTCTGTCAATATATTAGTTTGAAAAATGTCACTATGGGCCTGTAACCGTGGTGTGTATATGTAACTGTGCATTGACACATGCATTGGCTTGATGCATTCTGGTGATGCGAGTTCAGTCTCCTGTAGAGATCCAAATTATGATACGATTGCACTGAGCTTACAGACTTCTCTCATGCTGGGATGGAGATGGTGTGAGGAGCTAAATTCACAAAATAGAGCAACATGCTCATACTGTATGGTTTGAATAGCTCTTTCGGCTGCACACAGAGAACCTCTTGCTTTTTCTTAGAGGAGCTCACAGATTAGATATGGCTGAGCTGGGGATGTGGGGTATTCAGTTCTTCCCCCTCACTAATACAATCCCTTCCTTCCTTCCTTCCCTCCTTCCCTCCTTCCCTCCCTCCCTCTTAGTTTTTTCCAATTGTATTCAACAGCTCCCACACCTACCTGTCAGGGACCAAATGTTTAATGCAATGGTTTGTATAGTCCATGGCTCTGCTCCAAAAGGGTGAGTGCTCAAAGGCCCTAGCAAGAACATTTTGATATATCATTTAGAATTTATTTGAAAAAAACACAATTAGAATTGGTACTGTTGGTAAGGCAAGGTGTTAGAGTGGAAATAGAGTAAGGCAGGCTTCAATATCAAGGGGAATGACATCCAAAAGGGACAGACTTAATAATTCCTTCCATCTGCCACCTATAGATGACAGAAGGTTGATCAAGCCATCTTTGTGTGATCAGAAGGGAAAAGCACATTTTCAGGACAATTATGTAGCACCAATTTTAACTATTATCATATCTGTCAGCAAGAATTGCTTGCTAGTCATTGGATGGCTTACACAAATTTATTGTGTGAAGAACTCAGAAAAGGTGTGTGTAATTGTTTTAAAAATGTTTCATTAGTTTTTAATTTGTAGACTGATGTGACTAGTGTGGAATAAAGCAGCCTCATGCTTCCTGCCCCAGGAAATTCTTGGAAATTAGATATTTCAACTCAGTGGGATTCACATTACAATGTCTTTTAAATTACAAGAACTGAGTCTTTTGCTTGCTTCTGTCCATCTGTGTTATAGTCTTGGATTTACTCCTATATACAGAATGTATAGATTGCTTCTTATCTACATAGCTTAGTGCAGCTTACATAGAAAAATCAGGAAGGAAACCTCAAAGGCAATTATGTTGGAATTAAACAGCTGCAAAGAATCATCAAATGCATTCTGGCCAGACCCAGTGGGAGTGTTTGCAATAGTTTGAGTCTACGTGAAAACTCACCTCACATGGACTTTCTGAAGGAAGACGTAAGTCTCTGGTCAGGACTCTGTGAAATTTTACAGAATTGCTCAGTTTTCCCCAGTCTATAAAGACATTACTGACAGTCAGCAAAGCTCTCCTTTGCTAGTGGCTACTGATTGTAATCCCTTTTCCTCCTGCCCCCACAGGTAGGGAATGTGAACAAATATCCACTGCAGTTAATGGGATCATCCTAAATCCTTCCAAGGAAGCTATCCTACTCCATTAACCCACTGGGGACTGGCTGTAACAGAGGCCAGAGTGTGGTTTAGTCCCAAACCTGCCTCAATTGCCACACAGTTTCTCAGGACGCCCATAGCAGCATAACTACACACACAGACAGGGGTGACTGCCCTGAGCCAGCAACAATGACCTCCTGTTCAAGCCGGAGAGCACATCAAGGAGCAGGTGTGACTAATTCCACCACCAGGCTAAGATCTGGCTCTATATTTCACATATCTTTCCAGCTTGCCCAGGGGAACCTCCATTCTTATAATTTTGGTTTTTGATGTGCAGCACCTAAGGAGCAAAAATACTTAGCAAGTTGCAAACATGAAGGGTGCACTTGAAAACTTCTTGTTCCAAGCCCACATATCTGATATTGAAGGTGCCCATTGGCACATTTCAAGCAAGAGCAATTTTAAAAACTGAACTAAACATAGTATTATTGATCTGATTTTGTCTGCTGTGCAAGTTGCAGCCCTCCACCCTGAGGTACCTATGCAGTTCCAGAGCATAGGAGTACAAGTTGATTGATTTCCTATTTGTATCCAACAGCACTTTAGTGGCATTAAATATTATTTAATGGCACTGATTAAATTTTAATGAAATTATAAAAAATCCCAAACCAAAAATAACAACAACCACATCTCCCTTAACTGTAGCACTGCTCCACCTCTGAAACAAGCATGCTAGCATTGCATTGGAGGGTCACATCTTGATTAAGCAGAGTGTCAAGAGTATTGATAGCATCTTTTCAGTATTCTGGGGAGCAGCCATCAACAAAACCCTAACAGACTACAATGGCTTCTACTCTCTCTTTATTAATCATGAAAATATATTTACCATTGGAGCAGAAGTGCATTGTATGGAGGCACCAGTCCTCTTTGCCCATATCCACAATACAATCCCCTTTCATTTCACAGGAACTGATGTTTAAAATGGAAGTCAGTTCACATGACTCTTCCTGTTGCAAACAATTATTTTTACTACAAATCTTCAAGAAAAATCAAAACAAAGCTCACAGGCAAATAAAAATGACAAGTTCAAAACAAAAGCACATTAAAGCTTACAGAAAGAAAAAAATCTTTCTCCCTTACCAACTCCAACTTAATAAAAAAGAAGATTCTGACAATCACAGTCCTGTTACATACAGAGATGCCAGAGTCCACATTCCTGATTGTTTTATATGAGTGGTGTCAGGAAACTGCCCTTTCAATAGTACTAAACAGGAAACATATGAAATTTATTTACTTTAAAAATCAAATGCAGGTGAGCAGGACACTAATTTAATTTCTCCTTTTACGGAAAAATTTCTCTCTCCTTTCTGGGCTGCAGCTGTCTGTTTGCAGATTGTTTGACTTGTCCAGAGAATGCAGAACGTGGACAGAATCTCAAATTGTCAGGGCAGAGCAGAGGGGAGAAATTCTCTCCTATAGGTCAGCAGTATCTGGTGTGGGTCAGATAGGCAAGTTTGAGTGTTCACAAAAACCACGAAAATAAAAATATTTCCTTTCACAATATGGAGAAAATCTTTCTGGAAAGAATTCACTGCAGCTGCTCACTGCCTGATCTCTGAGTTGTTTTACCAATCCCAAGAGGTGGAAATTGTCTCCTGGGATATGTCAAACTGCCCATGTCCTGCTAGGGCGTGCAGTTCTTACTGGGAGATGGTCAGCATCTCATGCGATTTGGCCCTTTTACACACAGAGGCAAAACAAGAGAAAGGAGAATACTAAAATACCTGCCTGGTTCATATCCAGGAAAATGAGAAGGCTCCTGAATACACACAGCAGAGGGGAGCAGCGAGGTGGTGCCCAGACAGGGAAAATGTTCCATTTCCTGTGTCAATCCTATGGCAAATATTTGCAAGGACTAAGCAAGCACACTTAATTGGCTACTCTTTTTGCAAGCAGAAGCCATAGAAGATGTTTATCTGATTTCATACCTTAGCTGTCACTGTGGAAATTAAACATTCTGCAAGTCACTTTCACTGTCAAATATGGAGACAGTTGGAAAATGAGGCCATAAAGCTAGAGATTAATTACTGGTTGCATGAATTGTTGCTGTTTTCCTCTGTCAATTACATCATAGTTAATCATGGAGCGAACTCCTGAGAGTTTTGTATCACTCCTCCCTGCATTTTTCACAAATAAAAAGTAAACAAATGTAACCAGAGGTCAGGCTAAACTGTCCGTATTCACTGGCATGAAAAATTTCTGGGGATGGCAGCATCCCTGTCCCTCAAGATTAATTTAAAAGTTTTAATTTCACAAGATAATTTAAAACTAGCAGATCAGGACATCATGAATTAAAACAATGTTTAGGCACATACTTACTCCTGGTAAAGGATTTTTTGCTTACTATATTTAGTCATTTCTGGCTGTTTTGGGCTCAGAGTTGCTTACATTAGGCTACTTAAGATTTGTTATAAATGGTCAGGAGCAAAGAATGAAATAAAAGAGAAGAACGGAAGGAATGCACATAGTGTAGGTCAGTCTCCTTAGTCATAATTACTGAGCTAAATATTTCTTCCTATGAGGCCACTCTGGACTGGGTTTTCACCAGAAGGACTGGCTATAATAGGTAAAAGCTGAATTTCATAGAAAGGCAGAAATATGATTTGCTATAAAAGAAGACAATATACCTGCCTATGCTGGGCAGCCAGCAGCATTTCAGTACTCCTCCAGTACTTTAGAGAACACAAGCCTCCCAGGTATGTGGTATGTGAGGTATGTGGATAGGTGAGGGAATGAGATCTTCCTAAATACTACTGTAGAACACCCTAGAAGCACAGTTTGAGTTGTTTTCCTTGGATTGTAGGGACAGTCAAATCCAATTCCCATATGAGTTAGGGACTCTTCTTCCATCAACTTTGACACATAGGACTAAAACCACCAAAAGCAGATACAGGACATTATTCACACCTGCATCAGTTCATTCCTCCCTACAGACAGTTATGTCCACACTGTAATTAGCACAATGTCTACGAATACTCAGAAATGGACTCTGCAAGAACAAGAATTATTCTCACTTCTACCTTACAGGACCATAAATTCCTTTACCAATTTTCGTCCTTTCACCTGACACTACGAAATAGGAAGTTAAAATCCCTGCTCTGGATCAAATGGCAAATCTTGCTGACAGAAACAAAAAAATACCTCAATAGTTTTTCATTCAAATAAAAGAAAGAAGCCTTACGAACTTCACTTCACAAAAATTATTAAGACTGAGCATTAGCTAAGGAAAAAACATATGTATCTAATTACTTGACCAAAATCATCTTTCATTGGGGAAGTTTGTTGTAGTTTGCACTTAACACTGCTCAGCGATACAGCATGGGTAGAAAAGTCTCCACACAATTCTGTGTCAGAACAAGGCATTTGTATAATTTGAATCATTTGAATTGACTAAGATAACAGCATCTCAGTCTTACACTGGAAGATTGGCAATGATTGAGATAAACAAGACACGCTGCTCAGATAAAGGAATAAAAATTAGCAATTATTGAAGGGTTGCCACTTGAGTTTGCTAGACATAAAACTGATTAATGGCATCACCATCTATCTCTTCTGCATCATAGAGGCTGACTCGTGTGAGATGCTTGTTGTTTCTTGCCTAGTGATCCAGGAATATTGTATTTCCAAACAGCTGTGGGAATGGAGGCCAGCAAATGTATTTGCCTTCACCTGGAAGGTAAATGTACTCAAATACGTAAAATATGACAGGACATTACAGTGGTTACACCAGTTCTGGTGGGCAAAGAAAGAGGTCAAAGAGGAGACTTTCTTTGCGCAAATATATAGAAGAAAAGAGGTTCAAAAAGTAACATAATATCAGTGACATTTAGACACAGATTCACCATTGTACACAAGCCTCATGTGCTTTGCTACCTAAGTTTCATTCCAGCTCCTTAGCACCAGCTGCACCGCCCTGCGTGGGACTGGCACCTGCTTTCACTGAAGGGAACTGTGGCCTGACATGAACCTCCTTTTCATACATACTTTCATTATTTGATTACAATTAGACCTAAATCTCCCTACAGCTGTTGCAGAAATTCAAACCTTAGCATACATTTTATACACAATCTTTTGTTAAAGTCCGTAATTCTTGCCTCCACAGAGATGGACCATCAATTTATAGATACATACATCTTGAAGAACACAATTAATTTACTTCTTCACTAGAGTTACTAGTAACTACACAAATAATGGACAATAATGTGTTTGTCAAAATAAAGAGGCTGTGAGGGAGATCATGACATCCAGTCACTCCTGTGAACTGCATTTCTCCAGTCTAGTGTGCCAGGAACTACACATCATTCAGGCTACAGCCAAATGAAGATTGGAGTATTCCTGTGCATGCTGTTATGACTGTAAAAATAATTAGTTGTTTATTAACCTACAAAGGATTATCTAGAACCAGTAAGATTCTGCTGGTTGGACTGGAGCCATTTGTTTGCCTACTACTTCCGTTTACAGGGAATTGGGGACTACTGCTATTCACTCCATCAGTGGTTAAGAGAAAATTACTTTTCCCAATCAAGCTATTATGGCTACGTGGTTTTACCTTTTCTCTTTACTGATAGTATGAATTACTACAATGTTGACATGTATTTTCTGTAGTGTTTTAACAATTGGTCAGCTTTCAGGTCTGGCCATAGGGCTGTTAAAATCAACTGCAATATGACAATAGATGTCAAGAAACTGACAAGACCAAAAGAAAAACCAATAATATCAGGTAAGAAGGCTGAATTATTGCAATGGTAAATAAATATCATATACAATCTGAAAGCAATATTTGGCTAGTTACATTCCTGACAGGCTTATGCTTGACAAATCTTCAGTCCATGGTGGAGAGCAGTACAGTGATTATTTCCAATTCATGTTAAATTCTGGACTAAATCTATGCAAGTATTTGAAAACCATGTCTGCAATAAGCTGATTGGCTCAGCATCTAATTTTTATATTAAAAAAACCCAACAAACAAACAAACAAACAAAAAAATCAACAAAAAACAACACCAAAACAAAACAAAAAACCCCACCAAACCTCCCTCCCCGAAAACAATGAAAAAAAGAAAAAGTCAAACAACATAGAAGAGAGAATTTTATGGGATTACAAGCTTACTCAGCCATCACAGGATGCCTGAAAGGCCAAGCACTTAGCTTTCCTTGGTAGAGATTAATTAGCTAGCTGTGACTCCCAGATCTCTATTTTTAAATAACGACTTGCATAAATCTCTGAAGACAAGAATTTAACACTGCTACATTACACACAACCATGGCTGCAAGATATTACTATCACTGGAAATTCAGGTTTGAAGGAAACTGATGTAATGTGTTTTCCATGAAGAATAACAAAATTAACCCCAACACCTCTATAATTCCACTTGGGGTCACGTTGATTTCCAATAAAACACTACAACAAATTGCATCCTCCTACTTCTTATACAACCACAGAGTTGGTAATATTAAAAAATCTGGCAAGGTGCCTGTGTTTTAGCTAGAATGAATACTTGTGAAAAGGGAAACGTTTGGGAAACATCGCAGTTAGCAAGACCTGGTGCATTTGTTCCAGGCTACATTACAAACATTCATACATAGATACTTGCACCTTCAGTGAAGGTAAGCAGAACTGTTTTGCCATTTTTCGGATTGTTTTTGTATGTTTGTGCTTATTACCATTGGGCTCACAACTCTCTCTCATTCTGAGCAGCTGCACTGAAGTAGGTTTAACCACCTGCAGTTTTCAGATAAGAGTTGTTCCTTTTTCCAACTCAGGTTTTGAATTCCCTCAATTCATGCAAAATTTCTGTCTGCAGTCATGGTAAAGACAAAGAACAGGATGAAAGGAATAGCTGCCTGCAGAGTGATCCTCGATAACTGCATACCCCAGGATGCTGTCATCAGCTGGCAGGATTCAGGTACCATTCATAAATGTGATTTTTAACAGAATGATAGTCAATAGAATTGCCATAACATTACAGTGAGAAGAGAGAGGAGACATGAAACACTACAAAGTTGATCTATGCTGCAATATTAAGTGAATTACCAACATTTTTAGTAGGTTTATCTCAAGGAATACAAAAATAACTCAGCTTTGAAACATCCCAGTAGTTATTTAATAGGCGCAAAAGATCAACAGATAATTACAGTGTATTTTGTTAATTACAGTGGATATGATTTATGGTATATTTTAATTACCACAGAGAACCTAGCATGAAGGATGAACACTTAAAAGTCAAGATAAATATATTAATACATCGCCTATAAAAATAAACCTATTAGGTAATATGTACTTCACTGATCTTTGCAAGAAACTGCCAAGCTATGTAAGAACAGCCCTTTTCTGTTTGTTATATAAAGACCCAGTGAGTTACAGAACCATCTCCCACTATTTGCCAGATTCAGTAGCACAAGTTTTATTCCCCATCATAAGCATTTACCTTTAAGAAGTCCAAAGGAAAGAAAACACCTAGTGCTTCAGTTTAAATAGGTGACATCAAATGCTATTTTCTTAGCATTATTTCAGCCTTATGCTAATGAATTCAAGCACTGTTGTAGGTGAGTCTCTCCTCAATTATGCAAACTTTGGTCCTCAGTATAGAGGTCATTATGTGACACACAAAATTTGTATAGTAATGAGGTTATTCACATTCTGTTACAGTGCATAAGAATTGAAAACCAAAAGTGAAATTAGCTTTCTTCCCCGTCTTTTTTGTTTTCATAGATTTAGGCTAATAACTCTGTGGTATGGTATGACTGGGATACGAATATTTTAGAACACAGCATTGAACCAATATCACAAAGCAAACACCATAGTGGGGAGCATTGCATTAATACCCCGCTCCTGAGCTCTGGGAAATGAATTTCAGATGTAATACAGTTTGATGTTTACCAATTCATTACAATGACCCGGCCTGCTGCTTCCCCCGAAAACGGCAAAAATGGAAATGTCACACGTATTTGCATTCAGGAGGTTGCTGTGTATCACTGCACACTTCTCATGCTGTCTAAACACAAGTCTGGTTTTTGCTGTCAGTCCAGTGGCTCGGCTGTGACCCCATGGAGCTGCCTTTGGGGTCACCAGGGCACCCTGGGCACTGCTAGCTTGTGGCATGAAAGAGATGAGGCACTTTGTTTCCTAAAGCAAGAAACTACATTCAGGGCAACCCAGGATATCCCACAGGATCTTCTGGAAGTCTTTGGAATAGGCTGGAAGAGTGACTACAAGCAAGGGGATGTGGCAGAGGATGACTGGTGTGAGAAGCTGGAACTAGCTCATGCATTGCAAGGAGACTGGGAAGCTGCCTTAGCTCAACGTGGTGCAGAGTACATCTTCAAGTTTTAGGTACATACATGGATAAGGACATCCACATGCAGCTATCCCAGCTCAAACTTCCTCTGTTTCAGCTCTCTATGTTGTTGTATCTTTCTATATTAAAAAATAACTTCATGAAATCTGTCTATAATATATAGTTCCAGTGTCTTTAAAACACATCTTATGCTAGCCACAAGAGTGTCTGGATTAAGACAGAAAAAAATGGTTTGGAGTCTTTTCCTCTCTTAAATATTCATTAGGAAGTTGATGAAATCTGCAAAGCCAAGCACAGCAAATTACTTCAGAGTGACATTCAGTCTTGACAAGGTAAACTGCCCAGCACCCTAACTTTGTGGAATATAAAGAGTGATGTAGAACACTTAGTTCCCAGCAGAAAGAGAAGAGCTATAGTCAGGTCAGCTCATATTCTACAAAGTGTCTTTCTGGTAGTGATGAGAATGTGCTGGAACAAAAAAAGAGGGCCAGAATGTGGTTTCCATTTTATGGTAAATATTGATGGTCCAAAATTCAATCTCACTGCAAACTAATAAATATAATTTCCAAAGCAGAACTCTACAAGCTGTGTGATTGGCCATTTTTTATCCTTAAGTTTCAGTTCAAAAATGAGGTTTGAATTTTGATTCATTATTTTTTCAGTAAAGCAGCATTAATCTCTGTTATGCACTATTTTGAGTTTAATGCAAATATGACCTATAAGAATCATGCTATATTCAGAAAACTGTCATGGCTGATTAATACTCAGTGTTCTCCTGTTTTTCTGAATTAAGGATACACCTGTGTAGAACAAAGCAATGCAACACAAAATATATTTAACTTTAGCTAGAGGAGTGAAGTGCAAACAAGTTCCATGTCTCCTGTCTATGCAGTAATAAAACAATTCAAGAAATGTCTATTCAAAAGGCCTGACCTTCTAAAGTAATAACTACCCAGCAGCTGCCACTGAAGTTTCTGTACCTCAGAATTAATTTAAACTAAAGCTATTTAAGTGGAAGATTTTTACAAGGAAAACATGCAGTCATGGGAACAGAAATGGCTGGTGCACCTTGGGAAATCTCATCACTGTCAAACTCTGGAGTGAACATCTAACTTTTGGTACCAAAATGTGTAAATCTTGGTTTTATTTTCACTGTGTTTTACACACAATGAATGACAAATAAAAAATAATTATGAATTTGTGGTGACACTTAATAACTCTTCTGGGCTATGCTAAAGCCAGAACTTCTAACCCAGCATTTATTCTCTTCTCAGTTCTCCACCTTTTCCTCCTGCAGCAGATCTGTGGCCTTGCCAACATGTGCAAAAACCAGCATGACATAATCATATTATGAAAAGTGTTCTTTAAAAATTAGTTCTTTCAAAAGAGTATCTTTTGTGACTTTCTGGGAGGCACAAGTGAAAGGATTCCATCATGTCTTAATGCACCTTCCAGAATTTCTCAGCTTTTGGGAGATAATAGCTGTTCTCTGATTCCTTTGTGTGTAACGCCAACATATTTATATTGAGATCCAGGGTCTGAGGCTGAAGCATTATTACAAAAGCAGCAAAATAGGCAACAAGTTCTAAATGCAATTTTCTATGAGACAGAAGTACATTCTGTTTCACATTTATATTCAATGATCTTTACATGCTGAATGCAATACCATCATCACATCTATTTGAAATCTTTTTCTGCTACAGCACAAAAGAAATCTTTCTTAATCACACAGTCTGGCAAGTCATTAGGACACCAAAGTTTCCCTAAGAGCTGAAAGGGCTGCATCAGGAGAGATGGGGAGGTGAAAGACAGCTATTGCTCAGCTGCAGGACGAATCCTGTACTCTACACCTTGCAGACTGCCAGCGTCCAGCACGGGGCTGCTCTGCTCACAGGTCAGCTCAATACAGCTTCAGCCTGGAAGAATTACTCTGGATCCAGAAAAAGGAACTTCTTGTTAAGACTCTGGCAATTCTTTAGCATCTTGCTAAGGGTGCTGAACGTGCCACTAGTGAGCAAGTACTTGAGGTGTGAATCAACAGCTTGTGGATGAGGTTACAAAATTAGTTGTCTCACTGAAACATATTGCTTACCTTTACTTGGGCCAGGCAGATAATCAGAGGACTCTACCTGTTGTATTTGCAAGAAAGCCTCAGCTTCCTTTAAGAAATAATGTCTGATATTGGCAAGCTTGTTTACCCAAATGCAGATGGAGCTGAAATTTGGAAATGAGAGAATTGTTGTAATTGCATTCAACACTCAGGGTGGATTGTCCAGGGAAGCATCAGCGAGGATTTTTGTGCAGGACTCTGAGAAGGGAGAATGCCTCTGTTCAGAACAGGGAAGCAAACACAGCTTCACTGGGACAAGATCTGGTGTAATCATGCTATGCTGTGAAAACTAACTTGGATCAATGTGCCTTTCTGTACTGTCAGATACCAGATACTGCAATGCACCATTTTCTCTGGGTGCTCCAGCACATGCCAGATGCTATTTCAGGAGTACCAGTGGTAGAACTAAACCCAATGGGCCACAGTGGAGGTGGAGGGAAGTGAAATGGTGGGGACAGGGAGGTCCCATGAGTGACTTCAGAGCTTCTAGATATAAATGATCCACGAGACTTGGAGGTGCAAAATTCATCTATTCAGAAATTAAGGCACCTTTCTCATCACAGAACTGAGTTACATTATCTGTTCAGTGACTTCTTGGCTACCCTCCATCTAAGACACTTCCCATTCCCTTCCAGGAGGCTAAAAGCTACAGTTTCAGCCTTAGGTTTTCCTTAATATATTGAATTACAGGTTTTGAGTTTTGTAGCTCCTGAACCTAAAAATTTCTTAGTTCAAACTATGTTCCAAATCTTCCTAACCATTCACTTTGTCACTCAAATACATATAAACACAGAAATGTGTATGTAATCTGAAGCACTTCTGTAAACTACTGTGATGACATTTCCAGTATTCTTCATTACAATTAAAGAACCTTTAAGTCATTCCATCATATGAGAAGTGAAAGGCTCTGGACATGAGACTCAAACATGAACCCTCTTTTTTCAAGATTGAGTTTGCGGGGCAGTTTCACTGTGTGATTATAAGACCACAACCCTGAAACCTCTGAGATTAACTCTTTCCCATCAATTCTGAATTCTATCCCACTAGTGGCATTAAGATGCAAAATATCTGCTGGAACATGCAATTTTTATCACAACTATTAATGAAATGCAACATCATAAACAATAAAGCTTAATTAGCAACTAAAGTGTCTATGGCAATTAAGTAAGAAGGAAGTGTTCTGGAACACAGCAGGATACTTGGAGTCATTTACATTGCAAATGGATTTCAAAGTTGCTATTGATGGAAGTTTGGGGGAAGTTAAGATTTTTAGAAAATGAGACACCGAGTCTATGACACTCAAATATGTACCTTGCCTTAACATGAACTTGGTAACTGGAACTGCAGGTGGAATTAATAGGAGCAGCCAATCACATGAAGTGCAATGAAGAAGCATTAAAAAAAAGACTAAGAAAAAGCCTGTGCAATCTAATGCAATGACATGACTCATTAGTGTCAAGCCAAAATAGAACTTAAAATGAAAGAATACATGTTGAGTTATACAGTAAGGAAAATTTGTTAATGTATTTCATGCCTGATTATTTAAAATTGAACACAGCTGCCTACTATACTACACAGTCATAACTCGACCTGGAACACTGCAAGCATTTAAGACACAGAGCAAAGGTCCTATTTCAGGATAGTTTGTGAAAAACTTAAGTGGACAAGTGGTGGAACACTGTCCACTTGTTTCAGCTCACAGTTCATTCCACCTGAATTATTCAGCCTACAACAGCAAAGCTGGATAGTCATTGGGAAAAGGCTGGGCAAGAATAAAAATAAAGAGGAAAAGAGCCAGGCAGCTGAGATTCAAGGCCAAGATTTCTCCTCTGCGACAGGAAGGTAAAGCATGAGTGTTCTCTCTTGCTCAGAAAAAGTCAGTGAAAGCTATATGGGGAAAGAATTATCACTGGCTGATTCACTAGGCAAGTGAGGTGTCAGTTTTGCACAGGCAGCTCTGAAAGCAAGCAAATCCTCCTGGGTTTGCAAAAGGACAGGTCACCTCCAAACCAGACTTCTCCTCAAGCGCCTCACCACTGTCTGCACCAAGACTTGCTGTGTTCCCCCTGGGAATGTGCACTCAAGCATGCTGAAACATTGCTGGTCTTAGTACAGCAGCTGTGACTGTGCAAACTGCACCTGAGAGCCTCACAAAGGCCATCCAGCTTTTGAGCTGTCCAAGAGGATATATTTAGGAAGAGGCAATTTGGGGTTCTTTATCTGCAGGGTACAGGAATTTGAATTGTTCCCACTGACAGCAGCTATAATATGCCCAGTCAAAGATTCATTTTTATGATAGAAAGAATGGAAAAATAATGGCTTTAGATTCCTTCATTTCACAGGTTTCCATGAACTTGAAGTGCTTTAATTTTCAGACCTATCTAAATCTGAAAACACTGTCTGCCATCTCTAATTGGCCTTCAGGACCCCTTCAAGGTTTTTTTCTCTCTTGTTTTTTCATGTCTCCTTCACTATCCCAGCATATCAATCTTAGTGAAATTTAAAAAACCAAAATTCTAGGCTTTGGTGCTATAATAGAATTTCAGCTGGTTTCATAAAAATCCTTGGCATTATCTGCTTTCTCCTTAAGGGAAGAGGTGAGTAAACAGAGCAAAAGGTATTTGTGAACAGCTTCATAAATAAAATCCCTTGACACTTCTGGTCCTCTTTCATTCCTCTTTGTTTGCATATTTACAAACATCCCAGCATCAAAAGAAATTATTTTCAAAAGCATTCAGGAGATTGTTTACTTTGCTCTTAGTGCAACAGGAGGTAAAAGCGTCCCTTACCTAATGGGAGCCCCGTCAGCCTTTGCTGGTAGTAAAACCCATCTCCAAGGTTTTTTTTCCCAGAATGTGTGTGGAATAAGCACCATAAGAAGCAGATATCTTAGCCACAGGGATGTCTGCTGTACAGGATAGCTTCTCCCTGGAATATCTGCTGCTCTCCAGTGAACCACAGAGAGGGTCATTACCACTACACAGCCTTGACAGGTGACAAACTTCTCTTTCTTTTGCTCTTCTGTATTATAAGGAGACATTGCCAGTACCTTTCTTCTGCTCTGAGCTACAGTGGGCACAGTGAATAGCCACACGTACTTCTGAGAATGCTTTGCACTCCAACGCTCACATCTGTGCAACATGAAAGCAATGAATAGGCATAAAAACAGTGAAAGCAAAAAATAAAGATGTGTTATTCAAGGGTTTGAAGTTTTTGCTTTATGCTCTTCTAATAGCTCTGCAATGAAATGCCACTGGATCTTTTTAAATGAGTGCAGAAAATCTGACCTTGCAAGTGCTGGCTGCTCCTGTCCTGGTGCTGAGTGCTTCCCCTATTGCTTTACAAGTCTGGTGCTCAATGCACGGTCTTTGTAGCTGTGGGACCAATCTCATCATTTATATTTTTACTATTGCAAGGTGAAAGAAAAAAATGGAACTGTCAGAGTTTGTATTGTTAAAGTGTGGAGCAGCCATGGAGCTGACTTTTGGAGCAAAACTTAGAAACTGGAGGGCACATGCAAATGTCTGAATACTAAGGGGCTGAGAGATTGTTTTTCTTTAACTCAAGCTTCCGTCAAATGACATGACATATGGAAATAGCTCCTTCAGGACTGCCTCATTAGTGCTCTTAAGACCTCTGATTCACCTTCCATTTTAAATGCAAAAACTTCCACAAGTTGTGTAAATATTAAACAAAATAATGGTTTGCACACAAATGTATGGGCAGGTTTTCAGACAGGTTAGGGAAGAAAAGTACTGTGTTTGTTGCCACAAAGAAAGCACCTTTTTTACCTCTGTAAATGTAAACTTTCAAGGGTGGTGGTGAACTCTGGCACCCAGGGCCAGTAAGCCCTGCATAGATGAGGAATGATAGCAAATTATGAGACCTGAACCAGGAAACATTCACATTCACCAGGAAACATTTTGCAAAGGGTCTTGGATCTTTAAAATGAGCCAAATCTAAATCCTAACTAAAAGATATTTACCTTTGAGCTATTTGTTAGGGGATAAGCTTAAGTCATGGATCTAGTTTGAATTTTTTTTGCTTCCTGATACCTGTGTTTCTTCCCTTGCCTATCAGTGCAACAAAGAGGGAATAAAAGCTGCCTTATAATTATAGCACAAGGCACATCATGGGGAGAGAGAATATTCACACAACTTAATTGAGACACTTTTCCCCAGGTTTTCTACAGCCACTGAAGAGAGTCAGCTTCACAAGTCAACTCAGAGCCCCTGAGTAACCCTCTATGTCCAGATCTATCTCCCAGATATGACTCTGAAAAGAACTCCAACAGCAGTGCAAAGAGCTTTCTCTTCAACAAATACAGAGAAAGCAAGAAAGCCAAGGCGTCCTAATGAAAGTTCCTAAGTAGTATTTTGAATCTCCTCAGTTCTGTTTATGCTTATTCCACAGGACTGGGCTGACAAAAAAAGCAGGTGGCTCAGCTGGGTCCCCTTTCAGCAGCTCCAGGGCCGGAGGTTAATGCTGAAGCCTGTAAAGCACCACAGCTGTGCAATGAGAGCACGAGAGGCAGAACAGGCAGGATGTGATGCTTCATATCACAGCACAGCAGATTCTGTCTCTAACAGCAGATCCTCCCAGAAAACATAACCAGAAGAAAGGCAGCACTACCAGTCTGTAACCGCTACGTACGGAACCTGAATATGAAGAGAGGTGCTGGAACAAACGCTGTGCGTTGTATTGAGAGGCAGTTTGCCCAACAGAAGTGCCATCCTGTACCTGTTTTAAAGTGTTTTATGATTTTAAAGCATCATAAAGGTCAAAGTTTAATAACTGTGGTGTATAATTCCCTCTACCTTTAGCTCTGCTTCCAGTGTTATTAACTTATCCGCAGTCTACACATAATATGCAGTGCAGCAGTTCGAGCAATGCTCTGCCAAGCTGACAGGATCAGCCTCTCAAGGGATGTAAGGGGTAATTCGCCCTCCAACTTCACTGAATCCTCTTCGGACCAAAACCTGCTAGTTTAACAAAAGTTGCCACAATGTGTCATCTGCTACAGCATGTAAGAGATGTGAGAAGTGGCAAACATTTGTAATTGAAAACACACAGCTGAGTGCAAGAAGAAGCTGTGTTTCAGAAAAGGAATGGGATGGTTCCACATGTATAAATAGCAATTTTATCAGGTGTTATGCAGCTTCTAAGAATAAAACACTTGCTTTCGCTTCCACAGGAAAGCAGATTCAGCCTCTAAATTAATTAGGGTGGCCACTTTACTTGTATTACTCTAAGAGCAGAACATAGCCCAAGTCAACATTTCACTGTGGAGGAATCCACATTCTCATAGCCTCAATACAATCAGTCCCCCAAACTCAATTAAAATAACAATTTATACAATTAACTTAGTCTTTTTTTCCTAGCTCTAGTTGTTCTCGACTGCATCCATGAGGAGACTGAGCCAAAACATTCAAACCAACAAATTACTATAGGTGGCTTCAATGGTTTTAGATCAGCAACTATTTAAATGAACTTGGACAGATTGTTTCTCTAAGAATTGATCACAAATATTTAGTAATAAAAAGCCCAACATTTTAAAGTCATTATGCAACAAAAGTGGTATTTCACAAAGGACAAAGAAACTTCTGTCTGGCCCACACTTTCGTCTGGGTGAGCAGGAACACATTTTTGCACGTTCAAAATCAAAGCTCTTCTCCTACAAAAACTCTTATATGAAATAGCGAAATTTACTTTCTGCAAATGTTTATACCAGATGTGATTGCTTGACTGTTTGCAGAGTTAATGTGAGAGTATGAAGTAAATTAATTTTAAAATTAAAATAAATATTCATAGACGTTTTTAGTTCACGTTATTCATCCAGCTTTGTTTAACACAGAAGCCAAGGAACAAATGTGCAGAACAAAGGGAGACATGAACACAAAACCAGTTTCCTTTCTTTTGCCCCAATACTTTCTGGGCATAGCCTGTTACTCCCCAGTTCTGGCAGTTAGAACATCCGTATTGAAAAAGAAAGAAAATGTTCTCATTTTGCTCATCCAAGAACACAAATGTGGAAAAAAATATGGCATTTCTTAGCTGTCGAAAACTGCACCAGGGATAACCTCCCTTCCTGTGCTTGAGTCTATCTTCAGAATTAGTATTAATGCCGTGACACCACACAACAGACATATGGAAGCGAGATTTGTTTCTCATTTACCAAACAGATAAGAATATGGAAACAGTTTCAGTCCATTTGTTTGATGAGCTTCCTAAGCCAGTAATAAACAAATCAATACAATTAGTTTTGGCTCATCATCATTAGAAACCTTCACTACTGGGATACAATTTAATTATACCTCTTGTTCCACAGCAAAGAAAAGCCTTTGAAAATGGACTACTTTGCCAATGATTGAACCAGGAGGGAGGAGCAAGAGGATACATCACTGATGGAGGAGTTATTATCTAAGCAGGGTGTACAACATATAAAGCATATTGTGCAATACAATTTCCCTGATTGCAAGTCTAAAATATTCCTGCCATTAAGTGCTTATGAGCAACCCAATGTGAAATCCAGCTGTAAAATGACTGTGTATATGACATGCTTCATGTGAATGTTGCAATTAATATGGCATGCATCAATCACCCTTGGACTTGATTACAAATGCACTAATCCTAATTGATTAATTAAGCTGCAAAGTTACATACAACAATGTAGGTTAAAAAAAAATCCTCACCATATGTGTGCTAATGTCCCAAAATACATTTTCATTGTGGAGATGTAATGCTGATACTTCGCTCTCAGCTGTGCATCAAGGGTCTAACAAGTAGGGCTGCACTAAACACAGACATTCCCCAAATTGGAGACTCTACAGTACAGCAATGCAGTGAGCTATAACAGCAGTAAGGGGAATAAACATTCACAGTCAAATTCATTCAGAGTCCTCAATACTTTTGGGAGGAAAGGGCTGGAATCTAAACCTGACTTTCCCGATGAACTCAAGAATCACAATTCTACTGTGGCAACACCAGCTGCAGAACAGTCCTCACCTTGGAAGGGGTAACAGGAAATCTCAAGTTTTTGGTGCACTGAATGCACAGAGTGGCAGCTCTCCAGCAGCTCCCATCAAAGCCTCGAGGCTTTAATTGGGATTTGCACTCCATCTCTTTGTGCCACAGTTGCAGTCACCCTTTTCTAAACCAGGTCTGACAGGCCTGAAAGTGAAGATTACCCCAGAGAGGAGGCAGCTGGGGTAGGGCTGTGCCAATCTGTGTGAGGACAGGAGCTCAGATAACCTGTAGCTGGAGATGAAAGAACTACACAAGAAAAAACCTCCAGTGACCTCCCCACTGTGCTGCCTTAGCAAGGGCCAGGGTTACCAGACTTTTATTTGCCATGGTTTCCATCCTCCAGGGAAAATGCCTTTGCAAAATCTAAGGTGACTTGATGCATAAATAATGCAATTGGGATCACTCAAAACCCATTACATTCATTGCACATCCAGTGCAAAGCTCACTATTGTATTTATAACAATACATCTTCGGATGACACGTTTTAGATTGACTTGTAGGAACTTTTTATACAATCAATAAATGCCATCTCCAAATTAATTGCTTGGATATTTAAAAGTGTACTTCTGCTAGTACCCAGCATCAGGCACTGGCAATGGATGCCCTATGTCGTATAATTATTATTCTAATTTTCATCTTATTTTTGAGTGACATGAAAAGGAAAAAATACCATGTTTTTAAAATACAGGAAGTGCTGCAGGTATACTTTGAAAAACTGGGATATATTTTACTTTTCTATATGAAGACTTAAGATGCTAACTTCAGACAGCCTTTTTGATGTATCTTGCTGTAAACAGACACATAAAAATTACAGTAGGTTGCCTTAGCTAAAATTCAAGTTAAGTGTCATGACAATGGGAGATGTTGAGATGTAGTCTTTCAAAGTATATGAGGTTGGTTTTCAGTTTCAGCTATTCTCCACTGTTATCAGAAAGGACCAAATCATCCTGGAAGGCACGTATAAAAGGAAAATTACCCCAAGGTTTCCTAGTAATGCCACAGTAACACCACCAATGCAGTATCTCAGCTGTACAGAACCAGAGCGAGCATTTGAAGATTTCCAGAAAACAGTAGGATTTTTTAAAGCCTCTTATACAGGCTTCTATGTTTTGCTTGGAAAAGTCTGTGAAAAATAATATGGTCTATTTCATGTTTGTTTATTGTTATTTTTGTTTTCAGGATGCAATGCAGTAATATATTTTTCACTGCATACATGTATGCATTTACCCTTCCTTAGGTTTAACACTTCAGCTTCTCTTTCATCAGGTCCCTGGACCATAATCCAAAAGTAATGGTCCAGCATTGCTTAAAGTGTCATCTGAGTACACAGCTATTAAACAGAGCCAAGCTGATAAAAGGAAATGGTGAAATGTATGGATGGCTGAGTGCTGGAACAAATTTATCAGCCTCTTCTATAATGCATTATCACTAGTAATTGGTGTGGCAGAGTGGAGAGGGCACCATGTTGAGGAGCTACTTAAAGTCCATTTTTCTCTGAGGAAGTTTGCACTGTTCAGATTGAAGAGCTCCCCTTTGCTGAATTGTCTTTGTAACACCTTCCTCAGCCTTACAGGACACGACAGTGGCTGCAAGCCAATAAAGCAAATCCTACAAGAGGCTGCAGTTCAAACGAAAGGGACGGGAGCTTGGGGGAAGAAATGCACATTTATTTGCATAGTCATGCCTGAAGAGCATGGGGAGCTGAACCTCTGGCACAGTTCAAGGATCTCTCAACAGGACTGTGCCTGCCTCACTCATTGCCTCTGCTGAGAGTCCAGGGGAAAAGCCAGCAGTATCCTTAACTCAAATGACTCTACAGGGAAAAAAAGGAAAGTTAATCAAATCTGGGCTATTGTGTTAAAAATGTAGCAAAACCATTTCCCAGGATGTCTTGTCCTCTACAGTACTTTATATTAATACAAGAAAACTTCATCCAAACACATTTTTTGTTTTAATGGCAAGACCCTGGGGCTGTGAGATTTCACAATTTTATTGTAAATGTTACCTTACCTATCATTCTTTAACCCCACTTTTTGGAATCCATTGACTCAACAGCATGTGCCACTTTTGCTGTAACCAAAGAAATTTGCTATCCCATCATGATTTCAAAGAGCAGTTGGAAAACAAACTCAAGAAGCCCAAGAAAAAGAACAAAATTTAATAGAATTCCAGTTTTATCCTTCTTAAATCTCATCACCTCAGCTCCAGCCTTGAACACCTGTGAATGATGGCATCAAGACCCTTGGTGACACCTTCTGCTCCTGGCCCAGAATCTACCCAAGGGCTCAGAGGAGACTCTCCCAGCAGTGTCAATGCAGATGTGATGAGGGGCACAGGCACCATCTGCAAACAGACACTTTCCTACAGCACCTGTGTTTTTCCAACAGTACTGACTGCAACAAAGAGACAAAGTTCAAAAGGCAAGTAAACCAACTCACTTTGGGACTTGAAGGCAAGGCAGCTGACTGCAGCTGTGACCTCGCATGCCAGTGAAAAAATGCCAGGCTTGTTATCACATGTCTAGAAACCCCTTCTGAAAAGAAAGCACAAGTGCCTTTATTTCAGAGGGCATCCACTCAAAGGACTGCACTGATTTTGTGCTTTTAACTCAGCATCTGATTATAAACACAAAAAAAAAAATTGATTCTGTCATCAAGTGAGCAATTTTGTTGGTTTATTGTTTCCTTTAAAACAGATGATAGCTGCAAACAGAGCAAAACCAGCCTAAAAGCCCTAAATGCACAAAAGTTTACTTATGTTTTTTCTATGGTGCATCACTGTCTGACAGCTCTCCACTGGTGAGTCATTCAGATCCATGGTTACAAAGTCCATTAGGATCTTGCAGTGAATTCTATTACCTGATTGTTCTAACATTTCTGAGAGGATAAAGTGGCAGGGCCACATTCTCTGTTTTTAGAGTGTTATAATAACAGGCCCAGAACTCCAGCAAGCACTTTGCAATATTCAAGTGCTGTAAAACACCGTGAAATCTAACAGTAATATCTTTGAGACCCTCAAAATTGATCTGCTTTTCAAGGTTTAGGTAATCTGATCTGGGAAATTTATGCCACTGGGAATCATACACATTCATCTGCAGATTCTTGTTCAAAGGACAAGTCTTGTAATTTCAGAATATATTCTTCCATTTTAATTGAACCCAGGATGTTGAAAGCATACTGTAAAACTCAGTGATTTTCCAGTACCATTATTTCCTTCTAAACTGAGTGGTTTGAGTGGTTGATTGTTATGGAAATGAATGAAAAATGTCAAGAGATTCTGAATTTCGAGTGTTCTGTTCCTGGTATCAGATCAGACTGTATTGAAGCATGTAATTAATGGTGTATCTGCCCAATCTACTCAATTACACTGTTTTTAGAAACTAGAATAAATATTTCTTGTATGTATACACCCAGATGGTTAACTTGCATTAGCTGTATGACCTATAACTTTGAATATCTTTGTATGCAGTTAGATACTGAAGCACACTGTTCCATCACCATAGTTTCTTGAATTTAATACTATATTAATTCAGCAAGTCACTAAAAAAGCATTTGAGATGAGATAAAACAAACAGTAAGAATATCACCTAATCTAAAAAGTCCAGTAACAAGGGAAACATGTGGATTTATAATCTTGCCTCAGAAGAGTCTTTCAAATAATCACTCAAAATTTTAATTTCTCTGCACAGAATGAAATTCCAAATGGTTTTTGACAGTCATAACTCTTATGCAAACCTATTTCATTTTAGTAGCTGAACATCAATTCATACTATAATGAAAAGCAAATCTTCAAAGTTGTCTCTCTCTCCTCCCTAGCATTTAATACAAATCAATGACACAACGTGACCACTATCACAACATCTCTCCATGCAGATCATTTTCTTACTATCACACATTAAATCAACAATACTAAGATACTAAAATCACTTTGCTGCCTTTTTTCAATTTATCAGGACTGAGACTCCCTCTGACTTTCAGTCAGCAAGTAAGTTAGATATTACTGGCTGAATGTGGACTGATTCAAGGGCAATAGGTATATGTAAAATAGCATATATTGCATTTAAGTTTAGTGATCTAAGATGAGCAGTAGAATTTTTGAGTACATGTATCACAGATGGTGTGGTATATTTCAATAGGTCTCCTGTTAAAAACTGTAAATTTCACTCAAACTCAGTAAAACATTCTGCATATTTAAACGGACTCCTGATTGTGTGCTGACACTTGTAATAGTGCAGCAATCCCATGGATCTTTCTATTTTATTTGGCAAAGTGCTCTTTACTGTATCATTCACTCTCTTTCTCTCTTGAGGTATATAAAGGTTTAACTGGAGCTCCAGGATACACTGCACATGGTCAGGAATTCATCAAGAGCCAGGGAGCCTCTTTGTTCCTCCTTCGTTCTCTGGGCTCATGGAAAGAGCTGTTAATTCAGTGAGCAGCACTCTCACCTCTGTCCCAGTGCTGCTGGAGTGATCATCCTGATTTCTCCCACACTTGCACTGCCGTAAGTCTGCAATAACTCCAGTGACATCATCAGTAAAACTGGTCTTTGTGAAAGGAAAATTAAGCCCTTTATCTTTCTGAGACTAAGTGTTCTTTTTTACTGTAAAATAAGTGCTTTTTCTGTACTGAAGCTATTAAAAATGTCAGAGTGCATTTTGCAAGGCCAGAAACATTTTACTTTTATGACCAAGTTCCAGTTTGAATAATTACAAGAAACAGTTAAAAATATGTCTTCAACTAAAAGGGGCAACATTTTCATGCAAATGTTTTCCTTCTATGCTATATTTTCCCCACTGTGTCAAACACACATTTGCTCTTTTCTTTCTTTCTTGAATGTCTATATGCTCTTTAGCAAACATTGCATTTCATCCTGGAGGTGATTGCATTACACAGTGGATAAAAGAGACTCCTTTATAAATAGTAAAGTTAATTATTTCTTATTTCTTCATTTCCACCAAGATTAGCTGTTATAAATAAATACATTTACAGTCATCAAATACTACTGTCTAATTTCCCACTAGATTCATTCTCTACAGTTCTCTCACATAAGATCAGACTCAGCTTTTTTATAAAAAGAGGTCACATGATTTTTAATTCCACTAGGATTATGTCTTTGGGTCAAAGCATAATTGCCTACAATAAATAGAAGCATAAAAGAGTGACTTGGAAACGCACAGACAATATGCTGGACCCGTTTAAAAGACATCTGGTGCCCCAATTCACTGATAGCAGTGCTGGAGGGTATTTGTTTTCCCCTGCTATGTGAAAATTCAATTTCCTTTGAACTAGAGTGAAATCGTATTTTTATCGATTAAAGTGAACAAAAAAAAGCAGACAGGTACCAAATTTTGTGGATATCACACAGAGCATCTCTGGCCTCGCATATGGCATACTACTGCTTTAACTAAAATACTGTTGGTCTTAATTTCTTTAGACAGCAGCCAGATTTAGGGAGCCAAGTGTGTGTCTATGGGAAGGCCGGTGGAAAACCAATTCCAAATCTTTACATTTAGTTAGCCTCAGGCTCTAACTACTATTCAGTAGAGCAGCTTGGCAGGAAAGGTATATAATGTTTTGTAAGGTAAGAAAGGGTCTCCATTCCCCGCCCTGGCACCAGATGGAACTAATGAGCTACAATTAACGTAACATTTGCTTCATTCACAGATGAACTAACAGACTGAAAACTACAGGGGATGTATGCTCAGTGCTGCTCTGAAAAGGAGGTGCAAAGAGAGCTTTTAAATACCCATAGTTGTGTGCTAAGTAACCTCTGCACCCCCCTCACCAGCTATAAATTCTCCCGAGTGGCTGTAGCCACCTGCCAGTCCCTAAACCACCACCAAGGAACTCTTCTAAACGTCAGTCACCTTTGCAGTGGCTCCCAGACACACATCTGGCACCGACTGTAGGTGCTCTGCACAACTGACGTTCTGATCCCTCAAGGTTATTCACATGAGCGGAGTAAATGCCTTTTCAGTCAGCCATGGAGCAGCTGTGAACAGCTGGAACAATGAAGATCAGCCTGCCAGAGCTGGATCCTCTCCATTCAGTATCCTACCACTGTGGCAGCACCTGGCAGGGCACGGGAAGGTGATGGAGATCCGAGTACCCCCACCGGCGTGGGGCAGCTGCACTCCCCTTGGCTGCTACACCCCGGCACTGGCTGTGCCTGGTGAGGGCATGGGGGATGTGGGGCCGAGGCAGCAACATCACAAGGATTTACTGCCGTTCCTGAGGCCCCAGCCTGGCCCGTGGGAGCACTCTCGTTAACAGCAGCAGGAAACATTCGGAGCAGTAACATCCAGAACTAAAATCTGCTCACGACTGATGGGAAAGGTAATTTACTCGTGGACAGCAGACGCCAAAAAGGGTTAGTCACAGAGACACAGGTCTGGACAGGCACTGTAAATACAATCCAGCAGCAGCTTAAGGTACCTTATTCCTTTGCAAAAAGAGTTTCTCTTCTGTCATCTCCTCCAGTGGGTTCACTGCTCTGCCCTTTATCCCTCATCTCAGGGAGAAACAGGTCACAACGTTGTGTTCAGCAGAGTCACACAACAGCCCATGGGCAAGTCTGACCCAGCTGCAGCTCTGCATGTCCCAGAGGGCAGGATTACAATGCCAGGAGAGAGTGCCACGGAGTAAGTAAGCTCTGTCCTCACCAATACTGCCAAATTACCAACCTACTGGCGTGCTAAAGGCTTACAATGTGTGTTCCTAAACAAACATCACCCAGTGCAAACACCTGTAACAAAGAAAAGGCAGTCCCACAAATAATTAGCTTTTCCTCCTTCTCTTAAAAAAGAAAATGAAAATTTAGTGAAAAATAGTCTGTGTCCAAACAATGTTCTAAGAACTTAGAAGACCAAGTGTTAATGTTACAATGGGAGGAATGAAATTCATAAGAAAAAGCAGTCAACTAAAACTGCCAACCACACTCACACACTTAAGCCCACAATTCTGATGTCTTGACTGTTCCATCTGGGTTTAGTCATACAGAACTAGAATAAAGCAATTTCAGCCTTTTCTTAACTCAATTTTTGCACTGGAAGGATTCCAGGTAACTTTGGACAGTAATCTCACTGCAGTGAGAAATGTCAAGACTTTTCCATATCCAAGTGAACTCTAATACACCTTGGATAGTTGTAGGACTTCTGTATAACAATTAGAAGCTTCCCAATATTGTTCACTATAACTGGATCTATGGAAAAATACTTCACAGTTTTCCCAACACTTCCTATCTGGCAAAACTTCTTTTTTTGGTACCTCTCTCAGTCATTTTTCCCTTTCACCTTCTACCTTTGACCCAGGGTGGAATTAAATTTCAGACCTAGTTTTATGTTGCTAGAAACAAGAATTCTTAAGAACCAGGATGGCAACCAGACTGAAAAGAGTATGACAAAGCATTTGAACTTTCTGCTGTGATAAGAACAAATTGCCTCTGTCATGTTTTTCCCAAAACCTTGAACTAAGTACAACAGCAAATACCTGTTGGATGATACAACATAAAACAAGATATTTAACCTCTATTTACCTCACCTTCCTTTGCTAACCAAGAGCTAAATGTCTAGATGACTCATCTAGACCATCTTTAGTCAACTGAGAAGATGTGGAAAATTTGCTTCACCCATCTTTAGATGACTCTTTCAGAAAAACAGTTTTTAGAGATGCTTACTGGAAACTGCCTGAAGGGAGGTGAGTAAACTCTCTAAACTAAACGTCTATCCTCCACAATTCCAAAGTGACTCATTGAAAGCCTACCTGCATTAGAGATTTTTCATCTCAGACTTATGTCACTTCAATAAACTTCTCCAGATTTTATATTTAATGTGTTAAGAATTCAAATTCATTTAGTTAGCCATGTTTAATGCAAGCCTTTGGTTTTCATCAGCTCTTACCTGCAGTAGCTATTGCCTTTTACATAAGCATTCTGTGTCAAGAAGCTGCACCCTATGACATAAAGGGTCTAAAAGTTTTATGACCGTATTCTGTAGCATTAAAATCAAAGAACCCAAATCAATGCTACAGATCACAGAATGCTTCATTGGGAGTTTCTCACCATTAAAAAAACATGTCCTATGATCTGTGTTGTAAATACACACTCAATCAATTTTTAAAACATATATTACTCTGAGTGTGTAGTGATGGTAATGGGAATGGCAAGGATGCCATGAGATATTCCTGCCCAAATGCCTCCCCTGAGTGGAAGATGTTTTATTGAACTGATATGTGAAACTATCAAAACAGTCATTACAAATACAGATACACACAGTTTGTTAGTTACAGCCAGACTTTTGTAGAACTGATGACTAAATTTATCGCCACTAAAAATGTTAAAAACTCATTCTGGAAAGCCTGTGCTTCTATAATCCATAATGGTTCAGATAAGATACAACTTATCTCCATATAATCTTCCACACAGTGGCTTATAAATACATTTTCTGTTGATAGATAAGGTAATAGTTCTGCAAAATTCTAACTTTCTCCTGAGAATTTATTCAAACAATAATGAAGATCAGGCCTTGATATTACATGTGATTACAGGTGATTTTTTTAGAATCATATGAGAAAGCAGAAAAGACAACCCAGCCCATAAGCCAGTCTGAATGAAAACACACCATACCATTTTGAATTCTCCTCTTCTGTTGCCAGGCACAGACATGTAAGAAATGAAAGCATGTTTGAAATACAGGGTGGGAAAGGCTGCTGATCCAACTGTTTAGCATTCAAAGGGCACGAAACAAAGAAGTGAAAAGGGTCTAAAGTTTCTGCATGCACCTGCAGCACACTTGGTACTGCACAGTGCTAGGCTGATAAAACTTCTTAAACTAACATTTTAAGGTAACCTGGAGTTCAATTGTACTTTAAGTGGAGAGGGCTCCCCTAGGAATTAGAAGAATCAATTACTGCAGATTAGGCACAGCAGATATAACTTTTGTGTGAACATTTAATTTGAAACCAATAGGTTCAGTCCTCAGTAGAAAAGCATGCACTTTGTAACTCTGACTTTAAACAGCATTTTCTCAGAAAATTTTTCACTGAGATTCTCTATCACGTTGCCTTCCTACCCACTCCTTTCTTTTAGTTACTACTACTACCACCATGTTATAAGACACCTGCAACACCAGCAATCATGCAGAACTTCATAATCCTGCTTAGGAAAAACAGCACAAGAAATTTAGACAAATGTTACCAGAAAATCTCTGCTTCTTCAACTAATGTAAACATACTACAGTAGTGTTTCCAGTTCTGCTTTCAAAAGAAAATGGGAATTGGTTGGAAAAAAAAAATCAAGACACCTAAGTTACTCAGGGAACTGTTTCATTTTCAGATGTAATACAGGCTATTTCGTCAGGCAGGTGCTTTGGAAAATATTTTTCCCTATATTTGTGCCATGTCCATTGATAATAAATAGTAGTTACTGATGATCAATAAATGTAAACAGGAATAAAACACTGGCAAAATTTAGCTGCCAGCTCTCAGATGTTTCAATTCATTCTGGGAAATTTTTCTTGCTTAGAAGAGAGCTCCTGATGCAGCATCCTATGTATCAATCCTATCTGTGAACAAAAGTGCAACACGTCTGACCTCCTGACTTTGGTGGGGGATGTGCATGTTGAAAAACAGATTAGAGATCTGCTGTTCAGGCCAGGCTTGGATTTACAGGGATTTGGTGACAGTGAGAAGAGGGGAAGAAGGTGGTAATGGCTGGCTGAGAAAGCTGTAACATTGCTCAACTTACGGCGCAGGTGAAGAGAAACCTGCAGCACACAGCAAGTACGGCTTTTCGGCCTTTTTTAAAACAAAAAGTTTGCATCAGGTTCTATTAATGCTATCTGGACACCACCACAAAGGCTTCCGAGCTTACAGTTCACCAGGTTGAGTAAGAAGAATAGCAGTGTGTTGTGGATTATTTACATGGGGATTTATACAGCTAATTTCTTTCCTCTCATGCTGTAAGATCACTCATAGCAGCTCAGAAATGTCTCATGAAAAGAGAAGTAGTGTGTCTGATTCCAGTCATGCTGTTCTAAGAGAATTAATCGGAGTCGTCATTACCTTAAACACTTCCATTCAGAGTGGGTTTTATGATGGGCTCAAGAAAAGTAAATGCTGTTTCAAATAGGTACCTCTATATATTAAATCAAATAAATGAATGATAAAGCGCTGGCACTTTTTGGCTGTAATCCTGTTATTGCTTAGAGCCATTTCTAATGCAAATGAAGAATGATGTAGCAGAACTATTTAGTAATTTTCTTTGATGGGCAATGTTAACTGCTGGGAAGTAGCAGGAAAGCAACTGCTTGAATATGGAGTGCTCCAATATGTCTTGTAATATTCCTTCCCAAATCTAACGATCACCCCTCCTCCTGCAAAGTGTTATCTTTAAACAAGGCTCTGCTGAGCAATACAAGCCTGTCTTTCAACAGAGGCCAAGACACAAGAGCTGGGTCTAGTCGTACAAAATTTTAGGAAACATAGAATTACTAGTGAATTCTTTTAAGAAATCCCAGTTCTTTCTCTCTGCCTATAAAAATGCACTTGGTCTTCACCTGGTCACCCCAGACTCTCTGCCAGTAAAGCATGACCTGGCCCAGGTAAGAATAAACACTCGTGCCTTCTGAATGTCAGCGTAGCGCATCAGAGACAATTGGGAACCCTGACTGAAGGGTACTTTCATAGCTCTGCCACAGACTTGCAGGATACCTCTGTGCAACTTGACAAATGACTCCCTGCATGAGTTTTACAATCAGGAAAATGGGAAAATTAAAGCTGATTTAACATCCTGCAGTGCTTTAAGGTCTGTGGATGATACGCGCTATGAAATGCTAAATAATATTAATGAAACCTAACACTGACTTCAATCTCGGGAAGAAAGATGGGCTTGGGAACTGTCCCTCTATTCAATAAAACATTACATAGGGCCAGTAGGAGGTTGTCATCAAGTAAGAGCATACATACCAAATGTGGTAGATTATATGGCTACTGTAAATTCAAGCATAGAAAACTTCTTCAGAGACTGCAAACTATCTGGTCAATGTGAAATGGCACATAAACATCAGCTTTAGCATGTTCTGTCTTCAGGATATATATGGGGAAACAATAAGCCACATCTAACCTCAATTTCTTGGGATTCTTTGATGTCTGTGTCATAAATGTGAGATGTGGCACTGACTGGAAACCCCAAGCTACCAGGATGAAACACTGCTGGCTGCAGCCCAGATTCCAGGCGCTCAGACCCAGTAACACAACAGCAGGAGTGAAGTGCCACAGAGAGGTGGCAAGAAAGAAGGACCAGACCCCCTCACCTGCAGAGTCACCCCAGCAGGCTGAGCAGCCACCCTGACTGCACTGTCACACTGCAGCCACGGTCCTTTGGAGACACTGCCTCTGGGGACACTCAGAGACACCCAAATGTACCTTCCCAGCCCCCAGCACACACTGCTACATATCTGGGGGGAAGTATTTATACTGCAGTGTCCTAGGGAAATATGAGACATTCTGAAGTGAATGAAAACATCAATAAAAACATTTCCACTAGGAAAACAGGTCTGGAAAACTGGGCAGACCTTGCTGAAGAAAATGGCCAAGAAAAACAACAACTCAGAAAGACGTTTTCCAGTCAAGCTGACCAGGCTTGAAGGATGCCAACCAGCATTTCTGCAGCACTACATTTTTGCTCAGACTTTTCCTTCTGAAGAATGACTTCGGAAATGGAGAAGCAGAGCTTGCTGAGATCCATATGTTGCAGTGAGAAGAGCTGTAACTCTCAGCATTTTCCACAAGACTGGGCAGGGCAATCTGTCCTCAAAGGGCATATTTACAGGAAATCATCAAAGACAAATTTGTGGTTTCCATGTTCCTGATTGGAGCAGATGATTGCTATTGCAAGTCCTCAGGTTTCCTGCTGTTTTCAATACTTTGCACTTTAAACTGTCTTACAACTGACTTAGGTCTTTTTTTTATTTATTAAAAAACACTTCCATCCATTTAACAAGGTGATGCTTTCACAGCCCTTTGAAGTTGTAAAGCACTGCAAATTTAGAAACTGTTCTTAATAATCACTTGGACAAATGGATGCAGAAAATTGCATATTGATGGAAGGAGTTTATGTTCTTTGCAGTCAAATATTTCCTCACTCGTTTCATGCAAAATTGCTTGGCCAAACAGATTTTCCCAAGGCTCTCTCAATAATGAATGTAACTTTCTTTTGTTTCTGGCTCTTCTCCGAACCCATCAGGAAAGGGTAAAGCCTAATGACACAGGTCTGTTGCCTCCTGTAACCCTCTGAGACTGTTTCCTCTAATGTGATTGTTTGAAAATCAGCAGTTTTCTGCCAGGAAATAAAATAAGCCACTTTCCTTCCAAGTAACACTGAAAAACTCTGAATGCCACGGAGCCTGCTCACTCATGCAACATTAATTTTTAAAAGAATCAATTTTGTAATCTTTCAATTACAGTTTATTATAATGATAATAATCACTGTGAAATCAAGTTTTTTTCCACTGCTAGTGCTGGTGGTTGTCATCAAACCACTTTCAGCAATGCTGAAAACACCTGAACTAATAAACAAGGCATAATTTATTTATACTTCAGTTTTACTTATTTAGAAATGTATTAAGCATCAATTCCCTTAGCAGTTGGTGATGTTACAAAAACTAAAAACAAATAAATTATAACCTAAAAGTCACTGCCAGGCCAGCTATCCTGTACTTCTATGATAGAAAAGTGCTTACAAAAAGCTAAGCACATGCACTCTGCTCATTGCCAGCACACAAATAGAGTCTCTGTGTGAGCACTCCTGTGCTGGGAGCCCACAGAAAGGCTGCCCAGCCCCAGATGCCTTTGCTTTTCATCTGGAGATCACACTGTGCTGGGTGGTTGGCACACTTGAGAGCTGACATGAAGCCATTGTGAAAGCTCATATATCCACATATATAAAAATTGCCTTATAACAGCTTCAAGCCTTAATCAATGCTCACATATACAGAGCTACATACCTGTGTGACAGGGAACATGCACTGTTCATGCAGCAGGTCAGGCCAGGGCTTAGCATTTAACAGCAGGAGCACAACGGGTTTATATTATGTTCACATTTTACAATAAAAAGTGTACAGAAAAATCACTTGTTTCTGATCAAAATCTGAGCTCCCTGCTGTTTTAATTCCTGTAACCAACAATCATCAATAAATAATCACGCACAGTTTCTACGCCCCGCTGTGATATTTTGTTTTTGTTTTAAGAACTGGATGTACTGAGCTGAGATCTGCAGTTCCAGACCTGCAGACTTTCAGGTGTTCTGCACCAGGATTCAAGTGAATGAGGAAGCACAAGGGCAAGGGCAAGGGCACAGAGGGAAAAGCTGCTCTTCATCAGATACCTTGCAGGTCTGTGAGCTGTTCTGGAAGAGATTGTGTCGAAAACAGGAGGTGTGTTCAAGGCAATATGTTTTACAATAAAAGGACAAAAGGCTGAAAGAAGAAAGCTATATGGATGACACAGTTACAAACAATGAGGCAGGAAATAAAAGAGGAAAAAAATGTCCAAAATATCAGTAAAAAATTTCAGAGAAGGAAAAAAATATTTCAAGAAAAGAAAAGAACATGTAATAAAGAAACAAGTATCCCATCGGGAAGAGTGTGGCCAGCAGGTTGAGGGAAGTGATTCTCCCCTTCTTCTTAGCCCCTGTGAGGCCCCATCTGGATACTGTCTCCAGCTCTGGGCTCCTTGGTATAAGAAAGACAAGGAGCTGCTGGAGAAGGTCCAGCAGAGGCCCCATCGGGGTCTGAAGCATCTCTCTTGTGAGGAGAGACTGTGGGAGCTGGGCCTCTTTAGTCTGGACAAGAGCACACTGAGAGGGGATCTCCTTAATGCATATAAACATCTCAAAGGTGAGTGCCAAGAGAACGGTGCCGGACTCTTCAGTGGAGCCCAGCAACAGGACAGAGGAAGGAGCAATGCCCATAAACTAAGACAAGAGAAATCTCATGTTAACGTGAGGAACGACTTCTTTACACTGAGGGTGTCAGAGCCCTGGAACAGCTGCCCGGGGAAGTCGTGGAGTCTCCATCGCTGCAGACACTGCAAACGCATCCGGGCGCGTTGCTGTATAACCTGCTCTGGTGACCCTGCCTTGGCAAGGGGGTTGGACTGGATCATCTCCAGATCAGCCTCCCAACGCTAACAATCCTGTGATTCTGTGATAGGAAAGAGAAAAGGGGAAGAGAAGCATGGAGAAGAAAGAGTTTGGGACTAAAACTCAGTGACAATATCACAGCTTGTGGTTTGAGTTAGCTAATCCAAATGGAAGAGTCTGAGATAGGTGTAAGAGAAGGCTTGAAAGCTGAAATGCTTCAGGAATTACTCGAGATGAGGCCCCAATACTCACAGACAAGGTGTGCCTTAGCATGTACTGAGCTATCCTGGCATTCAAACAGAGCCTCAGACAGTAATGGGGCTCTCAACACCCTAAAACCATGCACACTGTGGCTCACTGACTCAACCACCATTTATCTCACTGGAACATAAATTAATTAAATATCATGCAATTATACCAAAGACATTTTCTATTGATGTAATTTCACACAATACCTAGTAAAATCAATACAATTTTACTTTTAATGCCTAGTTCATTCGTAACTGCTTAATTAATACCTCTTAATTCTGTTTTGGGGTGAAATGGTTTAGATTATATAACTCCCACCTCCATGACTTTGGCATTTAAAGGTGACATTCAAATAAATCATTATGTTTAAAAAATATGCAAAATGTCGAAAAGTGGAGGACAATCTTGCTACATCTTTAAAAATCAGTGTAGTACGATCTGTATATAAAAACACCAAAATGTCTTAATTCTAATTAGTCTTCTTGCCACTAAGATAATTTGAGAGCGCTATCTATGCATTCCTGAACTAAACACTCTTCATTCAGAGCTTAGTATCCCAACATAGAAAATGAGAGATTTCTCTATCCATGCCATAGCCCTGTTTTGCTATTTGTTCTTGCATGTTCCACCCCTGGATACAATAGAAAAGGAACTTGCACACCTCCCTGACAATGCCTTGTGGACAAAACTTGTTGCACCCCCACAAAAACTGAATGAAAATTGCCACAGATGGTAGGTAATGTACCTGTCTGACATTTCTCACTCACCCAAAGAGAGACAGTATTCGACTGACTGACTCAGTGTCAAGCTGCCTTCATTTTTCTAACACATCAAACCTGAAGAAACTAAATTTATTTTTAAATTTATGTTCAGCGCAGTCATGTTGCAAATTTGACTCCCTCTGATAACTTAGTTTCAAAAATGTTCCTTGTCAAATGTTCCTACGTGTACCATTTGATAAAAGAAGAACATGCAACCATTGGTCTTAAAACAGGAATCTGAAGCACACAGAGAGTGGACATAGACTTTACTGAGGCATGCCAACCTACAATTCTATGCAAAATGCTCTCTTTATGGGAAGAGCAAAAGTAATGTAAAATGTAATTAGATACAATCTTTCCTGTTTTCATTAGCTATTAACTTTATGCAAAGATAAACTAAAGCATAATGAGTCCTTTCACTATCACGTAATTGTTATTTTAATGGTTGCATTACAAGCAATAAAATACTATACATCCACCTCTCATATTAGTGGGCAATTATTTTGAAACCTCATATTATAATCTACCCACAAAGACCAATGTATTAATGCCACCATTTTAGTGTAATGATGACCATGGTTTTGAAATAAGTAAGACAGCCTCAAGGAAAAATGTAAAGTAATAATGAAGAAAATGTTTATATTACATGCCAGTCTCAGGCCCAGAACACAGACTGAACAAGTTTAAGGAAATCATGTGGAGCTTCTCTTGCTTGTGCTACCCTGAAACTGCTCAAATTTATATGACACCAGTGGTTATTATTTCAAAAACAAAGAAAAACTACCAAGTGATCTAAATTAGGAGCTTGGAAGGGAAACTGGAATAAGCCTTCCCTCAATGTATCATTTCCAAGTGCCATCCTAAACCATATCCAGAAATAGAGCCTGAAATCCTACATTTCCCACTGATAAATACTGAACTGGCTTTAGCTACTTCTCCATTCACTGCCTTCCTTCTAACCAAGCAAAGCAGAGCAGCTTGGCAGGAAGTGATTAGACAGATCTAAGCAGTACATAAAGCTGAGGATACCCTGGGGATGTCCTCTGTAAAGTTAAATGAAGTTTCATATCCAAGAGGCACTCCATGAGGAAGCCTCAAAATATCTCCAGGAGTGCGAAGGCTCCGGGATGTCACTGCAGCTGAGAGTCCCTGGCACACTCTGTACAGTGAAGCTGAAATCCAACTCTCCCTAACACTCTGCATTCTTGGAAGGGGGGGTAAAGGCAATTTAAGACCATGAAATTAGCCCCAAGGAGTTAAGGACCACTGCCTGCTTCTGCTCCAAACACAAAACATATTTCAACAGTGTCATCACTTATATAAAATCAGAGCAGCACAAACAGAGCGAGCGAAAATCCACAACCACTGAGCTCTGGCAAAGACACAATTCTCCCTTGATAAAAGAAAAAGCTACACATGACCAGCACTAGTCACATTTCCTAAAGGGCTAGAAAGGTGTGTAAAGAACGCTGAAATGCATGAACAGAGAATATTAATAATATATTAAATAATACTTGAAAAAATGAAACTAAAAATCTTCTTTTAGAGGAATATTGCTTTGTACATACCCTTTAGATTATTTTTTCCTAATATTTTGATTGATTTCAAAATGTCAAGAGACTACTGCTGATTTCATACAGAAAGAAATGCTGCAACATTACCATGTTTGGCTGAAACAGGTTATAGAAATGTGTTCCACACTGCACTTCCAGACCATTCCATCCCCAAATTAGGACTGTATGAGATTGAAATGCCTTCACAGTAAGCATACAATATACAAAAAGCCCAATGGGCATGAATTTCTGCACAGCAATAGCTTCTGCTTTCCCCTAGTGTCCTTTTCTCTCAGAGAAGTCAAGTTGTAAAAAGAGGACAGATATCCTTTGCCTCACAAAGGCATTTTGAGACTTAAGTGATATCTGCAACATTTTTCAGAAATGCTCTCATGGAAAATGTTTAGGACACTTTTTGGAGACAGGAGTACTAGAAAATCTAATGAATTTATTCAAGAAAAATTCTGAAACATATGGAGAGCAAACTGAACACATATTTCTGACATTTATCTTTGTTTTTATTGTTAAGATAAAAGTATGCTGTTTGTTTTTCAGAATTTCATCTGCTAACTCTTTCCTTTCTCTGACTTTTCCTACACTAGTGACATCATCTGCAGCAATTTTTAAATCTCTGCAGAAAATCCTGTGCTTTGAAAGTTTCAATGAATCATGTAGATTCATTATGTCTCCTTTCTGTAACCTGTAGGACTAGGGAAGAGAGGATATGCATGCTGGGATGGCTTGGTCTAAATTAAAAAAAACCAAAAACCAAAGAAAAAGAACTCTTGAAACATAAGGATGAGATACCAACAAGAAACTTGTAAAGAACGAATACGAGGAATTAAAAACCTTTTCTTCTACTGCAATTGCCTGTTTACTGAATTCTAATGCACCAGATAGGGCTGCTCGGGTTCTGAGATGAGTGGTGTCTCTGGTAAGTGGTTCCAACTGTACTGAAGGCTCCCACAACCAGGAATTGCTTACAAAATCTTGAAAATAGAACAGCTGAATCTTTGAACATCTGTACAAAAAATTATTTCCCTTCAAACACAAACTAAGCCCCATGCTGATCAATATCTGAGACTTCACATGAACTGTTTGAAGACATAAGATTGAAGATTCACAATAAATCCCCACTATAACAGTTATGTTTTTCCAGACTGCTGAAAGTTCCAAAACCTGCTGAAGATGTGAATCTCTGAGAAAAATTGTACACGCTGTTCTTGTGCATGTTACTCTTTAAATGCAGATTTGCTCATGGTTAAAAGCTCAGAGAAGCTGAGTACCACAGGAACTGTGTAGGAGTGATTGTTTTCTAAACACAGGTTGTAGCATATCCCAATAGCACATCAGCTTCCCCAAGAAGCATTCTATGAATCCTGAGTCACCTTCAAAGGCACGTGCTACAGATCCATATATTTGAACAGCTTCACTGTTCTGAAACTGGAGCCTAAAATCTTTATGTGGGGTAACAGA
Organism: Irena cyanogastra; assembly: GCA_013397155.1. Taxonomy (NCBI): domain Eukaryota; kingdom Metazoa; phylum Chordata; class Aves; order Passeriformes; family Irenidae; genus Irena; species Irena cyanogastra. The sequence continues at coordinate 2,101,199 of VWZV01016135.1, read as the reverse complement.
CACAAAAATAAAAAAATTTAGAACATCTGCTTTGTTTTCATCTGGGTGAAAATACATATTGAAGATGTGCACAAGCAAGCACCTAGTTAATAATGAGTTCTAAATTAACATAACAAGTCACAAAAATTCCCATTTCCCCTTACTTTTCCTCCTACCTATGTCTGTGAGGTCTCACACAGGCTTGACTTCTTACTAATTAAATTTTCCATGCAGAATTTGTTTACTAATCTTTCTACATTTTAAAATAAAATACTTGAACATAAATTCAGGCTAAACTTTTTCTACTTCCAAACAGATTTTCTTTTGCTGTGTTGTTTACCTGTACAAAGCTTTGAGATGACAATCTTCTCTAAATATCATTCTGTGAGATATGTAGGAGACTTCTCATGCACCTTTTCTTATAAAAGTAGTTTCTAATAAATTTGACTAGCTAGTGGGTGGACAGATGTACAGAAACTCTCCTCTATCCAAAGCAAGAAAATATTGTAGAGTCTTATTCCCTGTCTCCTAAAGTTTCTATCCTCACTTAAACAGCAGCTCTGTAGCACAAACCTCCCAGTGCATCTCATGCAGTTTGACTGCAGTACTTTTTTTTTTTACTTAGCACTGTAAATTCACCTCAGAGCTCTTTAGGGAGCTTCCATTAGAAAGCCCAGAGTTACCAGTAACCAACAGGTATCACACTTAAGCAACAGCAACATTACATTTATCTTCTAATCTGTTTAGTATCTCTTAGAAAAGAATTGCTGTGTGACAACAGGTAATAAAAATAGACTTCAATGGTAATAACTCTGTGTTTTTCAAGACAATTACTTCACCTGGCAGCAAGGCTGAATTTTAAAAAATAGATTGATATATCTTTTTTTAAATAAAAATTTAGATTTTAAAAAAATTATTTCTATTCCTTCAAAATTTTAAGCTCCTTTAGGAACATCAAGATCTATTTTACACACTATGATCTGAAAAGTAAAAAACATTGAACTATGGAAGATGAACACCAAAGGCTTCGTTCAAAATCTATGCTTCTGCTAATTTTTCTCTCCAATACTTTTTTCCTCTGCAACCATAAAATATCCTCACCACCAGCAGCAAAACTGGCAGCCCTGCAATCCAGGATGCTACCAGGATTGCCAGCATGAGTCACTGACCTACACCATCCCTTCCAAAGGTGGATGTTCATGGGATGTGAGAATCAGAGAATCACAGGGCATGCTGAGTTGGAAGGGACCCTCAAAGATGGGATCTAGAATCCCATCCATATGCACAGTTCCTTCTGAGAGGTAGCAGCAATTCTCTCATAACAATAAAAGCTGCAGAGTATTTAAAGCACAGGATGAAAAAGGTGTGCACAGTGCTATACCAAACACTGCATAAAGATTTAACACACAGTTCATCAGAAGCAGAAAACAGATCCAGTGTCACTTAAAGAAGATGTGATAAATTAGGAGACAGAGATGGATAATTTCAAAGAACATGTGAAAATGCACAATGATAGAGTAGATCCTGATTATATACTCCTTGTCTTTAATCATTAATTAAAAAGAAACAACTCCATGGCTATAGTCACCAACCACTGCAGAATCAATAGGTCTCTAAGCTCACACCAATCTATATGCAGCCAGAGCTTTATCACAAAATAATAGCTAATATTGATATTTTTTAATAAAGTTTCACTTTACTGTGTAATTAGTGTAATGTAGTAGGAGCTGTGTTTCTCAGCAGAAGTGCTGGTGCTTCGAGCAGCATTTACTGGCATGTTAATAAAGAATGGACTTCTTCTATTGAGTTCCATCTGCCTAATAGAGAAAAGTGTTCATCTTAATTAGGAAAATCTTCATAAAGAATATAAATGCAGTTACTAATGGGCTGCAGGGAATAAATGTAGAACACTCAGGAACAACTGGTGTTTTACCAGGAAATGGAAGAGTGGATATAAACCCCCAAACAGTTGTTAACCATCTGGTGATTGACCACAAATAGCAATAGATGCTGAGGTTTTAAGTGTTTTATAATGAAAAATCTATTTATTTCATTAAGGTTTCATGCTTTAGACCCTTGTTTTTTCAGTTAATAAAGCAGTCTTGACTGACAATGAAACTATTTAAACCCTGTATGAATGAAGATGGACAAATCCATTAGCATTTTTTGAAGGAATTGCTTTGTGAAAAGAAAGAATGGCAGTGCCAAGCAATAGTTCAAGAAAGATCCACTGTCAAGTACTTGAAAAATGGTCACTATATCAAACATGTATTTTTGGGGTTGCTGAGATGCTCAGGGGCAGTCGAGAACTTTTGCTGACTTCATTGGTGCAGCAGCAGATATTACATCATCATGAAAAAGATTATAGCAAATTGTAAACTGCAATTAATCTTTGTCCTTAAAAATGTTCCAACAGGCATTATACATCTCCTCCATCAGTCTGAATCAGTTTTTTCATCCTTTTCTTCCTAACATTCTGTTATTTAAAGACAATGATATTCCCTAACTCTGCACATTTTATATTCAAAATGAAATGAACTTTTACTCATCTTCCAGAAGTTATACATATATTTTTAAAATCACATTAATACACAGTACTGATGGGACATACTTTCCAAGCACCAAAATGTAATTTTCCGAGCCAGACACTGTCAATGTCCACAGCTTCCCAAGGAAAAACCACTTTCTGCAAATTTTAAGCAACACTAGTTAATCTTTTATATTTCTTCTGAATAACTTTGATAGAGAAACCAATACATATATGAAAGCAAGTTCAGAAATGAAAATATCATTACTATAGCATTTCATTCAAGCCAACAACCAGAAACACAGCATAAAACTCTAATATTCTGGACAGTGACAGCTTTACTGCCTCAGTTCACAGAGAATATCACCAAACAATAGAACTTGCAGCTACTTGAACCTCAGAGAATGTAATTTCATTTATTCATTTCAATGACATTTTTACTAGACTATAGCTTCATGTAGATTAGTCAGACACATGAAAAACTACATATTAGCTGAGGTGAAACTGTGATGACTGCAGTTGTCTTAACAGTGTCAATCCAAACTTTAGATGAATGTAATTTGCTAGCTCTAAATGACAGAGATATAATATAGATCTCATATATCACCAGAGTAATAAATAATTAGTGAGCAGAACTGAGGAAATGGCAGCTTGAACACAACCCCAAATTTTGAATCTTGATGCAGAAGTCAGCAATCAGAATGATACATCTTTCTGCCTTGAATGATAAAACAGCTTTCTCACAACCTAACACAGAGCACCATCTGGCATGAACTGAGGGAACAAAGAACTTCTGGAAGAGAAGCACAAAAGCAATTTTGTCTCTTCAGAATTGTCCAAGATATTGACTGAAGTCTTTCAGAAACAGTCATTTGACTGCAAATGTGGCTCAGAGAACCTGCCTCCTGAAGATGTGTGTGTGTAGCTAATAATCTTTAAAAAATGTTGAACTGAACTGGTTGAGTATGGGATGGGCACTGTCAGAGTTAAGACAGTGTACGTGGGAAGTCCTCTGCCTACCAAACTGGCTGGGCATCTTAACATCATCTCACACATCCTCCTGGGAATTTTAGGAGCTCAGGAGACAGCAGAGCTCAGCAGGCTCTTTTCAGCAGTTACTCACAAGAAGAGTGACTACAAACACCCAGTTAAGCCGTTCTTTGAGCAGTACCAGCATATCAGCACTGGTTTTTGCTGGGGCTGAGTGTCTCCCATGTGCAGGGGGACAGGAGTGGTCTGAGCCCACTGCCAGCCCAAGGGGGGACGTGGGGCTGGCCCCTCGCAGGCACTGCTCAGAGCTGCAGTGCTCAGGGCTTGGCCCGAGATGCCTGCAGTATGAGCACCAATGCAGCCTGCAGCCCAGGAATATTCAACTGCTCCGCTGGTATCAGCACAGATTTATTTCAGCATTACTTGTTGAAAGTGACTTTTAACGCAGACTGTTTTCTAAATGATCCTTAAAAGACACTCCTTTCCTTCTCATCACCTTCACCTAAGGCAAGAACATCCAGTAGCATTGATCTATTTGCTGCTAGTTTTCATTAATTTTACCCTCCCTAAGGGTGGTGAAGCTTTGGTGCCAGCTAATTAAAACCTATTTAGGGATGCTCAGTGCACTTTATCAGACCAGAATTAGCTTTGCTGCTTTAATGAAGACTACAGTTTTCTCTGTTATTACCAATTAAATGTTATTATATCATATTGCATTATATTTGTATTGCATGGCAAAGATATAGATGGCTTTAGAATCACTTATCTGGATTGAGGTACGTACAAAGATGCCACATTTAGTAATTACCTAATATCTCTTTAAATCCTTTCACTTGAGTCAATATATATATAATACACTAGCACATTAGTGAAGTACTGGAAGAAACTGCCAGCTTTATGCTCCCTCTAGGGAAGTACCAAGTAAAATGCATTAATGAAAAATTGTGAATGTCTGGTAATGAATATTATTTATGTACAATAATTATTCAAAGTGGATGAGCATTCACCACCTTGAACTCAACTGCTTCACTAACAAAGACTCTCAGAAAGAACATATGTTCCCCAGATTCTTTACACTCCTGCAAGGTTAATTACCCAGTGTGGACAGCCCAAATCTGAGGGTAATTTGTACTGCTGCAGAATTAAAAAATGCATTACAAAATAAAAAACACTGTTTGTTCAAAGTTACTTAGAGGCAATTCTTGTTTCTTCCATGCATCAGTAATAAATCACTTATCAATACCAAAGCTGTAGGTTTTGAACCTGCACCCAGTGAAGTCAGGGATAAAGCTCCCATGTTGGCACTGCAGGACCAGAGCTTTTCTGCAGTAGAGAAGTGACTGCAGCACCTACCTGTTAGCTGCTTCCCACAAAAGCCTTTAAAAACTTGAGCACCACAAGGATAAAACTGCCAAAAAGTCCCACTAATTACCTAAAAAGATTGTACATCAAAGAGCAGAAACAGAAAACTCATTAAAGGCTCGACAGACTAGAAATCTGCTGCAATCTTACTATGCACTAGTAGCATACACTGTACAGAAAGACAGTATTTTAGGATAAAACTAAAATAGATGTAGTCGTAATCCACTCAGTACATTTTAAAATATGAGTTGAAATTGGTTTCCTTCCAGAATTTGTGCTGGAAACATGTCGAACCAGACCTCTGTTCAATCTAATATTCCAAGCAAGGGCTGATGTTTCTCTGGAGAACTGAAGGAATATTTGGCTGAGGAACCCTGCCTGTCTCAACATCATAATAGCCTGGCACAATGTGTGAAAGTATTTTCATCACCCACAAATCTCCTGTGCTCTCCATTTACTGCTTCCACAAATACCACATACCTCTAACAGTCTCGTGACCCTCCCTAGAAACAGAAGACAGGTCCTGCAAATTGAAGATGTTACAGAAAATGAAACAGTTTCCAAACTGAAGTCCCCGATTACTAGGGAACTGCAAAATGTTTTCTTGATATACAGAAGGCGTTGACTGGCGATGCATCAATCATTTCCCTTGTTTCTGCATGACACTAAATGATGCTAAAAACATCACTGAATATTTGTTACCTGGTTGCCACTGTGAGAAGCGGTGGATTTTTCCCTTGGTGTCAAAGGGATGCACATGCACAAACAACGGGAAGGGTCATGAGACAGGCTCATAAAAACTTATTGTTGTTGTAATGTGAAACTTCAGGAAAAAGAATATGGGCCACTTTGACATTAGGCTGCTTAAGAACTTTGTTATAAGCACTGAGAGAAGTTCAATTTGCTTTTGATATGAAAAGAAGCATTTGTATTGTGTTAACTGCATAACTATAAAAACTTGAGATGTGTTAATTTGTTGAAGAGGAATGGACTAGGCTGGAGAGAAGGATACTGTGACACTGAATGATGAGATTTTTTTTCATAGTAAAAAGAGGAGATTTTTTCAAGGTCTAATCTCACAATAAGGATTTTGATGGAGTAATGTAAAGTCGCTGTGACCTGACTGACTCATAAATACAAACAAATTTATGTACAGCAATAGAATAATGTGCCCATGATCATATTTAGCTTGATTAATATGTAAACAGGATGACTTGGATTATTAAAGGTCATTTTTCAAGAATGGATCTTGTGTATTTATTAGCCTCCATTCATCAGTTTGTTCAGTTAAACTAAAGAAGACATGATAACCTTGACTCCTTTATATATGAGCCCCCTCCAACTCCAGAACCACAGCAGCAACATGTGCACTTGGTGAACAGGGGCAGGCTCCTCCTTATGCTCCAACAGTTTGAAAAATAGGAAGAATCAACTGTCATCCAGTTCTGACAGTTTAATAACATAGTGAAACAAGTACGTTTGAGATAATAAGCTTTTCTACTTCAAAAGCTAAATAAAAATTTCAGACTGTGTTAAGCTGTTTGTGGAAACCTGTATCTTTAATTTGGTCAGAACAGCAACAGTCCTTTCCAACCTCAAATTCATGATGTGCAAATTTAGAAATCAATATTAAGGCACAGCAGTGATCTGGAAACTCCTTCCTAGTTAGCTCAAGTGAGTATGTGTGACAGGTGCTCTTCCATGCCAAAACACAGATGACCTGAATTTTTGCAGCTTGGTCAGAAATTCTTGAAATTTGTGGTCTTAATTCCACAAATCCAGCTTCTGCTTTGAACATGCTAGCCCAAACAGTGGCACTCACACCTTCACCTCTTATAGCCTCATTTGATTAGCATAAATACACATTATCAAGCATGGAAAATAGAATTTCAGCATAATACTGGTAAAAACCTAAATCTATTCAAGTATCTCTGATAACCCATTTTCACCAAGAAACAGAAATAATGCATAACCCTGAGGTCTGTGTTTGAAGAAAAACTACAGTGAATCTCAACAGAGAAGGAAATGCAATAACCAGAATTATCCTGAGGTTGTGCATTTGGAAATGTTGTTTGTGTAGGATTATCCTCTTCAAATAAAATGTCAATTTAATCAATAGTAAATTGAGCTGAAAACAACACACAGCTCTGAAAACACTTCAGGAAGACATCCAATATTTTTGGGATTCAAGCCAACAGAAATGGAATGAACAGAAGGTAGCGTAGGTGGGGTAAAGGGGCCTAGCTGCTGCCTCATCAAGTACTTATAACAGTCAAACCCATACAACAATCCATTAAAAACTTATCTGGGGACTCATTTAGTAGCTGACATCCCATATGGACTTTTCTCATGTATCTTTTGTCAAACATTGTAATTGTTCTTCACGTTTAAGACTCACCGGTCCTTTCCTGTCTCCTTCTTAAACACCGCATCGCAGTAACTCATGCGCTTCTCCGTCGTCACGTAGATTTTGGCACCTGGGTAGCTGTCAACAGTTTTCTTCAGCATGTTGTACACAATGCCATTCCCATCCCTCCTCATGTTTCGAAAAGGACCCCAGATCACGTAAACGGTGTCGTTGGTTTCTTTGAAAAAGTACTCAGGATTCTTGAGCAGGAGAGGCACACTTGTGTGAGAGACCACTCTGACAGTTGTCCTCTTCCCAACATCTTCCTCATAGCCCTTTGTGGGAGCGTTGTTCATCCTCCATATGCAGGAGGACCTGTCTATCTCAGTGCCCACTCTCTGGCCAGCCATCTGTCCCGAGTTTGAAACAATGGCACAGAGGTCACAGTCCAGTTGTAGAGGCTGGAAGACAGGAAACAATAATATATATTGCAATTTTTTCTCTCTAAAACGTGAAAACTGAAAATTCGGTTAAAAGAAAAACAGGTACAGTACAACAAATGGATAGCAATGCTTCTCTTTAAAAAAATAAAACAGCAATCCCCAAGTGGCAGAGCTGCTCAAAAACTCTACCACTACAAATGCAAACCTTTTCAGTGAAATAGTCAGTTCCAATCTTTCCCTTTGTTCCCACCTTGCAAAGTCAACTATAGAAATAATCATTCCTTTTTTCCCTCTAAATGTTACTCTTTTTACTAAAAAAACAAGGAAATAAAGAAGTAGTAGAAAGCAATATTTAGATCAATGGCTTCTCTTTTAACAAGGTGTTGTCAGCAATAGGAAAAAATGTACTCAAAAAGTAATGCTGGAAGTTTAACTGTACATCAACTGTGTTTGTGTCTGAATGAATAGTTCCCAAATGTGTGACAGAAATCAAATGCAAAATGTAACGCTAAAAGGCCATCTAATAGGATGAAAATCCTGCAGTTGGAAAGGAGATGGGACAGAGGAATGTTGTTCTCTCCAGAGAGCAGTTATGATCCATGGAAAATGAGAGGTAGAGGGACTGGTGACACCTGAACTAGGAACTTCATCCTGAGAAAACTACAGTCAAAGACAGTATTTCCTGACCACATTTTAGGGTGCTATTCCTCCAGTAAGAATTGAAAATAGAAAAAAATAATCTAACAGAGATATAAGGACCTATCTGATGTCCCATTTGTCAGAGTATAAAGACTAAATGTCTTTTCACTGTTTTGTACCTACAGACTAAAAGGAAATGCCCTCTATTTAAATTGGATTGTATAAAGAGTTCAGTTAGAAATTGAAATCAAATGAAAACTAGATCCATCAAAAAAACCCTTACAGAAGATCACCCAGGTCAGAGATAACCTACAATTTTTCGTATGGTCACAGACTTGATCCTCTGTCATGCTCACAACTTGGAGCCAGTAACCTCTGTTTAGTATTTTTTAGGAAGAATTCCCTTCACGTTCTTTGGACATTTACTCTGACAGGATGCTAGGTGCTTTTCTGATCAGACTTGTGGTTATTTCTTTTCAAAATCACACTTCATTTAGCTGATGTAGATGAACAGCCTGCCTACATTTGACCACTATAACCCTAGGATGCGACTGCTGACAAAAAACTGAATTGTTTGATAAGGGGGAATAATGCAAGGACAAGAGACAAACATCTGAAAAAAGCCAAACTGCAAGAGCTAAAATATCTCATCTTTGGGTGACAAATATTGTACTGAATTAAGGTGCATCCTGCATGACTTGTGCAGTAAACCTCACAATTTCAAAGCTTTGATTTGTCTTTTGTGATCGATTTGATTTCATTACGTGGCTGGTTCAGGAAAACATTCTTTCCTCATTTCATCAGTAGCTAAAGATTCCTGATTGAATGCAAAAGCATTGTCAATGTTTCCTTTACAGAACACCATGCATTTTTTACAGCTGTTATAGTTTTAGAGAGCTGTCCTGCATGGCTCTCTGACAGCAGGGATGAAATCCCAGGAGATGCAGCTGAACACAGCAGTTTTTCTGTTTACGGCTTACTTACAGAAATTCTCTCTAAGATACATTATGAGGACATGGCTGGGTGACCTAAACAAATCCATGGGCATAACCCATATTCTAAAATGAAGTGAACTGTTACAGTCCCAGTAGATTAATTTATAGCTTTCAGGGTGAACTTTCAAACTAACGAATACTGAATATGAAACTGCTAGATAGGAAAAGCCAATTTGGTAAAGAATCTGGTTCCATTTAAATTTGTCTCATCCTCAGAGCTGCTTTTTCACTAAATTCTTCCTTCTCCATTAAAATGGAGCTGCTCTCTTAAATTTGGAATTGTTTGATTTTCTCACCTTAGTTAGAAATGCACTGCACATTTTCTATTCACTGAGTGCAACTGTTCTGCTTGAATAAGCTGAGTACACTCACTCCTGCAACTGTGTTCCCTGGTTTTCTAGCTCTTTTGTTGTGATTAATTTATCTTGTTCCAATTTATAAAGTGCTGTCATAATACTGAATGCCTACACTAGGTCAACATATAATCTGCTCTTCTTGAACAGAGTCAGAGGCTAACCCCCTCCCAGCTCTACCTCACAAAAAACATTTTTTACAATGTAGAGATTTTACATGTCCCAATACACACATTTCCCAACAGAGATCCCAGACAGAGTTAGGAGACTGACTGACACCCATGATAGATATCCCACTGACTCCAGAATCATCCACTGTCTTAATCATCTTTTTGCATCACATCTCCCTCAACAGATGAGAAAACACACATCAATATTCACTCACTGAACTCCATATGGAGACAGGCCACCAGTTTGTGGTGCTGGCTTGTAAGTGTCACAGACGAGAAGGGTGGTTTCAGTAACACACATGACTCCACACACAATACAAACAGGTCTGCAGGCAGTCCACGCTGCCCTTTCATCTGCAGAGATGGTCCAGCAGCAGTGGGATTGAATCACACTGGCAGGACCACACAGAAAATGTGCTGTTACTGCTTATGCTCTGTGGACCCAGAAAATCAGGCCAAGGTTCACCTCGCACAAGATCTTCATTCGCTCGCATCACAGATACACAAGTTAAAGACAAAAACATTAAGAACCATTCAGGTTTTCTTCTCTTTTCATGTACTTAGACATTTATTTCACCTCTAAACACCAAGGAGGCTGAGCTATTATTGCTGCTAGAAAATTGCTCATTTTGTTGCTGACCAGAAGGACGTAGAAGTCCTCAACAGAGCAGCTGGGTATGGCTCTGACAAATAGTCCCATCTTTTTCCTGAATGATACATTGTAACTGTTGAGGAACACTTATATTTTAATCAGTAAAGAAAATGAAATGTCTGACCTTTCCATTTCCTGTGCAAGCTTACAGACAATAGAAAAGATAATTAAAATTGTGAATTAGAACTCACAAAACAGTGCCATTTCTCTAGCAAAGAGAAACAGCTGTGTAATAAAGGTCACTTATCAAACAGTTCTAGTTATTAAATCTTTGCATTTAGCATTGAAGTGGCTTCACAGAATCAAAGGTCAAATCATTAAATAACAAAATCAGCCAGAATTAGAAAAGGTCACAAGCAAATCCAACTAAAGTAGGTCACAAAACATGATTCTCTTCCACACAGGATTTCATTATTCGGAAAATTGCTTACTTTCCAAATTTGACAACTCCCCTACCATTTCCACTGTCTCCACCAGGAGACTGAAATTCTAGCAACAGAACCATTTGTATGGGTGGGCTTCCCATGGCACAGATCTTGGATCACCAAGTTTCCCAGCCACAGCCCTGCACATCTGCTGAGGGCCATGTGGGGACGATCTCAGGCCAGGTCTCTGAACCACAAAATAATGTCTGGACAGACCAGACACACGCCAAGCTCTGGTCTCAGCAGAGACTGCCAGATTCACTCCTCAGCTGGACCAAACCCAGCTCAGGAGCTCTGCAGATGGAATTTCCACTAATGAAAAGCTGAATTTCTCTTGTGGCTTCTTAGCACTACAGACCAGTGGTGCGCTCTTGCCAACCACCAACTCTGTTCCACCCTGAATCCCACAACTAATCATGCAGACACAGTTAGGAAACTCAGACTAAACTTTCTCAATTGCTACTTTAACAATATGATTGTAATTTTGTAAATTGGACGCAATGCCCATTCACTACATAATGAGGCAATTATTAGCAGCTTGCCACATATTAATTTGCTCCTTTAATGTTGAAACAAATGAGATCTTTTCTTATAATCATCCTATTTGAGTGAATTCTAACAAAGCCGATTGAACAAAGCTCCAGAGAGACTTTCTTTATTTCAACGCCATTTATTCTTCTACTCTTCTTGGATGTCTTTAGAGTTTCAGAGGATACAACATTTATAATGATGCCAATAGGGAATAGATTTTGCCTTTATTCTTCTTGATGTTCTTTTGAGGTCTTTGAAATGAAAGGTACAAGAGAGGCATTAACCGTCTGGCGTTGTTTTTATTGCTTTTCTCTACTTTACAAGCAAAAAATGTATTTTAATTTTTCCTGTGTTTCAGTGATTAAACAAGCTGGTTTTATCTACACTTACTCAATTTCTTCAGACCTCTGACTGGGAGAAAAGACTTGCCAACTTCTCTAGGAAAAAATTCAGCACATTAAAAGAAAAGGAAGATAGCATTTGTGTGCTCACCTAGCAAGAACTACCAAATCAGTACAGCATTGTATATAACTTACATTATATTACTAACATCCAGCAAAAAATTACAAAAATTTTAAAAAAGACAGGTCTGATTACCCTGAGTTTTTGTTTGTTCCTTCTTCTCCCCTATGGCAGTATTGTGGGGTTTTTTTACCTTCAGCAGCTGATTTTGGTCCTAACCTTCAGCATCGCATCCCAGCAAACATTTCTGTCTTCATAAAATTTAATGTTAAGATTTCATAAAGATTTTAACATTCTGACATTATTTTGAAATAAGCCCAACGTCAACATGCATCCCATTTCCAAATAAATAGAATATGATCTGCTTCTTCATAAGACTGTTCCTGAGACTCAAGTGCCTGGGATATTTTATTTAGATGAATGTCACTGATATGTACATGAGTTCTAGCAGAAAGTTTTTATTTAAATTGAACGAATTGGAAGGGAATGCATAGGAGGCACATAATGGGACTAATCTTACAGCAGGAGACTGAATAAATAACCATATTTGAAAGTCTTTCAATATACACTGACCCAGTTGTTACAGAACTGTTTGATTTGCAGCTCTTGTTACAGCTCCTTAAAGGGGCTGTACCAGCCCTTTGCTCGAACCAGTATCTGGTGGATTCCTCATGTCAGTGGTAACGAGACAGAAAAACAAAGGAAGCTCAGACTTTGGGCAGAGGTTGAAACTTGTGGGCCAAAGTCACCCACCCCATCTAAACTTTCAACTAGCAAGTGTATTTTTGAAACATTTTTGTTTTCTTTCTCATGGAAAGGGAAAAAAACCAAACCAGAAACTCAAACCTTCCAAACACGAATCACAGTGCAAAGTGATGCAGTGTCATCTTTCTCACTTTTGAGACAGCTCCAGACAACTCCATGCCAGCTCCTACCTATTTCAAGACACAGGAGAGCAAATGCTCACCAGAATGTTGTTGATTTTACTGCTCCTATTGGGAACAATATAGGCAGCTTTGATACAAAGCAAGAATTAAGTACACCTCACGATACTAAGAGGCGAAAACAAATAAACATGAGAAAACTGAGTAGAAAGAATCAAGTATGTAACCTATAAAGAATAAAATCAAGTCTTGTTATGTATTTTAGGTTTTTCCACTACTTTATTACAAAGCAAAAATTGAAAAGTCAAAGATAATGCATCTCATGACACTCTCATAAAATTTACTAAAATTGCATAAAAGCCACGTCCAGCTTGATCAAAATACTTTAACTTTCTATTTTTCAAAAATTGTATTTAAGTAATTTTCTAAAATGTAGTCAAAATGCTCTTCCAATTGAACATTTTGCTTTATTATGAAAAGGTGAAAGAATGGGAGCTCACATTAACAAAACAGTCCCTTTCACTTTTTAAATTTTTCCTGATTTCCAGCCGAAGCTTTACAGAAACTGACACGTCTTAAATAAGCCTACACTAATGTTTTCTTCTGGAATAATGAACCATTGGAACACTCTTGATATCTCTATTGGTAAAAAAGGCTTAAAAATAGAAAGGTGGCAGGGAGTAAATAAGAACAGGAGAAATTGTTCTGCCTCTGCATGGAGGGTTAACGAAGGATTAATGCTGCCAGATTCAGGGCTTCAAGTACAACAGAAAGACCCAGGAGGGGCAGAGCCCTGGAGGACTGATGGCCAACAGCTCTGAAGGGCTTTGGGCACCCAGAGAGCGGCAGATGAAGGAAGTTTTGCCCTAGGGCATTTCCTGAAGGATGTGAAGACCTGTCCTGCATGTGCACTCTCAGTTGATCTGCAGAAGACCCATTTTCGTTTGTGTCTCAGGTGCCTGGCAAACTGCCCTGTCCCTAGGCAGGATGGCAGGAGGGATGTGCTCTTACTTACACGAATGGATCATGTCATGAGAGGGGGAGGAAATAAATGGAAAGAACACATAGAAGAAAAGTGAGAACAGAGAAAATTACAGACACCTATGAAAGGGTTGAATGCAGTTTAGTGCTTAAAAGGGACTGTGCTTGTAAGGGGAAGAAAGATTTGAGAAAAATACTGATATACAGCTGAGAAGATAAACCACAATGTTTGGGAATGCAATCCAACAAAGAAGAACCAAAACTCCTAAAAACATTTGTTAAGTTATAAACTGATTGTTGTGAAGGAAGCTTCATCAGACATGTCAATCAAATAATTTAGGAATGAATAGGCAGAGAGAAAAACTTTCATCCTTTACACTGCAATTGCCCAAGTAGAAAACAGATGAAAATGGGTACATTCAGTCCAGCACAGAGTACTATAGTCTGTATAGTTTGTCAGCAGAAACCCTGACACCCCTAGGCGTGCAGATGTCTGCACCTCAGATCCACATAATGAACACCTCTGAACTGGAAGAAAAGCAGAATACTCTTTGGCATATAGATATTACAAAAATCAGCATAAAGATACAAGTACACCCAAGAACATATGTGGAAATGCTCCTGACAAACACAGTTGAGGACTGAATTGGTATGGAAGGGAGGCAAACTCCATCATGCACACCCTACGCAGACAAGTTCACAAAGCAGGCACTAAAATAGCATTCACTCTGAAAAACAGCCTATGAAAAAATTAGCTTCACAGCTGGACAAAATGGAAAACCAAACAAACTGCATTAGTTTTAGAGTATTCCTGACTTCATCCCAGAGGTTTAGCTGATGACTATAAATAACCAGAATGTTTGTGACACTTCATCTATCACCCATTTACAAACACACAGGGTTTAAAATATCATGACTCTGTAATAGTTCGAAAGCCGGGAATTCTTCCAACCAAATACTTCTTGCTGAATGCTGAATCCAGTAAGTCATTTATCTTAACATCCACCACATTGTTCACCTGCCCTCAGTACTACGTGAAGACTCTTGAATTTTTGTGCACAAAAATTACTGGAAAAACACCATGCAAAGCAGACACTGTCCATCAAACAGCATAAACAACTCAGGGCACAACACAAGCTGATCCTAACAATGGCTCCCCTTTTGTCACTCTGCTGCAGAGTGTATTTTCAAGAGTACATCTGCTACCAGCAAAACATGTCACTTGATTCTGCAGGTTATTGGTATCATAATATTTAGCTCTAATATCGCTGTCTGTATCACATTTCTTTTCTGCTTTTTACATTTAGTAATAAGGAAGATAACAATTGTTTCTTCTCTATACAGACATATTTGCTCAGCAAACAATACAAACCACCAGGAGGTAAAATGTCACAACTCAAGGAGACATAAAAGGGAGGAATGTCCTCTCAGCACATGGGCTGAATAGCCAATGAATCTCAGTACAAAAGGACAAAAACAATTTTTCACACCCAATAACGTGTGTGGCAGCAGAGCAGAGGTAACATGCAACACATAATCCTTCCCTACAGAGTGGACTCTGGAAAGACATCCTTGACAGCGACCAAGGCCAAAAGAACTTTATCCACAAAACCTGTTTTTCCTCTGCAAGCAATAGCATCTCTGCAAAAAAAAATTAATGGGAATTCCTACAGTGAAGACGCCTACTGGAAGACTCCGCCTAAGGAATTCTCTGTCACATATGGAAAACATGAGTTGCTCTACCCGCTGACTTTAATTTGTATTTATTATAAATACCCGCAGATGGCGGTAAAGTATATAATGTATACAGCAGATTTGCTCCAAGTTTGCTTTCTCTAATAACCTCCTATTATCAGCACTCACCATTAATCATGGACCATTATCTAGGAACTTAGTTGGCTGAATCACAGATGCAGTAATGCCTGTAAGGCCTTTAATCTAAATACATTTGAAAAAATTAGACTCACAAATAAACTAGGGGACTTCTAACATGAAGTTTACATCTTATTTCAGGTCAATTTATTTGGGACTTGATATGGGGAAACAATATTAAGGTAGGCAGCAAAAACTGTTAAAAAAAACTTCCTTGTATTAACCCCCTCCCCTTTCTTTCCCATGAAAACCACCTAACAGGCTGGAAGCCTAACCTCTAATTTATTTTGGTTCCATGCTGTCTAGACCTATTATTTAATTTTGTCTCTCTTGGTGGTCTATCTGACAAATTATTTGTATGCATGGAAGGAAAGTGATAAGCTAAAATGCTAATTATCCATTTTTCTGAAATTCAAAAAAAATGTAATATCCATGCCAGGAATAAGAATAAGGTTTATTACAATAGCATTAAAACCAGTGGCATTTTTCATTTGACAAAATAAGCCTTAAGAAGCTTTCTAAGTCCAGTGTTTTTAATTGCAGGATGCCTTATCTAAAAGAGAATACACAGTTGCTTCTGGCCACATTCATTTGCTTTCACTAGTACATTGGCAGTATTTGCAGTACCACCCTATGACTGTCATCTGTAAAAATGTTTAAAATTTTCTCTAAAAATGTAATTTCAGATTAAAATTTCACTTAGAAAAAAAATTCATTTAGTCCAAAAATTTAATTGTTTGAAATATCTTCTATTTTAAAATCATAAACTCAATTCAGTTGCAGAAAGATACAAGGTTAAGTCATCATTTTGTCAGACACCTGAAATTTTAAGCACTATGGAAATGGGCACTAGGACAAAAATTTAAAATGGATTAGAAAGTTCTGCTTAAATAATTAGGCAGAGGTGTTTTACGTTTTTTTAAGTCATTAATGAAAGCCATTGAAGCATAGCTGCATATTTTAAAACTCTGAAGTTAAAGGTCTGTTTCAAAAGAAAAAAATCACTGTACATATACTCTCTTCTGATTGCTTTTGCATCATTGCCTTGGTGCATATGTCCACTGACCACCTTTTAATCAGTGCAGATTTCATGCAGACAACAGTTTTTATCATGGACTAACAACATCTGCAGTAACTTGGTAAGCGGAAACTCAAGTGGAAACCACTGGGGTTAAGTGATTTGTAAATAATTGAAAGATCCTTGTGTGTCAGTTCCCCTTACTCATGGAGCTGACAGCGCAGCTTCTGCTCCTGCCACATCCCAAACCAGCCCCATTTACCCCCCATTTAAAAGCCTTTACTGAAGAAAAGCCCCTGAGCTCAGTGGCCTCTGCCAAATCTTACTGAAGCCAAGGGCACCGTGCAGGTTTGAGCACCCTCAGCACAGAGCTCAGAACAAAACCAAGGCCTGAGGTGCTGAGTAACTCACACACACACAAACGGGCTGGTAAGTTATGAGGTGAAACATGCTAGAAGCAATTGCAAAACAAAATCTTATTAAAAGATGGAAATAATAAACCCTATCAATCTTTTCTCCGCTACATATTCTGGCCTGACAGTGACATAGTTGCAAGATATAAACAACACTACTTCCAAAATGGGTATTTATAATCATATAGCTCTTCTACCTATAATTTAAATCTTTAAGAGAGAAATTAATTTTTAGTCCTTCATACATCTTCAAAAGAATAATACCACTGCAATGTACCTACACGGTGAATTTTTGGGTAAATCTATGGCACGTTCATTGCCCCCATTACGGTTAAAGGTAAAATTCCCACTGACATGACTGAAGAATTCATGGAGACTTCACCTAACATAGGAATTTTGGGAAGAGAAATTTGGATTTGCAGTTCATGGATGGACAAGATTACCAAATCATGGTGCTACTCCTTTGCCTGGGCAGCAGCAGAGGCGATTCAGCTGCAATTCAGCACCAACCCATGCAAAGGATGCAGAGCGCGTTCTTGATCTAAGTTATCTGCTCACAAAACCAGAATACAGTGCTCCTTCTCTGCGTGTGAGCACACATCCTGATCTTCTGGGCTGGATGGACTTCCCTGGTCACTACTGAAACCATTTCCTGCCCCACGTCCATCTCTGAGATAGAAGCCTTGGAGGTCGTGTTGGCTTCCATGCTGGTGTCAGATTCTACATTTCCACTCTGCTTGTGAGTGCACAGAGTTTATGCAGGTCTTTTTGTTCTGTTCTTCCAGACTGTTGGCTTTAATGTAGCTTGTGATTTCTAATGTTTCCAAGGACTGTTGTAATGACAGCAGGATCTTTGAAACTTGAAAAGCAATCTTAAAGGTCAACACCTAAGCTCATCAGTGGCTCTAACTCACACTGATACAGCAATATGACTACCATGGTTCTGACAAAATAGGTCCTTGGGGAGAGCAACATGAGAAAGAAAATCAGTGCCCTCTGAGAGCATCTGCCTGCTGTGGGTTGCTGGCACTATGAATACAGCAAAATACATCTCAGCTGAAGGCCTAGAAACAGAAGAGATCATGGAATACTGAGAACTGCCTGCTAAGCAAACAAGTTGTGCCTCTCCTTTTGTCCTCCTTCTGGAGCAATGCTGCTCCACGCTGCAGGCTCTTTTGCACCTCAAGCTACCAACAGCTCACAACTGCACATTGGGAAATGAGAGGGGAAGTCCCACCTCACTGCCACAAAGCTGGTGTGAGGGACTTGGGGATGCAGCTGAGTGAAGAAAGAAAGAAAAAAAAAATCAACTGAAGTCAAATAATTCTAAAATAATCATCCAAAGGAAAAGAGTAGGTTACAGATTACGCTGAGGAAAAGCATAGAAATAACATTTCTTCATTTCTGTGATAGCATACAATGGAAAACCTTTCCATACTCAACATTAGTTCCATGTTCTCGTTTGCTTAGCGCCTTTAAAAAAAGCGCACACATGTACATATGTACTAACGACACTAAAAGGAGCAAGCAAGAGAGATGGAGGGTCTAGATTACATATTAATTTAACTCTAAGAAAATATTTACAAAGCAAATGTGCAAGTTTTGGCATCCCCTCTCCCTGAGTCATAAAACTGTTGCGTTATAGACGTGGCACGAAGAAGTTCGTGTGTGTCTGCGCTCAGCTACCCCATCATACATGGTGTCAGACATTCACAGTGCTCTCATGGCTAGAAGAGACCAAGGCAGATGAGCTGAGGAAAACAACCTGATGGACTATATATATATATATATATATATATATATATATCCCATTAAAAAAGAATCCTTTTTTCAAGGAAAGCACTTTTATGACAGAGGGCAATCAAGCTTTGAAACAGGTGCCCAAAGGATTCTAGAGTCTCTGTTCCTAGAGATTTTCAAAGCTTGAAGAGGCAGAGACCTGACCTAACCTTGATGTTAGTCTTATTTATAGTTGATATTGGACAAGATGGTCTCCAGAGGTTATTTCCAACATACCTTTTTCAGTAATTCTACAGTTCTATTACTATGAAGAACCAAGGGGAAGCTCAATGAATTTTAATGAAAAAGACAGCACACATTTTTAATAATGAGGACTATTCAATGTCCTGGGGAACCTTTTAGAAATAAAAGAACTCAAAATGACAACAAAATATTGAAAACTGAATAATTAGTGAAAAATTATTCCCTTTTTTCTTGTCCGTTCTTGGTTCTTTCTACTGCCTGTCACACACAATCATACAAAATACAGCAGGAGAGAGAAACATTCCTAAAATGAAAACGGGCTAAAGATTTAATCTGCATGTCCTGTGAGAATCCCGCACGGAACCTACACCTAATAAATCTTATTTCAGATAAAATATTATTAGGCACATTTACAAGACTGGAATCTGGAATGACCACAGGTTCATCCCAGCTGGTTGTGGCACAGGGTATGGGCAGGGAACATGGTGCAATTTCCCTCCTGGCACGTGTGAAGCAGTGCCTGGACTGCTAAAATGGCTGTATCCAACAGTTTAGACTCATCACTTTGTAGGTGCTTGTAGAGAAAGCTAAGTTTATTGAGTCCTCCTAGTAAATCTACTTTCTAAGGCTGTTAGCAGTGAATAGAAGGTGACAAATACCTCACCATACCTGAAGACCAGTGCTGGGAGGTTTTGTTACTCCTTTTAGCTCTACTAACTAACAGCGGTGCCTCCTTCACCAGTACTGGAACACGGCTGAGATACAGAAGTGGTGGCTCAACTGGACTCCAGGGAGAAGAGGGGTAAAAAGAAAGAAAAAAACCCACTGATCCAGAATGAACAGGGCTTTTTCAGAACAGAAATCTAAACTGCTGCCATGTGCTAGTGTCCACTGAGCAGTAAACTGTGGTTTCACAGGCTGCGACGGGGGAGGGATGAGGAGGAAAGGTATGTTCTAAGAAATCAAATGCACATTACATCCCAGAAAAATGGGGGAAACTCCCATACCATGAGATCTTCAAAATTCCATCTATAAAACAGCAGAATTATAGTAGCTACAAAATGTAGGATACTGAAAATCAATTCTGAAAAAGTGTATCATAGGTAAATACTGTATTTATCCCCTCCTCTCGGAATAACCTCATCGCAGCAGCAAAACAATTGCTGACTGTCACAAGACCCTTGCAAAAATCCTGCAGACCCCATTTTTCAAAAGAGCAATAATTAAAAAATAAAGTCCTGTGGTGCTTTTCCTCTATAAGCCCTGTTTATGAATTCATAGCACAGCATGAAGGTTATTAAAATCCCATATGTGAGAACCACACACGGCACAAGGAGATATGAATTGGCATTCCACAGAGATAATGCTATCTAATGGGCAAAACAAGGAGCACGACTCCATTCTTCTTCAGAGTACATTTGGAAAGGGCAAAGCATCTGGCTGCTGCTCATGGATACCTGACCAGACACAAGACAGTTCTTCTTCTTACCTGTTGATTAACAAGTCAAATGTGAAGAGCATGGCTGTTATCTTGCCTTGATATTCCTGGGACACCTTCTACCCACAAACCACTTGATGTGGGGGGATTAAATGCTATTTGGGGTGACCCAGATACAGTGACTATTAAACACATTGCTGTCTACTCCCACATCCATGCATTTCAAATCAAAATGTAATTAATTGTGGAGATAACCAATACACCGCACAAATTCATTCTGGAGCACAGCCTATCCGATAATATAATAATTTTTCCAAAATTATTCATTTCTTTCCCATTTTATTATTGAAACAAAACAGTCAACGCTGTGCTTTATTTTAATGCCAAAACTGTTTTGATCCCACATAGCACAGAGCTATTTTGAACACTATCAGCAGCTGGAAAAACTTCAAGAAAAAGTGAGAACAACTGTTTTTGAAAAAAGGCTTATGAAAAAAACCCTCCTAACTGACAAAGTACACACATGTACAAAAAAATTTCTTCAGTTTTCAAAAACTCTGAAACTTTCGTTAAAGAGAAAGCAGTCCATGGTTCTAAAATCCTTGAGTCAAATTTAATGCATAAAACATACTCTACTTAAGGACACTGATCAAAGGTTTGTAAGGCTGTTTCTCTGCCTTGCATGTATGATCAATCAGCCATCAGCAGAGAGACCACAGGTGTCTGATGGGAGTCATCACTAATGCCAGAGATGGAAAGCACTCCAAAATAGGAAAGGCAGGATCTGCCATGAAGCAACAGGAGACAGAATCATTTTCTGGCAGGATTAAAATCCATGTGCTTGCTTGGTACTCTGCTATATTGCTGAGGAAGGGTTTCCTTCTCATCCGCATCCCTATGATCACGCAGTGCTGCTCAGCCCTCACTTGAAACACCATTGCTAAAATTCAGAACTTGCATGAGAGCTGTGAAACCTGAATGCAGATATGAACTTTCTCTAATTTCAGGCCTGTTCTGATTCAAGATTCTCATTTATACCAATTACACCCTCTTTCAGCTGCACCTTCCAATGCTGTCTCTATGTGATAGGCCCCATCACGATATCACACTATCAGTTTCAGCTGTTGGATCCTACCTACACGCCATAATCAACATCACTGCCAGAAATTATAACCTCTACCAATATTTTAGAGATGTAAAGGAGGGAAGACAGTGAAAACAAATTAAGTTTCATAACTAAAATGAAAAATCCTTTCCCTCCAATGACTCCTGCCTTCCAAACTGTCTTTCTTTATGCATGAGACAATTTGACTTGGGATTTGCTCCCTGACTAGGCTTAGCTACGTACTTTGCAACAAGAGAACCACAATGAGAAATACATAAGACATAGCAATAAAATTCTGTAGCATGCCATGCTGTCCTGGGCTGGCTATAAGATGCCTTTATCCCCAATCGTCTGCTCTGTTTAGGCTGGATAATAAGTGTTGTACCTTTAAGATTTGTTCCTAATTTTTGGCTCTGAACCAGAACCAAAACACATGCTAAATGGAGAATGTTATCCTTCCAATCTCCCTCACAACTAAAGCTACAGTCAGGTATTTAATACTGCTCCACAAGCAAGAGCTCTCTCCCTTCATCTTCCCATTTCATTTCTGCCAAGTTACAGAACAAAATAAATATCCAACAGAAAAAAAATCTTCTATCAGTCTTTTGAATACTTTTGGGAGAGAAATCACTTAGAAGTGATGTGTCAGGGCACCTTGTCTGCTTCTTTCTCTTCCTTTCTCAGTCGAAGGACAGTATTAAAAAAGCAAAAGCACTTTTAAGTGCTGTTTGGGGCATAAAATCCCCTGCCATCCATTCCTCACTAGGAAAGATTTTGAAAAGAAAAGCACTTAGAAGTCTCTTTTTGTCTCCATCTACATTATTCCTTTTCTTGGATGTGGCTTGAAATAAAAATAGAAATGAAATGCTATTTTCACTGTTTTGAAGTTCAAATCAAGCATGTCTCCTCTAATTTCTCCCATTTGCATTTTCTCTGTAACAAATATCAGTTTTGCTGCATACTGCACTCCATTTCTCTCTCTTTTTAATCTCAACATCCCCCTCCCAAGTAATGAGATTATGATGCTATAATCTTATTCTGAGCATAACCTTTGATTTCTATGGATTTCTATTCCAACAAAGATACATCCATTCTGCTAGCCAGATGTCAGCAATACAAACGTTTAGCTAATTTAATTGATGCTCTAACTTCCTAAAGTGGGGCAGCCTTCAGTGACAATGGCCATCATCTCCAGAGCTACAAGTCACAAATGTGTGCTCAGTGGCAGCAAAACCATCAATACAGGTTTTAGCAACTAAAAAAAGCAAACATAATCCTGAGACATACATAAAGGGTTTTGAAATTATCTTTTCGCTCTATTCAGCAGCACTGATAGTAAATTCAGTCTGGGTATTAAACTTCAGCACAGATTTGGATCTGCTGCTGAAAAGCCAGAAAAAGTAAAAAGAATAATCCATGTCACAGGAAAATTAACCAGCAATGGGAAGGGGAGAAGAGAAGAGAAGAGAAGAGAAGAGAAGAGAAGAGAAGAGAAGAGAAGAGAAGAGAGAAGATGGAGGAGCTGTGATAAATGTTTCCAAATATGTAAAATATGCTGAAAAGGATTCTTCTTGTCTGTTCTACATTAGCAGGGTAGTAGCTAGATTCAGGTTAGACTTTAAGCAGCCTTCTATATAAAAACATAGTTATAAAAAAATCTTGCCTGGGGCACAACTACAAGCTTGCTATCTCTGGAAGTCCTTTCTTATTCTATTTTCTGTAATTCTGTGAATTTTAGTAAGTTGATGTGCACACAGTACTTCACAACTTAGCCTTCCTGGGTGATGCTAAAGAAAGAAGATTATGTTCTGTGCTGCAGCCTCCAGCTCAGCACTGTGCCCTGCACTACATGGAAAAGCAGCTATCCAGGTATCCTTTAGCAAAAAGGTACCAGGGCAGATGTGTGTTAGCAGGTACAGAACAGATCAGGTTATCCATAATGCAGCAGCAGCAGCAAAGGTAACAGCTTCAAACATTTTAGAAAGCCAAGAGTATTTTCCTAATTATTAATAGTTGTTCTAGTACAGTGTCATGCAATTCTGATTTTCAAGATCAAGCTACAGCAAAATGAAACTGAAATACAAATATTCACTAGCCCATCACCTTTTATGATTTATGCTGAAATCCTGCTTAAATGCAATAGAAGGATTGAAATCAACCCTTCTTTCTTGTATATCTATTCAAATGTTACCTGAAGCATTGCTAGCAAACCCCTGTTTCTTGACAACAGTAGATACGAAGCTGTCTTTGTGTAAAAGCTGTATTGCTTCACAGTTTATGATAGCTCTAGACTTGCCATCCCTTTTCTTCTTTTCAGTACAAAGAATAGGAGAAATTGTGGAATAAAGTACCACTCATCGTGAGTAAGGATGTCAAATTCTTTTCTATTGTAAGCCCTGTCAAATGATAAGCAATTAGACTCTGCTTTCAAGATTGCTTAAATAAACAATATTTTGTATGAGTTACTTTTAAAAAAGCTGCCTGATGTACATATCACAGTCTGGAATAGTGATATGTCTACACTAACTGTGGTGCTGAATGCGTATTTAAAGAATAAGAACTTCTACATGTGCAAAAAAATCTTGCTTTTAAAGTCAGTCTGAGGGTGTGCATTTTCACATGTTTTTGATCAGCTCTTCCTGACACTTTTCCAAAGTCTTTGCCATATTGTTAGCATCATCTTCATATATAGCTGCCAGGGGAAAATGAATCAGATGCCACACATTACTCAAGGGCAATAAAGCCCTAAAGGAACCTTCTGCAGAAAGGTTCTGACTACAGAGCATAAGCCTGCTGTGCTCTGAAATTCCTTGGTGGAATTCTGGGAAGGCAAACATATGTTTGTTTACTGCAGAGACACCCTACATGTCCTATGGTAAAGAAATACCATTTTGTGGCTACTACCTTGGACAATGTAGACAATAGAAAAGCACTTATGAATGTTTTAATTGCTAGGTGAATGACCCTGCTGGCCTAGGAAAAACCTCCAGGCTAAATTTGCATGTCATGTGTTGCTTGGTTCCAAGCTGTTTCAAGTTTACCTGCTAACCAAGTAACTGTATCACTTGTAAAAAGAGATACAGGGTTCCACAGGCAATAACCCTTGATAAAACACGAGTGTGTTGTGTGGAATCTCTGATGCTGCCCTGCACCCCAGAGGTCTTGTGATTCATGACTTTCAGTGTATCATCAAACAAAACCCTCCACTTGTGGAAATGCACGTGTAGAAACGGTGCTACACCCGATTTCCACATCCATCAGTGCAGCTGAACTTGTCCAGAGAACTCCAGGCTGGCTCAACATTTGCAGCTCAGTTACAGACCTGAATGACTCCCTGTGACGGAGATGAGTCTGTTTACAGCAGCTCCTGCATGGGAAGCAAACACTGCACTCCCACAGAGCTCACTGGAAACAGAACCACGCGCACAGCGAGGGCTCAGCTGCAGTGGGAAGAAGAGGTTATAAGGCAAAATAACAACTGCAGGCTTCAGAAAGACAGACTGCAAATGCTGATGTGCTTCAATTTTTGGGATGTGATTATTCAATTATTGGCTTTGGGATGTGAGAATCATTCTCCTTTTTTGTGTGTGTGCTATCTTTGACTTTACACTTGTCAACATTTAATGTAATAGCACAACAAGGTCACTCTACTCTGCACAATCATGCTGAGATTTTCTCTAAGATATAACCTTTACACCACTGTTTTATTTATTTACTTGTATCTTCAGCATATTCACATGACCAGAATCTGTAACACTGACAATTAAAAAAAGGAAAAAATGCCCAATACCCACACCCAAGTTTGTATCAGTCTGATAACGCAGACAAAGGAAAAGGCACAGAGGACTTAGTTCCCCTTTAACACTAATATAAACCTGAAGTTCTGGGTAACTCATTTATGGCAGTGGCAGAAATAAGAAACCATTGTGAATTGTAAACCACTACAGAAAGATCTGAACAAAGGAAGGTAAGAGACTGCATAAGTTTTTGCTGAAAAACTGCTGTGCTGAAGGGAGATACTGTTTCTGGTATATAACTGTACTTTTTACTTTTGTCCTTTTTGCTGAACACAAAAATATCAATTCTGTTCCCCAAAAGCATGACACATGAGAAATATTAATGAATATAGACATCCTTCAAACCAAGATGGATTTTTAAAAACACCTTTATCATAAACAGGTGATATTGTTAAAGGGCTATGTAAAAGTACAAATGAGGGGTAATTAGCAGGGTCATGAAACAACCCTTGTGAAGAAGCAATAAACAGTACAGAGCAGAAAAGATCTGTCTGTGGGTGCGTTTTCAAATTTAGGAGTCTGAACTTTGGCAACCATATCCATTTCTGAACTGGTGGGGTGGCCAGCAGGGTTACTTCTGATACCAAGTTATTTCTCAAAGAAACATAAATTTTTCTCATCTTGAAGCAAATGGATAACAAATGACATGTAACTCACACTCCCTTGGACTCTAAGGCTAATAGTGTCACCTTCAACAGCACCTCCTTCTGAACAGGCCTCTCACAATCAGTAGCATTATCCCTGGAGTCAGCTATTGCTTATGTTCACTCAATCCCAAAATACTGCAGTTTGAGGCAACATCCATTTTTATGCTATTTTATTTGTGCTGTGTAACATTTGCTCTCTCCTATGGGGAGAATCCACCGGCAGATGCAGGGAGGAAGGAATGGGAATAGAAGTTTAATAAGGCAGAAGGTAGGCAGGGACAGCAGGGAACATAAGGGGCCAAAGTCTCAAATTAGTTAGCAATATATAGCAATATTTACCTTGTGGATCCTGGCTCGGGGAGAACGTCTGAACTGACAGCTTTAAACGCCAAGAGAAAGACTTAGTCCTGTTCAAAGATTTGGTATAAATACCTGACTGGGGTGGGTGAGAGTTAAGGTAAAAGCAAACTCTTCTCAGTGATGCCCAGTGACAGATCAAGATGCAATGTACATGAAGAAAAATACAGGAAATTCCAGTACAACATATGAAAAACTTTCCTATTGTGAGGGTAGTGGAGGGGCTGGGCACTGGAACAAGTTGCCCAAAGATGCTGGGAAGTCACCATCCACGGGGGCACTCAAGCACAGCTGGAGAGAGCCTTGAGCAATCTGCTCTAGCTGACTGCTTTGGGGATGCAGGTTGGACTAGATGATCTCCAGAGCCTCCAAACCCAGAGGCAAATACAACAATCAACCCCAACTGAGCTGTGCTCATGGGAAAGATCACTCATCAGAGTTTTTGTGGGTTTTTTTTTAAAGAGGAAGATCACGTGTAAAAAAACCCTCTTGCTGTTCAGCAAAGAAAAAGGGTGTAAGGCTAGATATATTTTTTTCTGGATCTCAAAAACTGAATTGATACTGCTTCATCTAACAGATTGATTTCTAAAGCAGGAAAGCATGGCATTGAAAAAGACAGAAAACAGAGCTGGTTATAAATCTTTCCATAAACAAGGAAACAAGGATATCTATAAGCAGAACATTCCAAGGTTTTACTGTAGAGAATGTGCAGTGCCATATGTGTACCTACTAGAAGCACTTGAGCTTTTTTAATACCATTTTTTGCCATTACAAAGAAAGTAAATAAGGGCATCTAACATAAATAAAACATAAAAATAAAAATGGATAGTAAAAACTTTCTGCTAAGGAGAAAGAAATGAACTTGCAACCTTCCACACTAGCCAGTGGGCCTTTCTTACACATAATTGAGTAATTTCCAGCATAACTTGTATTTTCTGTCAATGATAGGCAACATATATATCTTAGACATGCAAATAGCATGTAATTTTTTTTTAAAAACCTTCACTACATATTTTTGTCTCTGCTAAAATGTATTTTATTGCTTTTTATTGTTAGTATAAAACTAGTAATAAGCTATATCTGCAGAGATAGTTAAAGAGGAAGATTCAGGTCCACAGGAGGTGATCTCAACTGGCTGCTATTAAATGCAAGACTATGGAGAGCTGAAATCATAGCTCTGGGACAAAATATCATCAAGCTCTGGGCAATCACTACACAAGAGTGGCAAAGTATTGTACTCCAAAAACTCCAACATCTCTGTATCCACAGTGTAGATTATTACACCAAATTGCACCAAAACAAGGAAGAATGAGGGATAACAGCTCATTCACATGGACTTCTGTTATTTTGTTTGGTTGCTCAGGTTTGGCTTTGTTGGTTTTTTTATTTTTAAATTTTTTATAGGTATCAGCCCATGTTCTGGGAAGCTAACCAAGGAATCAAGATTTGTAAATACCACACATATATCCAGGTTCATTTTGAGAGATTAAACCCATGTTTTCCAAAGGGCTTCAGAAAGAGTGGCATGGTGAAGTGCAAGCTTCTGAGATGGAATGGTAGTAAAAATCACATAGAGTGAATCATAAAAGGAAGGAAAGAACAGTACAATATCCAGAACAAGGAAAGGATTTGAAGGTTACAATAAATTATACACTAAAGCCAACTGTACAGTTTATTTTCAATTGGTGTCACTTTCTGAAACCATCACAGAGCAGGACCATGCTACAAATACTTTAGTGAGCATCCTGAGCTGCTATTTGCAAGAAGGATGCTTACTGTGGATGAAAAATACAGCAGGAAATCAACCAAAATCACAGGTTTCTGTGATAGAAGCAAATTGTTAAAAAAAGAAAAAAAAAGGAAAGAGAATTCAGGCCATACTCGTGTAGTGTAAATGTCTCCTAGCTTCACTGCCTTCAGTGTACATGTATTGACTATCTCACTTTAACATCTTTATCTATTACAAATTTTGGTAATTCATCCAATACAGAATTTTTACAGAATCATGCTTAAATGCTTTGGGATCTATTCCAAAACACATGAAAAAAAAAAAAAAATCTATGTTTTTATGTGGTTTGGGATGAGGCCCTTGTTAAATATATCTGGGGCTAAGCATGATCTGAGGTGTTTTGCTAAACAAGTATCAGAGAGAAATAAAGATTTCACAGAGGTCATTTCTGTCTGCCTAAGCACTTAAATGCTACTAGTCCATCCGAGACAGTGGGTTTTAAACCATGTGAGACAGAAGCATTTGGGCACTACAAGACCAGCTCCTTGAAGAATCCTAAGTGTAGCAGCAGATTAGACTGTAAATTTTGGAAAAGTACTGGGCTTGACTCATCATCCTTGTTTGTTATCATCTGACTACCTGTGCGCGCTGTGTTTCTGATTTTAATTCACATGAACAGGAGTGAAGGAAAATGTGACTCTACAAATCCTTAACTAGACAATATGAGTCACAACTTTCAGCCATGGAGCTCAAATGAACAATAGTTCTGAAAATTTTTTGTAGTTTACCTAAATGCCATGACTGTGAGAGCCATACCAACCTAAGTCTCAACAAAATATTCCAAAAGACTTCACAATATGAGGCTATGCTATAATGTAATTCATTGCCAAATTATTTCCATACAGTTTCTAAAAGAAAAAGGTTTCTAAGAATAGAAAGCTTGGTAAAAGTTTGGTAAAACTGATATGAAAACTGCAATAAAAGAATAAATATAATTTCAGAGTCAGCCATCTATTTTCACTGCAGCTTTAGATATTTTGTGAAAGGCTAGAATTCCTGTATGCTAAACAATCAAAAGAATAAGATACAACTAAAAACAATACAAATGGAAAACTAAAATAAATATTAAGTTCTAGATGCAACTAAAAGATCACCTGCAGCTTATTTTCTGACCTAAAACCAAAATTACGCTACGCTTCCTTTGTTCCATTACTTGCTTAAAATCCATTTCCTTAAAGGAGAAAAAAAAAATCCTTCATTCCAGTGAATCGATGTTTAATTATAGCACATTTGACTCTAAGTCCAAGAACTGGTTCTGCAAAAAAATACAAACAGTGCTTTAAAGATGATGTCTGCATGGCTTGACACATAATGTAGACACCTTCATTTATGATTTCTTGTCACCATAATGACAGGTAAAAAAACCATTCAGGTAAAAATCTTAGAAAAGGCAAAGAAACTAACTGAGTTATGAGCATCTAGACAGTGCAAGGTGAAAAAAGATTTAGCTTTTCAGGCTTTCTAATCCTGAATCTATCACCTGGGTTTGTATTTTGATGCTATTACTAATGCTGAAGATTACGTAACATGTCCCTTTGGCATGAAGACAAATCTAGCATGGGCAGAAATGTAAGAATGTAGTTTTACCAGGAAACAAGATGCTTTAACTCTGCAAGTTCTCAGGGACAGCCCATGCAGGTGGGCAGGTGCTGGTGCAGAGCAGGTGCCTTCAGGAATGGAGGCTGGCAAAGGTCACTCACTCACCCCCTATCCCTCCTTTTGCCCCCGTGCTCTGTCAGGTGGGTGAAGGGGACCTGGTCTGACAACAGCAAATGACACTTCCAGGCACCTCCCCTCAGCCAGGCAGCACAGGGAACACAGCCCTTGCTCAATCCTTGGCCATATCCATACTCAAGAGAGGCCAAATTTGAGAATATTGGAGTCCTACATCAGGTAGAGCACCTGCAGTGCAATTGTGGTGCAACAGCTCAGGAAAACAGCATCACTGAAGCATTGAAATAATTCATCTGCATGCACAAGACAAAAAGTCTCAATAAACCTTATTTAGTTTCCTGTCCCTCAATTCTCCCTTCTCAGTCTCTCAATTTTATCACTTCTGTGTTTATTGTTCTTCTGTGATATTCTGAAAAGTTCCACATCATACAGGCAGGTAATGCCAAGTAGAAAGCTGTACCTAAAAACCAAAGTATCTAACTGAAGATCACAATTTTCCAAAAGAGGTGGGTGAAATAAAATTATTGCTTTAAATGAGGGCCATAGCTAAGGACTACTCACACCCACGGGAGAAGAGTCTTATGAACACACATCTCATTAAAAGTTGCTTCATCCAGACCATCATCAGCCATGAAGGCCTAGAAATAACATAACACAGCGAGTAAGAAAACAGTGCACTGCAAACATAACTTCCTAAAAATAATTAAGCAAAGAAAACAAATTCATTACCACTGATGTAAACCCTTCAAAGCTCTGGCAGCCTGAGGTTTCCTGCTCTGCAGCATGATATCCAAGGTTCATTGCAAAGCCCTGTTTATCCAACTGCACTTCTCAGTAGTTCTACCTAATTAACAGTTTGGCAATGAAGGAGGCAATGGGGGAGCGTATATATGTAAATACACCAAAAATATGCTAGGGAACATTAAATGTGTAAAATCAAGCACTGAAAATTTAGGGAAGTGTCAGAATTAGAGTTGCTGTGCAGCCCTAATTGGGCAACCTTGTGTGCATGCACTATGATACTATCTTTAATTACCCGACCACCTACTATTTTTTCCACTGCACCCCTGCCTGCACTGACTGACATAATGAGCAGCTACTCAATGCCTCTGTTTTCTTGTTATTAGTCAATGTGTCCCCATGCCTCATTTATTGAGCATTATTCACACCCTGGTCTGAGATTTATTAATTTCTGCCTGGGCTGTCACTTGGTACTCACAGTAGCTCCTCCCTTCTCAAATACCATTCTAAAGAGAGACAGGAAAAGGTTGTATTAGCCCTCTTCAACTAAAGAGGTCTGAGAAATTTAAGTGAAAGTTATAATTTAAATTAAGAAGAATACACTCACTGGCATACAGAACCTAGAGCAATTATAATTCTTTGGTAATTTATATGTTCAAATAATTTTCACTGACTTGAGCTATCTCTGTGCTTCATAAATCAGACCCAAGGGTCTCAAACTAAGCATTCAGAAAGTAAACACACACAATTAGTAAAAACATGGCTTGATTAGATTGGAATCACATGGAAATTCTGTATCAGAGTCAAGAATAAAATATTGCAGCTAGCGTTAACACTCAACTGTGACAGCCTTGCCTTCCATTCCTGTAGTGTCCCAACTCCTTCACCCCTTTTCATTTCTCCAGCAAATGAGGCAGTAGTCCTAGCAACTTCTTCATACATTTCCACCCAGCACCAAAAATGGTAAAATCTGGACAATGAATGAGACTGAAGTTGTCCCACTCTGCAGAGTGGAACATGAAAGAATGAATAGATCAAAGAATTCTGAATCAAAAGAGGACAAGTAATTTTATTTTTGGCATTCCCCAATTCCTGAACCTTGACTTTGCAACCCTACTAGCATTATGTAAAACCTCAAATGTACAAAAGGATATAAAAAAAGACAAGAAATCTGTCCTCAGCATGAGTGGCACATGTGTAGTCCAGCAGGGCCAGATTCTCCACACAGATTTCACTCAGTTGAATTAACACAGCAGTAATGGCATCAGCAGAACACCACTCTCTACTTCAGTAGCCACACTATTTTTCCTTTGTAATTATAATGCCATAATTGTTATTGGGAAAATATTTTTCCAACTAGCTCTAGTGAAAATATTTCCCCCTGACCAACTAATATGTCATTAAGAAATAAAATATTCATATTAAAGAAGCATCCAAAATTTTTTGTCTAACAGATAGTCATATCCAAAATTCATTATGTAAACTAATTAAGTGATATTTATCAAGACTGTGTTCTAAACTGCTTTTTGTGTCTTTCACCCACCAGTTTTCCATTTGGCAATACAAATTTTTCCCTGGACATACAAGCCCACCACCCCAGAAGCAAGGTAAAATTAATGTTTGGAGTTTTGGACTCCAGAGCCCTGAGCTGTGGGCTGGCCTGCTCCTGACCTGATTTATGTCTCAGGTAAACAACAACCCCAAGGTCTCACTCTGCCAATCTGCAAAACAGAACTGCTCTGCTATGTTAGTGTTATTGAAAAAAGCCTCCCCACAGGTCATGCTGTTTATGAAGGCAAAGCATTCAGCATGGTCCATTCAGAGAATTACCATGCTCCCTCCTATGTGCTCCCTGAACATGGGGACCAGTGGAACGAGGCCTGCAGCCCTCCAGGTGTGACCCTGCAGGGACTGGGAACAGGCAGGCAGATCAATTCCAGGGAAGCCCAGCAGGGGAGATCTGAGGTACTGGCATGTCAAATTTGAAATTAATTAAAACTTCTTTATGCAAAGTCCTCGTAACTTGCCATTGATTTAGCTACCAGACAGCTCTAGACATTATGCAAGTAAATACAGAGTTCCCAAAACAGCATGATGGATAGTGGCTTTCTCAGGTGCTCACTCTCTGTGCACAGCAGGTGCTGAGATATTCGAATTGAAAATTCAAAATATTTAAATCTAGAAATCTATGCAAATATATGTCCTAGAGTAATGGTTTCAACTGAATATTCAAAAGTATAGAGGCCATCTCAATGCTAGTAAAACATAATTAGCAAGTGACATAGCATTTACTTATTAACTGTATTTCCTTTGTACCAACACTTACAGGAGATGCAGAAAAAAAAAATATAATCAGCAAAAATCTTTCCCGATGACGGGTGTTTTCTCCTATTAGCTCTGCAAAACATATGAATCCCGAAAGAAGGATATTTCCTTTCGGTTTTGCCTAGCAGTGTGTATAAATAAAAACATTAACTGCCAGGACATAATTTTCAGTATGCTTGTCTTACTTCAGATGTGTGTTTTCTGTTTGGAGCACAGCTGTTCCTATTTCCCAACATGAGCTTCAGTGCTGTAAATATCTCCTCTATTGAGGGCTGCTTTCCTAAACTGCTGCACAGGGGCCACGTGCACAAATTGTGTTAGTGCTAATGTAAGCTGTGTGCATGCAAATCCACGCACAGCGCTCGGGAAACGCGGGCCGCGGACCTTGACCCCAACACTTTGCCACTGAACAGAACTGCTCTGTTTAAAGCTGTGACTGTGACATAAATCAGGCTTTTTCAAAAGGTTTTTATTCAGCTAGAAGAACTCATTCTGGGATAAAATTTAAATAGCTCATGCTGCAGAACTGCATTAATGAAGCAAATTACTCCCGGCAACCTGGAAAACAAAATAATTTGGAAAGTGAAGATTGTCTGGGATTTATTGCTACATTTTTTCCCACAGTTAGAACTCTGTGCTGTGTTAAGCTCAATTTCTTCACTTCTGAATCTCAAAAACAAGTCCTTTGCCTGTCAGCATAACACAGCTGGCAGCACTATTGCCTCTCCACTGGAAGGTCAGGGATTCACGTCTCTGACTGAGACATGGGCTGGTGTCCAATGCTGACACTGCAGCAGAGGGCTGGGGATGTCTGTGCACAGCTCGAGCTGCCTGCATGCAGATGAGGCACCAGAGCAAGGTCACTGCTGCCCATCAGTGGGGACCACTGGGTGAAAGGTAACAGCTCCATGGCAATTTTCTCAACAGTAGGACACAAGCACGATGGCTTTAGGAAATATTTGCTTCTAGCTTCGGGTATCTGGGAATCTTTGTAAGGAAGTGTTAAACAAAATAACATAAATCCATGGGGCTATCCAAACCATGCCAACGATATTTCCCTCCTTACTCTGCAAAGCTTTCTTTGTTTAGGAGAAAGGGTGGCCTACTTCTAAGAACAAGGAGAGCACAGAGTTCAAGTACATATTATTACATTTTGTACAGATGGGGCATGTCTTGTACATTTTTAGAACCACGGATGCATGAATTTCCAGTTTTCTGATGGACAATTTGCAACAATAATTACCAAATCAGGTATATTTCAGTCAGTCTGCTGCTTTAGGAAGAGGAGGGAAATGCAAGAAGCATGAGCATGGGAAGTAAAAGCTATTTCTGCACCACTTTTCTCCGAGCAGTCAAGTGGATTCTAGGACTGGGTTTGGAAGTGGTGGCTGGTGGCCATCTACCCACTCTGTGCCCCAGCTTTGCGTCACTATGGGGACAGAATCTGATTAACAGGTATGGGTATTTTTTAATCTCTTACAGGATCAATCTATATTGTAAGATCAAGAGCAGAAAGAAAGAATGGCACAGCTTCTGATGAATGTAAGGCTTTTGCTCTGAAGACAGTGAAATATCACATCTTTGAGTAAGAGCTAGAACACCTAAGAGTGTCATGGAAGCAGAGCTACTGTGCCTGGGAACATGGGCAGCCACTGATATCTCCCTCTGTGATCAAGGATTTCATCTGTTGCTCGTGGACTACAAACAAGAAGATTTCTCTTCTTAGTTTGCTGTGTTTTAAAATCAGACGCTGTCTGAAACAAAGACGAGCCTATAAAGCAACCTTTGGGTACAGCAAGAGACTTGATTTAAAAAAAAAAAGGAATCTGAATTAAAGTATAGGCCAGAAATTATAAAATATGTTTTTCTTTCCAAGAAAGCCCTCACAAGGAAACCGAGAGGACTTGCATCATTTCAGGTATTAATAAAATAGAGCTCTTCATTGTGTTAACTTGAGAAATCCTAGAGAAGTCTCAAGAAAGAAAATATGTTGCCTTATTCATTCATGTGACAAGAGAAATAAAAATAAAAGAATATCAGATAAAAACCAAATTGGACTAAAGTTGTATTTGACCACAACTGGAAACAAGAAGCAAAATGCAATATAGACATAGTTGATAGTGGAATAAAATTAAGCATACAAATAAAATTGCTGCTTCTATAAAAATAAGAAATACACATATACTTAACATCCATCATGGGAAAAATTCCAGTGAAGTTACAATTAGATTTTGAGGGTAATTTCAGCAGCAACCTATTTCATTTCTATAACACTATAATGATTTCATCAGTAACAAATTCTCTAGGTAGTATCACACTGGAAAGTTTAAGGATGGCACCATTAAATAGCATCCATAATTGTTACAATCAACTACATATTACACAAAAGGGTGCATTTCCAGATGACTGTTAAATGTACCAATTTACCAGATTAGCATTTTGCTGAAAGAAACACTCAGAGCCTTCAAGAACCTATTACCCATGGACCAAAGCTCACATCAGGTCCATTTTCTGCTGCAAAAATAAACTGGGCATCCTTTCACAATAGCACTTATATACAGCTGAAAATATTACAGATTACCATGTACTGTTCTGGAGGGGCAAAACATGGGGGCTTTAAATGCCACTGAGCACAGGGCTGGGTAAGCTGATCTGCTGAACATAGGCAGATGTTTGCTCACCTTGTTCAGTCTCCTTTGCTCAGGTTCCACAAAGCACGAGAACCTGAGGTTTCACTTCAAGTGCTACTGGGAGCAAACCTAACCATGCTATCAAGAAACACCTTCCCTCTCAAATCACCACCATCATTAAATAATAGACTCTGCCTCTGTGATGAGCACTTTTAAAAATCATGCTATTTCAAGTACAAAACAGTAGAAGAACTCTTGGATATCCTTAGGGAGATAAATACTTCACTGCATCTAGAAATAACTAATGGTTGTATAGAGAGACAGACACTCATATTGGAAAGGAAAAAACTACATTCAGGAATCCTCTAGCAATTTAAGAATTCAAACAGATCTTAAGATGTATTATGCAATAATATCTACTCACACATCTAACACAGAAATGCCTCTTAGTGATATGTAGTTGCTAAAATTATATTTATGTTTATAAAGATCTTGCCAGACAAACTAGATTTTTCAAAGAAAAATTACATGCTTAGTGAGTGAAGGGAAATTACTAGAGGCATTCTTCCATTTACTAAAGACTGATAAAAAGACAGATTTTCAGGAATTCAGAATACAGCTTCCTGGATAATTGAACAATTAATCTGAATGTACAAGAAATACAAATGTATATACAAATCAAATGTTCTGAACATAAAATGAAGCTCAAATTTCTTAACAGATCCATTCTGTTATTCCATTATGAAAACTGTTCCTCTAATGAACAAGGGCATTTAAACTGCAAGAATGCTATTGCACACTGAATGGGGAAAATTATGACCAAAAATCCTATTTTCAAGAATAACTTAAACCACTATAAGATTTCTGATATGGACTGAAGCAAACTAAGGAGGAAAACCCCAAAAAACCACAAACCAACCAACGAAAAAAAAATTACTTTGCCTTTTAGTCCTATACCTTTTTTAACTGGCCTCATGCAACACCATATTTGTGATCTTTTCCTTGCTAACTCTGCCTTGTTTTACAAACAATCTTCAGGAGAAAATAAATGGTATTTGCAGAAAGAGTGCACAGACATGAGGAAAGCAACATGGTGGGCATCACCTTGGAAAACAACGAAGCAATTGATCTCATGGAAGAAGATCCAAGACAGGTTAGGAAAAATAAATCCAAGGTAATTTGACATCTAGAAACAGAGGGGCCATGTTATGTCATCTCCTCTCTTCCATTACAGTTCAATCCCATACTAAGTTCTAGGAAACTGAACAGCAACAAGTGAAGAAAAAGTGGGCTCTTTCTATGGATGATTTAGGAAAAATTAGGAAGCATTTTGCTTGATAACATGGTGATAAAGGTGAAACTACAAGTGTCCATACACACTGGAAGAAAAAAGAGAATAAGAACTGGAAATATCTAAGATCTTTAAAGGAACAGGAAATAAAGAGATATAGACAGCTGTAACATTTGCAGTATCTAAATCTCAGAAAATACTCAAGTGGTACCAGATAATCTTCTAAGAGATGTGGGTAAGAATTGCAATTATAGCAACAGGCAGGTTAAAACCTGAGATAACGTGGAATATGGGTCAGTCACGTACTAGCAGGACAATGAGTGGCCAATTGGCTTCTTTCAGCTCTAGATTTTATTTTTTGTACGTGAAACTATTTAGCACACACTGAAACTAGCAGAAGCATATATGCATTATTCATGCTATTTGTGGCAGACAAGAACTGTAGTTTCAGTGAACAGGACTGGAAGTAATACCAGAGGAAATAGAAACCTTGGAGGAAGACACTAATCTCAGAAAACTCAGAGTGTCACTGTAATTTTTTTTAAGGGTTCTGTTATGGTAATAGTTATGTTTGCAGAAAATTATTTCTGTGCTATTCAGATAAACCAGCCTCACAGAGGGCCATTTCTTCCCCAGGAAATGAAGAGTGGATAACACCCACCAGAATGGGAGCAACCCATTTAAGAGCAAGTGGAGGGAGCTGGTACCTATGTTATTATCAACAGCCTATACATAACAAATGATCAAATGATTTAGATTTTACAGCAGAACTTACCTTGCACTGCAGCCAGCAAAGGTGGCAACTAATTTTAAACAGGAAACAATATCACCCCTGTCTATTGCTTGAAAATGACTTCTCATCTACAATTATCTGTCAGTTTTGCCTTCCCATTTTCAGCTATCAGCAGCCCTCATACCTACAAAAGTCCTTTTTCCTTGATGCTTATGCTCAGCTCCAAAATAATTTATTAGGAGTTACACATGCTTATCAAAGACAGACAGGAGTCATGCAGAAATTAATGGCAGCCTATGGAAGTTGCTATATATCATTATACAATACATGGCAACACTGCTGTCACAGTACGTGGATTGCCTCATCCTTTGTCAATCAGAATGAAACATTAGTGCGGTGCAAAGATTATTTTTGTTGTTGTTCTGACAATGAAGTTCTGGCTGTAATACAATGGTAATAAGGGATAATCTCTCCAGGGTAGTAGATCCTCAGTCATTTTATGACAGTCAATATGATTGTAACATTTTAATTTTTGAACATGACCACAGGTAACTTGATCAAAAACTGTTACTTGCTCTTCAGAAACATGAATCCTTTACAAACATGATGATCCTGAAGCAGTGAAGAATACTTTGGTCTACATCAGCAGCAGGACAGAAATTGAAGCAAGCTCATAAGAGCTCATAAGGCAGCCTGTTCTTCTGCCCACTCCTTTCTGAGTAAAAGACCAACACTAATCATTATTATTTGCCTTACAATAATGTCATCAGCTCCACCCATTGTCACTCATACTGATGGTGACAAGGCACATTCAACACCAAGGGCCAGCTGGAGCAGAAATGAACAGGACAGCTCCAGAGTGACCTCGCGAGCATGCAGGATCCCAAAGGATGATCCCACTACCTCCAGGGCACTCCTGTGGGACTCTCTGAAGGTCTGCCCTGGAGACAATTAATGAAGAGTCACCATCTGCTACATGTCTGAGAAAACTGCATTTTTCTGGCTTGTTACCAGAGAGCTGGTTCAGCCTTGGAAACACTGCAAAGGGCCTGCACTCAGCCTTTGGGAAACACTGATGTGGCTTCAAAGAAACTTTTCTTGGGCTCACTCCATTTCAAAAAGAAGTCATTCTAGTAAGGACATCAGAAAGAAACTTGAAAAGAACTCTGACCTGAGACACAATTTTGCCACAGGTTCTTCTGATTTGAAACCTATTTCCAGATGCTCTTCCAAAGCCTGCTACCAGAAGATTGGATCAATATATTCATCTTGAGGCCACATCTTGACTCCATCAGGAATAAAACTTCAGCAGAATGCAGCAGTAGGTGGCTTAAGAACAGTCTCTTATCTCCTAGATCTCCAATCTATGCCTCCAAAGCATAAATAGTAATATATTTTGAGGGAAGAGGAAATCTGATGATCTAGTGAAAGAAATTTTTTGCAGTAAAGGGCAAGCCAAACTGGAAGGGAAGCTGAAGAAAAATCAGCAGTTTTGGACAGCATGGACTGGCTCTAAAAAGGAAGAGCTAATAGGAAATAGGATTGACATGACAAATCTTTTACGTGTTGGGTATAAGATGACACAAGAAACTGTATTGTAAGCTGGAAAATGTTGATAAATCAATAAAATTAATTACACAAAAAACACCTGAGAACAAAACTGTCATTCATTGATCAATTCCATAAGACACTGTATGTCATCAAATACAGGGTTATTGTTTTTACCTAAAGGCCAGACTTTATCCTTCACCTTGGTATTTAATTTCTGTTGTAGGATGTCTGCCAGTGCTGATCTAAGCTTTCAGTGTGCTGCCCTGGAACTACTCTGGAATGAGTCCTGTGCATGCAGTCAGGCATTTCATAGGAGTCTGAAGGTATCTGTGTAAAAGCTTAGAAATATACTTTTTCAACTTGATGCACTCCAGAAATTATATTTTTCTCTTTACAAATGTGAATCCTAGGTACCAGCACTGAAAGAGGCAGAAAGGAGGGAGGGTGGTAGCATCACTGAACTGGAACCAGGGAAATCAACCCAAACCAACTTGCACTTTGGCTGGTGTAATACTAATATGAGACCCTTGAGTGCTCTTTTCAGTCTCTAACTGGAACAAAGTAGGTTCCATCCCCTGGAGAAATACTGATCTAAGACTGGTAGCATTTTCATCAATTTCAAATCCAAAACTCTAGGTCCTAACTACGAGAAACTCTTAAAGATAAATTCAAGAAGTGCTACTTCGAAAAATGATGCTATTAGTTGCAGAAAAGAGGACTTGCCTGGTATGAAAAGGTAAAGGCAGTAATGTGCATCCCTGGGGTTGGGGATTAAAAAAGAGGATGAATTGGTGTTATTAAGAGGACAATCCCAAAATCACTCCAGTAATTTCTCTGCACTCGTTTGGGGATTTTCATTTAACACAGTATTTATTCATCTAATGGGTGAACTGCTTTGCTAAGTGAGAGATTACTGTAATCTCTGACTAGCTCAATATGGAAAATATATCAATTAGAGAGAAAGAAAAATAAAGATGGAAGAAAGAAATATTGCATGTAACACAGAACTTCTTTTTTCTCCTTACCACCCCTTCCCAGACTGAACTGGTTTTCATTTTAGGGTGCAGCTGCATGGACACCATTTGCAATGAACTTTCCAGCACTGATGGGAATACAATTTATTGGTTTAGAGGTAGTTACAAAATGACTTTTGATGAGCACACAAAATTTGTGTGAAAATGTAGAAAAATGTAGCTCAGAGAAAAATGTAGCTCCCTGTAACAGATACTGTAAGTCTATTAAGTAGAGCTCTAAGATGCACACACTGCCAGCAGAGTAATGCCAATAATGGGCATGAGGGTTTTGATACGATATTCACACAGGTCTCTTACAGACCAAATAGCACATATTTGGTAGTACAGACTAATGTATTCATCCAGACAAGAGAAACTATCCCAAGAAAAGCAATTATTGCTGGTACAATGTGCATCTGCCCCAAGAGGGTCTCTCAGCTCGTTTCTCTCTGTGCAGCACTTACATGAGTCCACCTGTTCCATCCTGGTTTGAGAGCAGATAGCACAGATTAACAGCTCAAATATGCATTTAAGGTTCACGTTTTAATCTAACAAAAAGCCTAAAAGAAAAGGCTCGTGTGATAGAAACTTTCCACCCACTCAGAGAACAATACAAGAGCCAGAACTCTGTGCTCAATCCGCAGAGCCTCGCAGCAGAACCTGAAGCTGCCAAACGCAGGCTGTGACAGATGGCCATGGGAGCAAACTTGGAAAGCAAAGGCTTTCAAGGAAGATGGCTGTGTCTTTAAAGCTAACTAGTAATTGGCATGACTGTCAGTGTTCAGAGTCTGTCTCTTGAGCGAGTTCTAGCTGCTGTGTTTACGTGTGCACCCACACACGTCTGCGTGCGGCTGGCACGTGGCTCCCTGCAGGGGAGTATTAATAGCTTTGGGTCAGCTCTGTGCTGTGCAACTCTGCCAGAATAGCTGTGCTGGGCAAGAGCTCAAAGAGCTAAACTCACTGACTGCCATAGCCAGCAGGAAGCCCTTGTGCAGGAACGATTATAAGAGCAAAATTCCATTTTTAGTGACTCTTTTTACTCTGTGGTGCATTTTATACACCAGTACAAAGTGTACCTCAGCTGCCATCACCAAATCCAGACAGTCTGCTGCAACAGACACCTTGAATCTCTGTGAGAAATGGACTCTAAGTAGAAACTCAGGAGGGTGACACTGGGCTTCTTTTGATGAAGGCATCCTCATTTTTAAAGAGCAGTAGTGGGAGGATATTCAGGGAGGAAACGAGAGGGCATTGCTCTCCCAGCTGATGAACTGGAACACCAAGGAGACACCTCACCTGCCACTAATGCAAAACAGCCCATCCTTCATTTGGCAACTATTACTGACAAAAGCTGAAATCATGTCACGGTAACAGAAGTAAATTCTCATCCAGAGTAAAATCAGTAAGTTTCTCCTCAATCCTCTTGACAAGCCTCACTCTCATCTGCTCATTACATCTTTCCTATTTTCCCCAGAGGTTTGGTCTCATTCAGGAAGACATTATACCAAACTTTCTGCTCTCTTCTTTACCAGTCCAAAGAATACTCCATTCACTTTTCTGGTTCACCTGCCATTCAAATGAAAACAAAACATTGCTGACAGAAATTTGCCTATCAAGCTAGCTAACTGCAAAAGTCAGCTTTTCTTCTGAAAAGATTTTTCAGATTTTTTTTCCAGATGATCTCCAGTCAATTTTCTGGGTGTCGTGTCTCTCATTTGGGGAGGCATTGTTCTTACTTTTCACATGGAGAACACAACTGGCATCTTCTCAATAGGAAGACTAACATTAGCTACTATACCCCTACCCTTCAGCAGCAGTAAAAAAAATCCCTCAAGAATGTGGAAAAAATGTCTGAAAATTACATATAACCAAGGTGGATGGTAAATCTTTGATAGCAGTAACCTTCTGAGACATAACCTATAAGCTCCATTCAACAGATCAATCCAGCCCACGACTGCATCGTAGACATTTATTTCTACCAGCCCAGGTTCTTTAGGGATTGACTTTTGAAGGCACAGCTCACTGGCTGATAGTAATCTCTTCTCAAGTCTTAGCCTTTTTTTTTAAAGCAGAGCTGCCACACAGGCAGCACTGCTTGACTCATCGCACTGAGGCTCTGTGTGGAGCAGGTTTAATTCCTCTATATAGAATACTTGATATATTTATCCTGGCACTTGACTTTTTCCTCATGAGACACCATCAGAGTCGTGGCAGCTTTAAAAACCTAAGCTAATTCCATATATACAGAAGGAAAATGGCTGAGCTGGCAGGACTTGCTCCACTGAGGACACACATTATCTGTGCTCCCTTCTCTCCTGCAGGTTTGTAACAGCCTGAGTGGTTTCAAGTGGACCTTGCAGCTTATTTGGATCATTCTCCCTTCTTCCAGGCCAAAAGAGGGTTGGAAAGAGGAAGAGGGCAGTGAGGATTCTGGTGAGGTCTAGTTGTTTACTGAGAGCTACTTCTATAATAGAAGATGTGCTCCTGGAGTTGCTCATTTGGTGGTTCAAGTCCTTGGCAGGAGTTTTATTTCTGAGTGTGTGCCCATGGCTCCCAGAGCCAGGAATGGGAGCTCTGATACAGTTAGGAAACACAACAGGGGCAGGGGCACAGAACCATCAACCCACCATATGAATGTCTCTCCAAAGTTTAACAGGCAATGTGATTGTCATTTAAAGTCTTATGTAACTAATGCTTCTGCAATACTTCCAAAAAAATTGTTCCTGAAAATTTCTAAAATGGAAGCAGAAAAATATCCAGAAGATGCTGCATATTTAGTTGTACTTTCATTACTATTATTATTACATTATTTCTGAGGCTGAAATAATGAGTAACTGTGCAGCTGTGATAAAAAACCGTGTCTTAGAAGGGATATAAATGATAAATTGCTATGAAACAAATGACCTTTTATTACCAAAATATCCTTTGAATTCTTAAGTTGTAACAT
Organism: Irena cyanogastra; assembly: GCA_013397155.1. NCBI lineage: Eukaryota > Metazoa > Chordata > Aves > Passeriformes > Irenidae > Irena > Irena cyanogastra. The sequence goes on along the minus strand of VWZV01016135.1, from coordinate 2,058,135 downwards.
CGAACAAGATCCCAAAGGAACAGACAAGATAGAAGTCATACAAGTGTCAGAAATTAAATACTAAAGCAACTTTCTGGCACAGGGAGTTTTAGCTGATGCAGCTTTTTAGCCCCTCTAGGACTCAGTTTTCCCCAAGAAGAGTATGAAACAAGCATCTCTGGAGTCAGCTGAACACACCATTCAAGTTCACAGTCTGGTACCTTCTCTTCTGACATGAAACCCAAAGCTGTTCTCCAATGGCACTCCAATATTCTCCACTGACACTTCATAGTGTCATTTTCATCCACTACTAACAGAGGCAAAACAAACCTTCCCAGGTTGGTTGCTAGCTTTACATTTTTATAATATTTCTTACAAAATTTCAGTCTTTTTGAAAAATTTTTCCTACTTCCCATATCGGGAGAGGAACTAATATTAAAACATCAATCCCATTCTTTGCTTTCCTTATGCATTTTTAATTTAGTTTTTCAAGTTTTGTGAGAAGGTGGTGTCTCATGGCTGGTGTGGGTCCATCTAATGATTACTTATGTTGACAAGTATGGTTTTGCTATTGTTGAAACTTTGTGTGCCTTATCTTACAGCCAGAGACCACATCACAGGCTGTATTTCTGCATGTTATGTTCATTTTCCTCTACATTTTAGGTAATTTTTAAGTGCACTTTATTTATTGTGGTTTAAAAAGAATTATAAAAAGGACAATGCAAACACATAGGAGGTCTGTAGCCTCCTTTCAATATTCATATCTGGGGTACGTCATTTGTGGAAACCTCCATTCATTTCAGCCAAGTTCTACTACAGAACTCCTGGCAAAAAGGAAAAAAAAAAAGGAACCAGATTTAGGCAGTCCAGTCACACATGTTTGTAGCTGTGTGTGCCACAAGTGGTGAGCAATTACTGCTTGTACCCAGGTCTGTTCAGGTTAGGGACACAATGGTATGGGATAATATGATCCAAATGTATTTCTTCAATATCAATAGAGGACTGATGAGTTTTTCAGTTATGACAGGATTTTTAAAAAGTCTTAAGTGCTGCAATGCACATTCCTTTTATCTAGTGCTCATCATTGTAATGCAAGATTCTTCAACGTTCACGACACAAAGGCTCTTTGCTCCCTCAGAATTCATTTCAGAGGAAGCCATTAGATCTCACAGTTGCAGTTTAATGTAGGGATTTTAGGTCATCCCAGAACTTACCCTTTTCCAAGAACAATTTTAATCTTTGTTCAGTACTTGAATATACTTTTATAATTATGCTTCAAGTGTTATTGCAGCTATATTTCAGATATTACGTATGTAGGAAAATGCTATATTATTTTAATACTGACGGTAGAGTAAAAATCTATTCAATATTCACCTTTCAGGAAGCACAATGAAATATCCAAGAACACTATTAGACTTGCCTAGCATAAAGTTTCAAACTGCTAATGGATTTTAAATTGATGTCATAATGCTGCAATTTAAATACATGATGTTCATTAATTTTGCCAGAACTCTTTGCAGAGTAGGAGTGGTATGAAAGAAGGAGGAAGGTTATATTTTCTCTACCTGCTTCTTTTTATCTGCTTCCTCATTTTTGATATACAAAAAGAGTCATTACATCAGCTTGATGTGGGTAGGGGGATGAAGTTTATTCCAATAGGTTTCAATTGGGTAACCACCATGGAGTTGTATCAAATTAATATTTTCTACGAAAAAAATAACCAGGAACAGGATAAAAATAACTAACACATGATAGGCATGACATTTCCTAAAGAGAGATTTCATGGGACCTCTCACCAAAAATCCATAGGCACAAAGTGGAGGAAATAAGAGAAAGAAAGGTCATCTTGTTCATACACCTCCTTCTCACTGAAAGGTCAAAATTCATGTATTGAGCGAGACAGAAATACTGCAAAACAGGCAGGCAGAGTTTCCCACAAATCTCAGGGAGTCACCTCGGATGTGGATACTGAAAAAGGAAAAGAGATCACATCATGGAAGGCTACTACAAGATCCTCTCCTACTGAGGGGAGTGAGGCTGGGCTCTGGAGGCAAATTTTCTAGGTGAAGAATCCCTATTTTAGAAATATCTCAAAAGTAAAACTAAAATGTGTCTAGACATAATGGCCCAGTATATACAACACTTCACATCTATTTGTACTTCAAATCTGATGTATTTACTGTACATAAAGACAGTTTTTTTCCAAAGCTGTTGCTATGGCTACAAATCAAGGAAACCATAGCAACAACCCTGTATTATGTACAGCCTTAATTGTGGATTAAGTTATGTCTCTCTTTGAGTTTTATATTAAATACTCCAATACATCTAGTTTTATTAATCTTAATTTTTCAGACTTTTTAATAATAAAAATTCTACAATACTACAGTGTCAAGTCAAATACACAACACCCTTGAAAAATGTCTTCACAGCATTATTCTGATCTAATAACAGTCACATTATTGTTTTCTACCTGAGATAAACACTAATGTTCATATATCATCATATTTCCTGATCTTTTTTAATACAAATGATCGATCACTATCACTTTAACCAAGTAATTGATTTTCCATCATCTGATAAGATTTTTCAAGTCTCATTCCACTCAGTCCTACCTCAAAAAAAAAAAAAAAAAACAGCTCCTCCTACCTTAAACTTTTATTGCTATGGAAAAGTTTGGAGGGCTGGGCCTTTTTTAGTTTGGTTTGGTTTTCCTTTTCCTTCAGAAAGTAAGTACGCAATAGAGAGACAGGAAAGGCAGAGAAGTAGTTCATTCTAGATTTTCTAGCTTCCCTGACACTTCAGATGACCGACTGGATTGGCGGCAAATCACCCTAATTCCTCTGGTTTGTTGACCTTGTACTTTTAAGTATTTAAGTACACCAAGGAGTTGGCATGCAGCCAGACCTTGGAGTGCAGCCTGAGAGGAACAGGGAAAGGAGAACAGAGAACAGACGTGAAGAAAAGAAGAAGGATGTTACAAGTGGGTGAGGAGCAGGAGGGAGTGCTGTCAGACAGCAGGAGACACCAGTGGGGTGACAGGATTCAAAGGACACTCTAGGAGAATATGAGCACATTCAACAGGTGCAAAAAGAGTCCCTCAATAAAAGGGAAGAGAAAAAGCCAAAATTGACATCTCCAAAAGCCTGCCTTCCTATCTTTCCTTCCACCACTTCATTTTCTGATGATTCACGGTGCTACTCTTTCCTCACACCATCTGGTCCTTCACAAGATATCATGTGTCCCATTTTGCAAAAAACTTGGCCACGTGTGTTTGGGGCATTAGTCTGTCCCACAGAGTAGACTTTTCTGCTTATCTTACATACCACAGCAGCACAAAAAAACTAGAAAATATCTACATTTTGTGAAATGAGCAGAAATTCAATGTATTTGACACAAGAAAGAAATTAATAATTGAGATTTTCTGGCTATATTAATAAAAATAGTATACAAATTCTTATTTCACAAAGCAATATGCATTCTAAAAATCAAAGTCTGAGAAAGCTATGAGTGTGAGTAAGGAACATCAGCTATGTAAAAGCTTTTCACATGAGCATCACAACAAAAGTTCCCTCGCACAGGGAATAATTAAGTCAAAAGTTAGTGCATTTACAATAAGCAAGCCATGTTCAGGTTCTTCATTATCATTTTAATTAGCAAATATTAATGTAATCTGCAGATACAACAGGGAAAACAACTAAAATTACTAAGTTTAAGGAGTCCTTCATGACCAAGCTAAATAGAGACAAATGTGTTACAAATCGATACCGGTCACCAGCTTCCAGGACATTCATTTCCATTTACTGTTAGAACTTCCAAGCGTGTTATCAAATTTAAGAATGAATTAAGGCACTCACAAACTACTTCTAACCTCTGATGAAGGCAGTGGTGAATAAAAATGGATTAGCATGCTCCTCTCCTGTCCAGTTATCAGTTCAGACTGATAGTGATCAAGTGACCACGGCAGCTCTGCCTCATCCAGATCCCACGCCTGCCACTATGGCAACAACCCAGGCACATGCAGAGCAGCTGCACTCTCCTTTCTACAGGGATGCAGATGCTGGATGAACCCTCAACCCTTCTGAGCTCAACAGCACCTCCCATTCCTTTCACTGGGACTACCCCTCACACCTGAACAGTTCTCCTTTCAGGTGCTTGTCCTTTTTCTGCTTTATAGATAATGTACTTCGGCCTCCAAAACAGTGCTGCATCTTACAGGAACAATGCTTAAAAGCTCTATATGTTTAAAAGATGCTCCACCCTAAAAACTGCCTCTCTCTCATTCTGAGTTTCATATTTAACCCACTAAAGGTAGGATAATAACTAACTAGTCCACTTACAGGACTAAATATAATGAAGTGGTAAAGTATTTTCAATCTCTATAAAAGCTTTTATGTGAATGATTTTCACTCATTAATAACTGTAATTTTATAGGGAAAAAATCTAACGGTTAATGGAAGTCTGGTAGTATTTCTCATGACTGACAGTGCTATAACTGATCACAAACTACAGAAAGAGTTCAATTTTATATTGTTACCTTATTTTGAAAGATTATATTTTACAAATATTACAAAGAGAGAGGAAAATTCTGAAGAAAATGCACCACCACCACCAAAATCCAACAGTGACTCTAGAAATTTTGGCAACTAAGAAACTTTAAAGCAGGAGTCCCTGCAAAACCTAATTTCATCAGAGAAGTATTTTTATGACACAGCAAGTATCTTGCAAAGCAGATACACAACAGTGAGTTGTAAAGTAAAGAATGCAAATACATACCTGGCTTTGAAATAGCTATCAAGTATTAATGCAAAACTTCCAGAAAAATCCAGTAAACCTCTAGCTTTATACATTCACTAGACTCACATGTGCTCATTTCACAAATCACTCCCTTTTCCTCTTTCATGCCCATACAAACAACAATAAGCTACTTCTTCCTTGGGAAGCCCAGGCAAAAGGAAACATCTTTAGGACCTTATTACAACAAACACAAGAAAATTTCCTTTGGCATTAGAGGGATTGAAGGATTGAAATTAATCTGAAAGATTTTCTTGTTTGTATAAACATGGTTTCACTCAATCAAGGGTGATTTTGAGATCAGTTCACTGCTCTCTCCACTGCAGACATGACAGAAATTTTAAAAATTTCAAAGGTCATTTAGGTGGTATCAGACTTCTAAAAGAGCCACTTTGCTCAGAAACACCCTTGTTCAGTTTTTACACTGGGCAGGTTGTAAAAAAGCATTAGATGGGATCAGAGAAAGAGAAATCTACTGGTCCATATTGCCAGGCTGTTAAAAACAGATCTTACCTCTTGTGTTTTTACATTTATATATCCATAATGAGTTTTCAGAGGCTGCCTTTGGCCATTAGAAAATGGGATCCACTTGACTCTGGTTTGTCCAAAGCAGTTTAGGATCAAAGGGAAAGTTACTTCATTTGTGAGACGAACGATGATCAGACAGAGGAATGCTGCAATGAAACTCACAGCAAGAATGGACTTTCTCTGTAATGAAAAGAAGAAAGGAAATAAATTATTAAAATTGAGAGTCAGTTTTAATAACAAAATACATATCTTCAACTGGAGGATGAAGGAAAAACACTTGAGAAAGCTTTATGTGAAATTATTCCTCTGGTAGTCACCTTGCTGCAGGAGCACAAGGAGACAGGTGACTGGATTGTTTTATTTCAATAAATTTGCATTTCAGAGGTTGGCAGAGTTTCTTTTAGAACTGGTTGCAAATGAGTCAGTTTTGCTCACAAAAAAAGCCTTTTTTTAAGGTTCAAAAAATCTCAATCAACTTTAAATTTTATTTGCATTTGGAATAAAGATTTTATGCAAACATCCAAACCAAAGTCTTCACTCAAAATCATCAGTTTTCTAGGGATGACAATACACAAAAGGAAAATGCCATCTGCAGTGACACCCCACAAAGTTTATTGGGAAGATTACCATCACTACAGATCATTCCATGCAACAGAATTCACGCTCTAACTTTAAGTACTTTAGAATAAATTGTTGATGAAGTCAGCACCACATTCTGCCTTATGCCAGGTTCATGAATTTACCAAGTAAGGCATTATTATTTCGGACAAGATGATCTCCATTGTTAGTAATTCAGCCAATCTGAAGCCTGCACTTAGTCCTTGCCTCCCACCTCTACCCCATCCAGTCAGCTGGACTGAAGAATGTAATCACAGAAAGATCACAACTTTTCCCCTGGGTAACTCCCCAGTCTGCAGGTGAAAAACTCGTGAGAAAGTAGGATGTTCTCCTTATTTTTTAGCTATTTTTTAAAATACTGCAGTCAATTACTTCTAGACAAATTACTTAAGGACAAACATCTCAGTTGGCATGTGTAAAGATTCTAGATATGATACTCCATCAAAAAGATTATTTTCACATTTTCCCTGTGGGAATGAAACAATTATCATTTACACATGTTTTTACTGTACTTTAATTACAGTCTAGGTTTACCTAATTTGCCACAGTTTAATTACTCTACTGAAGGTAATTCTATCATTGTAAACAGTACCATTTACAGAAAATACAGGGGGAAAAAATCATTTGCCTAAGGGCCTATACATAAGTGTATAACAATACTTAATGCTGGATGACAGAATCTGATCACCCCAATTCCCATCTACAAATACCACCAACTAACCAGCACAGAACACATTTAGCACCACTTGTTTCACACAATGGCAATAAGATCACACGTGATGCCATGGTAAAGGCAAGCTCTCCTTGCAACCAGGTAAGATAAATCTGTCCCTGCACAACAGTGAGAATCACAATGAGCCCACAGCAAATTGGAAGAGATGCTATGATATTCCCACAAACAAGAGTTAACAAAATAATCCATTGCAGGGGTCAATTGCATGGCTCTGTGCTCTGATGTACTGGGAGGTTACAATTTATAAGATAAAAGCCACGAGAGACTGGGCTGGAAAACTTGGGTGAATGAGGTCACTGTGAGGAGAAAAGGAAGAGGAGGATGAAGAAGTATTGTGGCAGTGTGATTCAGTGAGGAACCTCAGTCAGCTTTAATGGCTGTGCAATGTAAAATTAAACCCAGCAAATCTTCAGAGGGCAGCGCAGCAGCCACAACCCCATCGCAGCTTTCAGAATTCATGGAAGCCACTGCACTTTTCATCATCTGCATTATAACAGATTTACATTAAATTGCAATAAAATGGCTGGGGAGCACTTGTGTGTCACTTCTCTTTGTAGCAGATGGAGTCAGAAACATTTAGCTATATATCAGAGCCTTGTAAGTGCTAAGAGCAGCCAAGATGTGCAGCGCAAGTGATAATCATAAAGCAATGAGAGGGAGCATAGATTAGTCATATTATTTATTGCAAATTAGAATTAAAATATTGCAAATATTTAAAGTGGAATCTAGAGTCTCATTCCACTACATGAGCATGTTTCAATCAAAACATCCACAGCAGGAAACAAGATTGCTTGTATGATGCTACTACTTGATTTCCACATACACTATCTTCCTGGTTTATTGAATATCCCTTTTTACTTCCTTTATTTTGTGCAGATCTGCTCTGAACCTGAAAACAGTGCAATCAGCTTTATGTGCTTCTCACAGAGTTGTTCTAAACAGCCCTTGCCCTGAGAAATATTCAGATTGTGTAGCTAAATTTCTCAGCCTTCACTATGAAGCCACCTGATTTTTATACTTCTTTTCTTTGAATGCACTGTACTACCAGATGAAAGAAAAATTGTGGCCTTTTGATTTTTTACATAAGAAAATATTGTTTGAAAAGGAAAACAGCAAACATTTTTTCTCTGTGTGTTGCTTAGCCAGAAAGAATCTGCACTAACAAGAACATTTAAATGAGAGAAAGGAATTTTTACAACAGAACAGAATTAAAGCATCTGTTGAAATTGTTATGAAAAAAAAATCTAGCCATATGCAAACACAATGTTTACTTATCAACTCGTACAAAGGACGTTTGTATTAAGTATTCAGTTCCCCTGCAATTTTTGTTGACGGCATGAGATCCAACAACAGTCATTCTCAGTGGGAAGGACTACTGCAAACTGGCATTTCAGTGACTCTATAAATTTCACTGTAAAAATACTGAAAACCACCAAAGCACACACTTTGCATAATTTCAGCCTTCTGAAAGCACCAAGTAAAGAAGTCTGATCAGTGCCCACGAGTATTCTACAGGGCACTTCTAAAAGTAATTTGATTCCCTTACGTCCCTATGTTCTTTACCTGCCCATTAAAAGAGCAAACAAAACAACGAAACCCAGGTGCTATTTGTCATTAACTGCTTCTTGTAAAATCTCCTTTACTGCAGGTAAATGGATTTTGTTATTGGTCCTCTGATAAAACTTAAAATTTAGCATTCAAGAATCCAGAAATTCTCCATGTCATTAGGATATGACAGAGAAGTCTGAAGCTTTATACAGAGATGAATACCAAATCGTAATTTGTCTCAAAATTTGTCTGCATCAACATTTTAAATACTCACACGTCCTACCATTTGGGAGAGCTAAACCAACACTAATTAGCAAGTCTACAGAGAAACAAAACTTATTCCTTCTTAATTTTCAGTTCTCATGAATGCAAATTGTCTCTTAACAAAAGAAATGTTTCTCTAACATGGACATATCCTATCCATAAATCTCAATCAATCCTTTCTTTTTTTTTTAGCTAATCTAATGTAGACATTCTGATATTGACAACATTTACATAAGAAACGTATATTCAGTTATAAACATCTTTTAAATGTTTCCCATTTTTCACATACTCAGTGAGGGGTACACAGTAAGACATATGTTAAAGATCTCCTTAGCTGGACGACTTGCATGGTATATTAGCTTTTGTTACATTTTATTTCAGTCACTATAGTACCTGACTAGCCTAGATGGCAGTGGCAAGAACAAAGTGACCCTTCTCGTGACTACAGGATTTATAGCAGAAGAGTGAAGGAGTTTACCTTTTGTTATTGAGACTAATCTACCTACGGGCTCACTCCCAGTTTAAAAAAGAAAAAAAAAAATTGGTAGAACTGCAATACCTGAGATCCCATTGGGCCAAAAGCACTCACTAGGACTCAATTTCTTGTAATTCTTTTTACTCAATCCCCACAACAGCATCATCCCACTTTTGGTGTCAGTTTTTTCTCAGACACCAAGCTCATTCTGTCTAGTATGTGTATCAAAATCAATAACTAGTAGGCATGAATCACGTTCAATTTATATCTAGGTTGTTAAAGTAAGAATTGAAATAAAAACAGTCATACAACTCTGCTGGATAGAATTTAATTAAAAAATTAAAAACTTCATGGGAATAAAACAATAACTACTTTCAGGGCTATAAATATATGTATTTGGCAACATGGTCCCTAGCACTATTTATATGCTTCACATCATCTAGTTTTGGCTAATTACCAGTGCCAGGGTGATTCATTAGCTTCAGTTTGGCAGGAACTTGACAGTCTGAACAAGTTTTAGTCATTTTTCTTTCATAATCTGTTAAGAAGTGTGAGATGACAAGACCATTTTTTTATAGTTCAATAATGCCTGACAGAGCAATAAGACACAAACTTTTTTTTGTGTTGTATACAGTTGTCTAGGAGGGAGGGAGGAAATATTTTCAGTATAGAAAGGTAATTCCTTAAGTTGTAAATTTTACTGAGATCTGTACTAAGTATCTTCATTCTACTTTCTAGCCAGAGCACAACACCCTGCCACTTGGCATGTATTATATGGCAGAGACTATCAAACCACTTCACAAGCAGGAATAAATCCCCATCCTAGTGAGTTTCACAGTAAAAACCCATTTCACAGGTGCATAAACTGAGGTCGAAATCAACTTCCCTAAGATCACAAAGAACTCAACAGAAGATTTTTACTCAACTCCTAAACTTTCATTCTAGACCTATTTTGTTTTTCAGGCTTATTGTTTCTATCACAAGTAACTGCCTGAATTTGTTAAAAGACAAAGTTGAACACAGTATTATGGAAGATTCCAGCAAAGAACCCTAGGAACCATGCCCCAAACAGTAATTGCAAATAAGCCTTTTTTCATATATTGACTTTCTTCAGTACTCATTCTTTCTTTTATTTTATAGATACATGGCAGCACCAAGCTTGGGAGGACAAGTGAAAGGTAAAGACTTATGGGAGGGCTTTGGGTCTCTTAGATGACACAATATGCAGTAATTTTCTATTATTTTCACAATACCACAATACCTACCTATACGGGCACAGTGAGTAACTCAATCACATTTTTCATATCTCTGCACATCATACTACTTTCATTATAGGACTGTGGCAGGGTTTCAGTTTTTACTCAAGCATAATACCAATTGAAAACAAAGGCTACACTTACTGAATTTGTTTCATTTTGTAGACCACTATATGTAAAAAATAGTTTTATTTAATTTTCTCTTTTATAGTCTTGAGTATCCCATTTAAAAGCTACTTTCTATTACAACAGAGCATTAAATGAAATTCTTTCAGCACTCTAGTTCAGTATACCTTACTGATTTCACTGGAAAAAAAACATGCCTTCCAGCTATTTCTTTTGTCCTGAAACTCCCTCTAACAGGGGTGCTGAAGAGATAGTCAAGCAGGGGTCCTAGAAGTTTTCAGAGAAAGTAAGATATATAGCAAAGATCCTTCTAGAAACAGTCATGTGTCAAACATCATTTGGATAAAATCAGCAGCTGAAGATTTACTTTCTTCTCTTCCAGAAGTGAAAGCTAACCTGAATATGTTCAAAGGCTCCACAGGAGATTGCCGTCAGTGTTTCTCTCTCAGGAGGAGAGAAGAACAAAGGTGGTAGGGGTTATATCACAGTAATATCTGGTTTGGGTTCAAAAACCAGTAAAATTATGATTAAAGCAACTTTTTTTTTTCCTGGAAAAGGACATCTTTGCTAAACTGGAATGTAAGCAGCCAGGAAGCTGAGAAGTAAGAGCAAAAATGAAGTTCTGTGATGAAGAAGTAATGCAAGAAGTAGAGCATACCTAAAAATAGGTATTTACAATGAAAGAAACATGTGAGTTTTATTCTGAATGTGTTTCTTGTAAGAAGGTACCCTGAATCAGGACTGTGCTTGAGGACTATGGTGTTTAAGCAGGCACAAACAAAAGACACAGAACTTCTTGCACACCTTCTCCAAAGAAGCTCTGGCCTTTTCTATGGCTAAGGCAGCTCAAGGGCTCTCAAAGCACAGCTCATTGTACCTCTTGTGTTGTTGACATTTGTTAAAAACTTGTTACTTAATTCACTTTTCACGATGATTCACAATCCACAGGTGGTGTGTCTAGGTTCATAGCAGCTCAACATACTCAACCTTATCTTTCATTAAAGCCAAAACTCTGCAGAGTGGGTTCAGGCTCACTGGAGTTAAGACCTGAGCAATGAACAGAACAGTAATCAGCACACTCCAAATAATTGATGTAACAGCAGCAGTCTGTATTAAAAACCTTATATAATAGTTAATCCTCCTATATGTAAACTCCTTTTATTAGTCTCAGGTAACTGCACAACTTTATTACACACAGCATTCTCATCAGAAAGAGCACACTTATGTAGGCAATAATATGAAATTATGTAAGGTGAAGAACTCCCAAGTTTCAAGGAGTAATTGTTGAATATTTTGAAGGCCTTCCATATGCTATCATGCATAAGAAGCTACTACATTTGAAACATCCCAGTGATTCTGAGCCCTTCAAACTGCAAAGCATTGCCAGATTTCAGGAATCATTTTGTGCCACTATTCCCTCTTGCCCTAAACTCAAAGCCTGATAAGAAGGAGCATTTATTTGTCTGGAGATATTCTTATCCCTTCAGGCTTTCCAGCACTTTGAGCTCCCCATATCCTATAGTCCCTGCTATTCATTTCATCCTTACTCAAAGCTGAATCTGAACTTCCTTCAGCAGTCTTCTCCCAGCCCAGGGCTCCCTATGCAAACAGCCCCTCTCCACCAGGCACAAATCTCCACATCATTAGCACAGCCCCAGTCTCACACACCACAAGGTCACACCACCACCAAAGAAACCTAAACTTCTGAGCAAGGCATGCCTTTGGCTAGTCTGCTACTTGATTTTATACTGCAGCTGAAGGCTGTCCAGTAATTTAAAATATCTATCCCCAAAAAATCCCCATGGCAGCAAAGCACACTTTAAATAAGGCTGTTGATTTTTCATTCTATAAGATCTGTTAAGAATATTTAATCTAAAACTCCAGTTACTGATTCACTGATGTCCTTCACAACTAGGGTGAACTTCATCAGTAGCTGTGGATGCATATTATATAAACACTAATGTAGTCTCTGCATGATGAAGTAGTATTAAAAAGGAGAAAAAAAGAAAAGCCTCTGCAGTACAGCTCTCAAATGGTGACTTTTTTTTTTCCAGTGCTGGATTATTGCCCAGCTCTTCTTATCAATACCTTGGCAAGCTTTCTGACACACACAGGCTGACACACACTTCCCTATAATAGAGCTGCTGGTACAAGAATTTGTGATCTTTCAACCTGGCAGTTGGTTGTTACTACTTACTGAAGTAGTACCTGATTGTAGCTATTTTTCAACTGCTGAGAAAAATTCAAAGGAAAAAAACATCCATATGTGAGTATTAACTCTTGTCCTGCCAGATATACCTCACTTAGATGACCTCTCTTTCTCCTCTATAGAAACAGATAAAGACTCATGATCAGCAGCATCCTAAGAATGAATCTGTAACTGAGGGATTTTCCCAAACATTCTGATAGGCATGCAATAGCTGCCAACATTTTCATGAAAATTCCTTCCAAAAAGTTGATTCTTTCAAGCAGAAATAGACTAAAAAATGCATAAACCAGTAGAAAAACAACAACAACAAAAAGCCCCACAAATATATCAAGAAAGATTCTTAGAAGACAATAAAATACCAGCCGACTTCTGGTCAGCAGATCATTATATTTGAAAAAAGATGTAGTTATTAAAAGTCTTTCGCATTTCTTTGCTATTTTACATTAAATACCAGAAATACTCAATTTCTTGTTTCACAAACTCACAGGAAAGGTAATTTGATGACTTCTAAAGTGAAAGTGAGATGAATTCAATTTTTGCTCGCAGCAGTAAAGTCATTAGTGTGATTGGTATGCAGCAGCAGGAATGGATGTTAATCACATACCTATATGTTTAGTAAATACTACACTGGGATGTCACCTCTGGAAGTACTAACTTCTAGATAAGAAAGAAAATAATCAGACAAATAAAATTAAACACTTGACAGCAGCCCAGAGGCAGGAGAAATGAAAGTAAATAAAATGTTGTAACAACCGCACATTCTCAGGCTGCACATCTGTGAAGAAAATGCCTTTTGCTGGAAACCTTCACTTGCCTGCAGGTCACTTCTGCCCGTGGGGGAAATTTTGTGGTACACAAAAAAAACTGCATAACCAGAAATTCACACAAATGAATTGTAATTGCCTACCACCATCTGGACAAACCCAGACTTCCTCCATTGAATTTTTTTCTGTAAAGATCCCTGACTGCCATGCTGGACTTGAAATTAACAGCAAATTGACACCATGCCTCTGTTTCCTTCTAAAAGCCATTTAACACTGGAACACAAAGGAGATCTTGCCCAGGCTGTTGCTTGGCAGGACTCTTGCTCTGTCCTTCACACCAGCTCCATCCCACACTGTTCTTTGGGAGGACAGCACTTTTGGGAAGTTCCTCTGGATGTTCTCTCTGCCAGTCTATGCAATACACCTGCTGTTCATAAGCATGAAAAGAAAAAAAGAAGCAGGGGATCATTACAGATTTCAGTCTTGCACCCTCAGCCAGTCAGGGCACCCTAAGAGAGTGCAGGTGAATGCCTTGTTCCAGAGGCAGGGATGCATGATCCCTGTTCAGTGTGAGGAGCCATAGGGGCTCTTTAAGGTCTGGCTGAATGAAAGGCTGGCTTTGCTCTGAAATATAAAAATATTCAAGTGATAGACAGCTCCTTCACCAGGCAAAGGTCCAAGTTCAGAAAGGAGAAAAAGAAAATTTTACACACTGGTCTTCTTAAAAAAAGTAGGATACTGTGAATTAGAAAGAAGCTGCTCTTAAGCAGAGATGATGCACTTCAGCCAGCCTGCAGGAGATCTTCTGTAGTCTCTTCTCTTTTTTTCCTTTTATTTTCTTTTACATTTGACCAAAAGACTCTCCAGCACAGCTGTAGAGATGTTGTCCTGGATTGGCAGGAGGCAAGAGCAGCCTCTATGGATGGCCTTTCACACAAAGCAAGGAAACCTTGGGCTCTAGGTTCTTTTGGCAATTTGTCTGTTTTCCATCAGACATGGAAATCTCACTGCTTACTTCAGATAAACCTGCTCCAGCCTATTTCATCCATACATAACTGCCACACACGTCATCAGAAAAGCAAAATGTATTATTCAATGCCTCCAAGCATTGTCTGCTCCTGGCACGTTGAGTAACTTTCCAGTAGGCTCAACCATGTATAGCCAATAAAAAGCACGACCTAATTACAGGGAAGCCTGGGCTGAGATCAGCTATTTTGGAACAGGAATTTGAAATTTCCTGCCATATAGCTAGGAGCATGCCACTTGTAGTGAGGGGAAAAAACACCTTCCCTGCTTACTTGTTCTTTTCTGTATGCTGTTTCCTTTATTGGAAGCTTAGAAAAAGGGGCTGGGGAAACAAAAGAAAAATAAAAACCAACCAAAATCAGGACACTTGCACAGTAGAATCCTCTTTGAAGAGAGACTTTAAACTTTTCCTGTGGCTTACAGACCTTCAGGGCACCAAATATTTGAGCAAATGGAGGCACATGGAGGATGTGGGATTTGCTGGTATGGTCACATTAGGGTCCATTCTAAGGAGTGCATGTTCCAGCACAAGAGCAATATGCCACAGACACACATGCAATAGGGAAGGGATTTAGGGGGTGTGTTTGGATCAAGGCATGCAGAACCCAGACAGGCACTTTTATTGGAAACATTAACGATCATATTATTATCACAGCACTACAGAACAGAGCTTTTCATCGAGGATGCACATCAACTGCACTAAACACTGCATGCTTCTAGCAGCACATCCAACTGTTTTATGATCCCAATGAAAACTGGAGGCAGGCCTACGTTTTAAATCTTTTTTAAGGAGGGGCTGCACTGAGCAATGCAGTGTCAGTACCAACAGAGAGGGGCAAATGGCCTGTACATTTTTGGCAGACAGATTTCTTTCACTGACGTGATCTCACCCTGCTTTACTCACTTCTGCTCGTACAAGATGTTGCAAAACAGCAGGAACTTAAACAAAATTTCTTGCCCACTTAATAGAATCGTATTCCTTCTACCAGGTAGGAGTTCATTATTCATCCTTGGATAACATGAGCAAGAGGTTATCAGAAGCCACCACAAAGGAGACTCTCCAGATAGCAAAGAATATGCAGCACTGCAGCTACAGAACACAACTGCTCACATACTGCTCAAGCAGTTGATGACATATCCCTCTGTTGACTGGGGAGCTCCTTAAATCAGGGCACTGAAACTCAATAAAAGCACTGATCAAGGTAGTGCCTTCAACTTAATTATGAGCTTTATTGATCACGTCTTCTCTTTACAAAAAGAAAAAAAAAGTGGGGCACGGCAGGGGAAGTAACCACAAAGCACTGAGCTGCAGTGGGACATGGTAGAACAGATTCCTCAGAGTGGGAAAACTCTGCCTTTTGTGCTGACCTCTCACTTCTAGGAATTAGGAAAGCATTTTTATACAAACCTCTTTGCATCAGATGGAGGCAAAATACAATTTCACGTTTACAATAAAATCCATGATCTGAGACTTATTTTGTGAATACACACAGTTGAATGGGATATCTGCAGTGGAACAGCACCCAAAGCCCCAGTCAGGAGTCAATCTCCATTGTGATAAAAGCTGTAAATTCTTTGGATTCATTATTTCTGCATAGCATCTCTCAATAGGAGCTAGAGAAAATCATAAAAATTGATAGTTTTCCAAAAGAAATTCTCCCAAGCAGTAAAGTTTAAGCTCTCACTGATCTGTTACCCTGATAGAATAGAACAGGGACAGTAACATATATATCCTACCCAAACACACATTCCATCATCGTATCACACTCCCCTCACGCTGGGCGAGCTAACTGAATTGAACTTGACCTTCAAAGCCCTTGGAATGCAACAAAATATCTCTGTTTTCTGACATTTATGGGTGGCTTTTCTGCATGGCTGCTTTTATTGCCTGGAAAATAATGGCGAAAGCTGTGTGTACAAACCCACTACAAACACTGACAAATCACATGAAAGGAAGACAGATTTATTCAGTGTAGATTACTCCACAGCTAATCTAATCAAATCCAAGTTTTACATTTTTAAAGTAGATCAAAAATTCATACAGTTAGCATTTCAGTACAATAGATATATATTACAGCTTTATTTTAATCTGCAAGTGTAATTGAACTGATTTGGATTTTCTGTGCTTTTATTTTTGCTTAAAAAAGCTTTATGTGTTTCATATGAAAATGCATCACTGAACCAGCATATGCACAAGAAAAACCCCATGAAAAATTCATACAGAAGACTATCAATCTCTGTCTAATAAGGCTTAGATAAAAACACATTTGGACATAATTCTATATTAAAAACTGAAAGGGCTACATGTGGAAATGCAAATGTATCCTATTTGTGGCTTTCTTTAACTTCAAAGAAACCACTCCTAGCCACTCTATCAGAGCTGATCTAGAACATTTTGATGGAAGAAATGCCACACAACTGGGCACCTAGCGCAGTTTTCCATCCTTCAGTCCATCAAACATAGAGAGACTGTCATGTGTCAGAAATTATCTCAAACCCCTGGCTCCCTGCATCCACATTCTACTCATTTGCATGCAAGAAACAAACAAAAGTAGTACAGACCCCCAAAACATTCAAATTGAGTTTAATTTTTGCATACAACATAATAAAGACATAATCTACTGTCCAGGTATTTGGTTCTATGACAGCATATCCACCAACTTGCACCAAACAAAGCCAGCTGTGGAATTCTGTCCCTCCTTCACATAAAGATATCTCTAATTTATTTAAAGGAGAGCAAGAGAAAGCCAGAAGCACACTTAAATTTGAACAGCAACAGTAAGAAAAATACAATTTTTAAAATTCTTTCCCAGAGACTTTGTGTATGAGTTACTCAATTTGCAAACTCTGGATCCCTCAACTCCCACTTGAGCCAAGCGTGGTGTCAACAAACCCAGCTTGTGAATGGTCTTGCTGACATCTGTGGGACCCAACACTGCACCTCTGTAGCTCACAGCCACAGGGGAACTTCCAGAGGTGCCAGCTGTGCAAGCCTTGACCTGGATATGAACTACAAGTTCTCATCTTTGCTCTTGCAGCTGGTGCAGGAAGCAGGTTCTGCCCACAGCCCTTCTGTAGGATATGAGTCTCTCCCACACACTAACAGCCCTGAGGCCATACATTTTCAATTATCTTAAACACCAGTCTGGTCTAAAGCAGTGGAATAAGGCCACCAAAAGCTTAATGAACTCATCAGAGTGTCCCAGAGGTTGCAGAAGGGGTTTTTTTTTCCTTTCCAGCAGGGAAGCTGCCAGAGACACTGCTGAGTTTAAATAATGTGCCCCACAACCCTTTGGAAGTACTAGGCAAAGATGAGTTTTCCTCAATTCATTTAGAACCAGAATCATACTCAGTTACTTCTAAGAATAGATCCTAGACACTTCAACATCTACAATATTCAAAAAGCATGTAAAATGAGTGCAGGAATGCTACTCTTACATTCACTCTTTCATCTGTTTTCAGTGTTTTCCACTATTCCTCTCAAAGGTCTTCACTTTTACCAGTTTTTATCTCCACCTTTACCTCGGTGTTGGTTAGGCAGCAGTTACCAACACAAGAAGGATTTGCACAGGACCTAACACCTCATTGCCCTGTAGCCACATGTTACTGGCCCACATTCTCTGTCAGAATACTTGGGTCTACAGTATTTTGTACAGTCATTGAAAGTTATGAGAGTTTATGGTTATGTTCCAGTCACTAAGAGTCATAAAATCTACCCCAGGGCTCTGAAAATAAAACAGCATAAGATTTTCTCAGTGAACCTCTAAGTCTTCTAGACATAAATCTCAACAAATAATGCTGTTTGTTTAAATTAACACTCCTAAACAGATTAATGAGACAAGTTGCCCACCAGTCAGGGGAGGAACACAAAGATGCATCCAAACGTATTTCATTTCCAGGTTTATTCATTTTAAGTCTTATATAATGTGACATTCACATATTACTGAAGAAGTTAAGAGAACAAAAGGCACATCACTAATCAGCTGATCATTTATCATTTGATTTTAGATGCCAAAATTAATGATGCCCTTCCTTTTTCATTAAATTTATTTTTGTACTTTTTTTCATTAAATCAAAAATGTCTGAGTAATCAGAATATTTATCTGCAATTTCCTTGCTTCTGCACATGTAACTAATCCCAGAGTGCTGGAAAATAGATTTAATTGGTTGAAACCTTAGGTCTGTTGGGACTCCCACAACTTAATGCCTAGAAGATCCAACTTCACATGTTAATGTTCCAAGACATTAAATCCTGGTATTTTCAATTTCTCATTCTTAGTTATTCAGCATTCACCACAAATGTCACTGGTCAAATTTCAGCCCGCCTTACTCCATTTCCTTTGGTCTGAAAGCTACCACCTCACTGAGTACCACAACATCTAATTTTACACCCTCTGACTATGCTTAGATATGCTAATCCTCCAAAAAGTCACACAGTACTTCCTATTTTGCTAGACAGTGACTCTACTTCAGCAACTTCTTACTACCCCACAATACTGTTGTCAAATTTTCCTCTTCTACTTACCTTAAGGAACTGCAACATTTAATTCTTTAATCCCTTCTTTTTGCAGTTATACCCCAACTTCCCATTTAAGTCAAACCTTCCTGTCAGTTTCTCCTTTCATAACTGTTTTTAAGAATATTGTACTTAACTGT
Organism: Irena cyanogastra; assembly: GCA_013397155.1. NCBI lineage: Eukaryota > Metazoa > Chordata > Aves > Passeriformes > Irenidae > Irena > Irena cyanogastra. The sequence continues at coordinate 2,039,162 of VWZV01016135.1, read as the reverse complement.
TCTTCATTCATACATAGTCTTCTGTCTAGCTGACTAATTCCACGCTAAATTCCCTCTGAGAACACAATCTTTCATCTCATAATAATTCTTCTTTTCATCCCACTAAACAGCCTTTCTGTTTCTGGAGCCAGAGTCCTCTGCAGGGCAGCGAGCCCCTGTATGTGACCCTTTTCCCTGTAGTGGTTTGGCTTTTGTTTCTCTGTTATGACACTTGTTCCTGTGGTTGCTGTAATGGTCATGTGCTGCTGTATTTCAGCCCTGTTAATAGCTTTAAGACTTTGGAACTGAGACCCAGATGTTCTGATTGGAGTTGTGTTAAGAAAAACAAAGTACTGTTCCACTTAGGCCATGGAAGGTGCCCTCGATGGCAAGAGGCACAGCTGGAAGTTCACAACACCACAGTGAAAGAAGGTGCTCTGGGGGTTACTGGGGGCACCACCTTCAGAAGCATTTAGCCAGAAAGGACTAATTTAAATGAACCAGCTCTAGATTAGAAGCAGTTTTCTAAACAACAGACTGCATTTAATATATCTAATTGGTCCTGCCCATTCTCAGAAACAGACCTTTGATATGTCTTCTCTCAACTGGATTTAGCAAGGTAATTAAACCAAACTCTTCAATCTTCCACAAAGTAGGCCCCTCATTCTCCAGATACATCAGCTTCTCAGCCTCTGCTCTTCTGTTTTCAGTTCATCCTCCTTGACCATGGGTAGTAAACTCAGTCTTCCAAAAGGGACCTCACTCTGTGTGTTCAGCTACAAAACTTCCCTGACTGAAGGTATTTCATGGTTCAATTTTATGAGTCCTAAGTTATTTATTTGTAGCTAATGAGCTGTCAGTATGTCAAGCACCATGGTTGCTTGAGCCTGTTTTTCTAGAGCTTGTCTAATTGACTTTTTTTTTCCTACATTGCAGAACAACCATAGAGTCCTCTGTTACTTTAACTTTGGTATCAGCTGTAGGAGACAAATTACCTCCAGAAAGCTTTTACAGAACAACTTTCAGAAATGGTCTCTGTCATGCCAGGCAGGACAGAAAAGGCTGCAGCAGCTAGAATAACAGGAGCTGTTTGGCTTAGGGTCAGATTTTTGGAAAGCACTCTCCACTTTCTGACAGGGAAGTTACAGAAATGGGTCTTGAAAACAGCATCTCAACCTATTTTTAAGCCTTTAGATACTACTTTAAAAACAATTTGCAATGGTCAGCCTTAACTGAAATACTTTGGAAGTGTCTCAAGGAAACACATTGTGCCCAGGCTGTACCATGACAGAAAACCTGCCACAGCCAGGTCACTTTACAGAGGAATATTCACTACGGTTTTAAACAGAGGTAAGAGAAATTCTGACACTAAATGATTTAGCCTCTCAAATTTTGACCAAGATTGTACCAACCATGCCATGTGTTGTCCAGTGAAGAGTAGAAGTGTTAGAGGATGAAGTCAGCTGCTAGGGTTACAAACATTTCATTTCACCCTTCTGCCTTTCTACACTAAAGCTGTCATCTCCTAAAAGCCTCATACTGTCACCTCAAAGAGACAGCAGCTGACACAACCCTTTAAAGTCAAAGGAAAAAGAGGTTTTGTGATATCATAAAACTGGGGGTGATAAAATAACAGTAAGTACAGCAAGATATTTGCTGCTCATCTTTCACATCTGTCTTTTCTTGTTGTTACTGGACACTCACAGAAATGAAAAAGTAATGCAGCTTCTCTTGTACACCCAAAGTGTTTCCCTTTGGTGATCCAAAGAATACCAAAACTTATAGCAAAGCTCTGCACTGGTTAAAGTTCTCTGAGTTTTCTCTGTTTTCCCTGAACAGATAGAGATGTGATATTAATGCATAGAAAAATAATGGGTAAATTATTATGCTGGACTATTTTACTGCACAGACACTGAGGAGAAAGGAGAGGTTTTGACAATCACCTGTGAGACAAAAACCCCCCTAACCCCAGTTATAGTACACAAACTAAGTTAGAGAATCAAGTCTGCAGCATGAAAAAAAATAAAGACCTTAAAAGACCCCTTTGCCACCTGCAGCAAAAGCAGACCACAGTCGGCAACACTGCTGACTAGGGGAAAATGTTGTTATTCTATTATATAGGGGTAAATGATTTGCTCAATAAGCTGAACTAAAAGCCCATTAAAAATGGCTTCAGAGGGAAAGAAATGATACAATAATAGTCCACTAAGGCACAACTTCAAAATGCAAAGCAGCTCAAAATTTGTCAATTACCCTATCTAAGAATCAAACCAGGTTAGGTAGTGACACCACTAAGACAACAAGATTTGATTTTTTTTTTAATTATGCTGTTGTCTAATAATGAGTAAGTTCAGTTTGATTCATTTAATTCATTCCTCCTAAGCAGCACATTACAACAGTACTGAAATGAGATTTTAAAAAATTACTATTTCATCAAAGGTTTTTAATACCCATCTATGGTTTAATTTGATCACCAAATTTGATCTATAATGATATTAATAGATAAAAAAATCCATAGTAGAGTCCATTATTGTTGAACTTTATCATCTTTTTGAAAGTACAATGGTAAAATTATCTATTAATTAGATTAATTTCAAGGAAGTTTAAATCATCCTGACCCATGATACTTGCTTGCAAAGCTTTTGTAAGAGAATAATTAATAGGCAATAGTCCAGGAATATTATTCTGAGCAGATGCGAACCTTGAACTTCCAGTCACTAGACTTAAATTCTAACTAGGAATACATCATCTCATGGAAACTCCAACACCCTGGAGGGCTGCAAGAAGGGAGAGAAGAAAAAAAGATTGAAGTAGATTGCTGTTGTTATATATAGCCTGTATTATTGCTTAACATGACCACAAGCTGGAAGTGGATATAAGTAAAAATTTCTGAATTTTAAAAGTTCAAGGTGAGAAGGACTGTGCTACTCAAATAATGGAGCCTTGTTTAAAGAACATATCTTACAAGGCATTTAATTTGTCACCTATTCTGCTGGAAAACTATATGGCCTTGGGCAAATATTTAACCCTAAGCAGTAGCTAGCAGTAAATACATACAGCAGGGAAGACAAAGACAAATCTTAAGCATGATTTTGCTATTTTTCCTCACCCTTCCATCATGACAAATCAATTTCTACAGATTTTGGATTAAATCTCTTCCAAACATATATCTGATTCCCAGGTCCTAGGTTTAAAATTTTAATTATAAGGTCTTTATGGTAGAATAGCATCCACCAAACCAGGAATGGGAAGTAATCTAGATTAGAATCTTGTATTCACATGCAAATTTTCAACAGAAATTAGTCCCTGTGTTTTCTGATAAACTATGTCACACTGAACAGTCTAAAAAATTGTAAAATGCTTTCCATGTTGACAGATGGAGCTCTTACCTGTAAAATCTCTTTAGAATATACTGAGAGACTAGCAAAATGCTCTGATTGAAAAAGTGAATAGTTTCCCATGCACAGAGGCTCCCAGAACACCCTGCAAGCAGGGCTGATGGGAAGTGCTGATCTGCTGTATGTGTTGTTTTATAACACCTAAGCTTTTAACACCGACACCGTGCAGAACAAAAGCAGATCACTGAACTGAGAAACCTAAAACCATGCTTCCAAGGCTTCAGGAAAGATCAAACTGACGAGATGTACATTTATAATATTGTGACCAAACAAGGAAAAGCTGGAACAAAGGAAAAGAACCTTCTTCCCATCCCCTGAATCCCTAGTTCAACTCCTACATAGTGCACATTGAGTAACGCAGCATGATAAACACCACTGCCTTAGCTGTAATTTTATGACATTTTACAGCACCAAGCAAGAACACTTTTTCTCAGGGAAATACTGTGTATTTCTGATGAACTATTTAGCAGATGCTACACATGCTGAATTCAAATGAAATGTTTGCACCAGAGGGTCACAGGAAGAAGGACCTCACAGATCGGCCTTTGATCCCCTGTAAGAAGTGTTTGGTGAGGCACTCAGTAAGGCCTGGAGTTCTTTTATAACAAAGTTTCAAGAATAAATTCTACCAATAGCACTTTCTGCTATCTCTCTGGGAAATCTAGTGAAGTGAAATTGATTTTCTTTTTTTATTAGCAAGGCTATTAAGCATGAGGCACCAAGAGATGAATGGAGAGCAAGCAACATAAAGAGACAAAAAGCGTCTGAAAATGCCTTTTGTTTGTTGCACAGTTTCTTTTTGAGAAGAAATCACAGAATCACGGAGTATGTCGAGGTGGAAGAGACCCAGAAAGATCATTAAGTTCAACTCCTGGCCCTGCACAAGACCATCCCCAAGAGTCACACCATATCCCTGAGAGCATTGTCTAAATCCTTCTTGAGCTCTCTCAGGCTTGGTGCTGTGACCACTGCCCTGGGGAGCCTGTTCCAGTGCCCAACCACCTTTTGGGTGAGGAATCTTCTTCCAACATCCAACCAAAACCTCCCCTGGCACAACTTCAGGCCATTCCCTCAGGTTCTGTCACTGGTCACTACAGAGCAGAGATCAGTGTCTGCCCTCCCTCTTCCCCTCACAAGGAAGTTGTAACTGCAGTGAGGTGTCCCCTCCTCTCCCCCAGGCTGAACAAACAAAGTGACAGCAGCCAGCCCTCACACAGCTCCCCTCAAGGCCCTTCAACATCCTCATGCCTTCCTCTGGACACTCTCAAATAGTTTAATATCTTTTTTTATACTGTGGCACCCAGAACTGCCCCCAGCACTCGAGGTGAGGCCGCCCCAGCTCAGAGCAGAGCAGGACAATCCCCTCCCTTGCCTGGCTGGCCATGCTCTGCCTGATGCTCCCAAGACACTCTTGCCCCTTCCTGGCTGCCAGGGCACTGCTGGCTCATGTTCAGCTTGCCATGGACCAGGACCCCCAGGTCCTTTTCCACAGCATTGCTCTCTAGCCCCTCATTCCCCAGTCTGTCCGTACGCCCAGAGGTGCCCCATCCCAGGAGCAGAATCCAGCACCTTTCCTTGTTGAACATCACATGGTCAGTGATCACCCACTCCCGTAATTTGTCATGGTCTCTCTGCAGGGCCTTCCTGCCTGCAAGGGAGTCAACAGCTCCTCTCAGCTGTGTATGATCTGCAAACTTGCTCAGCATCCCTTCCAGCCCTGCGTCCAAGTGATTCATTTGGGAAGCTGTTGAAGAGCACTACCTGCAGGAGGGCAAGACCAGTCTCTGTCCAGGCTCCACTGGCAGCACACAGTGACTCCAGGTGCCTGCCTGGATGTAGGAATCTGCAGGTGCAGCAAGCAGCCACTACAGAAACCTGATCCTAAATTTGTGAGAAGAACCAGAAAATTTCTCCTAACTTCTGAGATTCATCTGAGCTCACTAGAGAGTGTTCCACATATTGCTGATAGCCCACTTCTACTGCTCAGTATAAAGAAATTTGAAACCAGGGCTTGCAGATGAGGTTAAGAAACTCATTATCCATACCTCCCCCTTTCCATCCTTTTCTTTTAAACTCATGTCCTCATTGCTTTTTCTTTGATTTTTCTCCTGCTTTGATCATCCACAGCTGACCATACGGGTTTGTTCCCCAGGTCATTTTTCAATAGAAGCATAAGTGGTAGGAGAGTTGGAAAACAGACCTAAAAGGCACAGATAGCAGCACACTGCTGCTGTAAAACAACTGGCCCTTATTCTGATCTTGTGTCTTTCTGGTGCACTGTTTTCATGGCTTGTCTTTTATAGATAGTGCGATAAAAATATTGTAGGCATAAAGTTCCATTCTCTGGGAGTAGAACTGTTTGGTACACAGTGACAAAGAGAACAAAGGAGGATACCCCCCACCCCCCAACACAGGCAGTTTACAATGCATTTATGGTCCTCTGAGAGTGGAATGAATTCCTATAACCAGAATTAATATGATACCTTATTCTTTAACATCTGAAGGAGGCAGAAGTAAAGGAAAAATTAAACTTAAAGTGTCTCTTATTTCAAACAAAAGGCAGATATTTAAACAGGAGAGTCTCAGGGGAAAGATTTCATATCACTACAAACAGTGCATTTGTCCAGAATATAACAGCAATGATAACGTTACTAATGGAAGTAAGGCATCCTCACAGTTTCCTGTGGATTCTAAATTAAAGAAACAAGTACCAGAGCTGAGTTACCCCTGTATGCATGTGCACGTGAGTGCCCAAATACACTGCTCACCCTTTGCAATTACCTAATTGTAATGTCAGATCAAAGATGGCCAGAGTACAGATGATTTCTCATCTGCATTTGGCTGTGGACCTTCTGTTTGTCATTGGGCCTCAGTGAGAGCACGAAGCAGCAATACACTCATTAGTCCCTGGAGGTTTCTGCAGTTTATGATCAAACAGAGATGAGTTTTCCATCTTCCTGCTGCTTGTATATCATTTAGCACTACAAGATGTTCCATGAATAATGGAAATAATGAAAATATGTCCTCTAAGACACTCTCCCCAAGCCAGAGACCACATACACTGCAGTTATGAACGAATTATATATGCATTGATTGACTGGCAGCTGCTGCCAGGCAGAGTATGTAGAGTGCATATTACAGCTCAGCTTTGCCTGCCTTTCCTCAGCCTGGGAGTTTGCTTTGCATCCTCAACTTCCATTGGAAGTTTTCTGAGAAAATGGTTCTTTCTTACAAAACTTAGAGGAATGTGAGTAGTTCTGAGACGACCAGGAAAGGCAGAAGTTATTTGGAGCAGAGGACTGAACAGACAGACAAACAGGCACATGAACATGGCTGTATAAACTTCAGTTGTGACTGTTCTTCCAGTTATTTCCTTGTGGGTTTGCACAGCACAGTTTTAAAATACATGATAAGTAACAGCAGACTGAACACCTCTTAAAGTATGGATTTTTCTTCTTTACCTTCAAACTTGAGAGTAACAAAGAACATCCTCATTCTACCACAGCTCCACCTGTTCTTCCCAGGCATTTCTTGACAGTCTTCATTTCACAGGAACAGTAAGACAGGATCCAACTCTGAGTGTCAAATAATTTTTTTTGTAGCACTTAAGTACAATGTAGCTGCAAAGATCCTTAGGGACTCATTTAATAAAGTAGGCTGAAATACTCTTAATTCTGGATCCTGCTTGCTTTAGTAAATTCTATAACAAATCCAGGACCATGCAGGGATTCACAGTTGTAACTATATTGAGCAGCATGGCCAGCAGAACATTCTAAAGCAACTAAGAGAGAATTTAATCCTTCCCAGTAAACATCTTTAATATAAGAACTCACTACTGAAAACATGCAAATATTGGGGGTTTGGGGTAGTGGGGGGCTTGTTATTGGTTGGGGACAGAATGGTTTTCTTGTTAAAATTTGAATGCAACTTATCTGTCTGCTATCCCTCCTTTCTGCCCATAGTTAATATGCACTTGCAAATTTTGACAAAATGATAAAGAGTGCTAGGCTGTTCTTTTATCTCAGACTTAATTAAATTCTCAAGAGAAAAAAACCAGCAGCACCCACACTTGAGGTCAGATAGGCAGAACTCAGCTATTCAACATTCTACTCGACATTTTGCTGGCTGGCCAGTACATGCACAGAGCTCCAGACTTGACAGATCGTTTGCCATCTTGCATGTCCAGAGTACAGAAAGAGAGAGCAGGGGAGCAGGAGAGTATAAAGAGGAAAAAGGGCACATGAGATCACCACACATGGAGAAAAACCTGCTTACTCAAATATCAGCGGTGTTGTAAAGAAATTCTAAAATTCTTTCATATGACATGACCAGCTAAAGTCAGAAGAACCTCGAATGCCACTATACACATTTACCTCAAATTCACTTCAGAAGATGCTTTAACACACTCAAGCTGGAAAATGCAAATATTCGTTAAATCACGTATGACAATAGTCCTACAACCACACTGCACTGACAGAGCCTGGTTTTCTCTCACACACTCCAGCTAATGTGATGCATTTATGCCAACTATTTCTGCTTTTCATCACTTAAAACAATTCAGTTCAAGATTAGGAAAAAATTGAGGTTTTTAAATCCCATTAAATAAACGAGAGGCTGAAAGATGCATATACTACAGCTACAGTAAGTCACAGGTCTTAACTGGACTGTGTTCTTTTTATGTCAATGGTAAAAGTTACAAACTGCTAAGTAGAACAAAAACGTATCTTGTCAGACAATCTTGCTATGTTGGCATCTCACTAGAGATGAAGAGCAAAATACAGTCCATGAAGCTCAGGTGCATGGAAGGTTTATACAAAAATCCAGGGATGGGGTGGAGGTGAACAAAACAAAACAAAAACCACAAAACAAAAGAACAAGGTTCTGAAATTTGGGGATGTACTATGCACATAGATAGAACTACACAGCTTCTATTCCCAGGGATGCGATTAAGTGCATGCTCAAGGCAGCAGTGTGATTAGAATGAATTGGTGCAACGAAATGTTCTGAGAATGGAAGCTGATCCAGTTCAAACAAGTGAGAAATGAGGATGCTACAATGTCGAATATTTAATTAACGAAAGAAAAACAGAGAAAATTCACTAGAGACAACTGTTCTGTATTCCCAGACATTGGCTAGCTGGCTTGAGAAACATTTCTATTACTAAACTCAATTTTAAGAAAGGAAAAGAGATGCAGGTGTGCAAGAATCTGATATTGTTCAATTAACATTTTGGTATAAGATTTTAATGATAGAATCTTGGGGAAAAAAAAAAAAAATTTAATGTGTAGGGAAAACGTCTGCTCCTGATTGGTTTGGCACGTTCCAGAAATGCTGTCTGATTATACCTCAGCCCAGAAGACTGAGAAAGCTGTCTTAAAAGATTACAACCCACAGTCTCACATTTCTGATTTGTACAACTGCTGGAGGGCATTGTGGAGTGAAAGCATTTTCTGAGGGCATTGTGCAGAACGTGCATCTCAAGTGTTTTACACACATGAATTCAGCAAACCTGCCTTCCTGGACAGCAGTAAATCAACCAGCCAAGCATCTTAAAAAGAAATAGAGGAGAGTAATACATTATATAATTTTTCTCTATTTTGTCCTGTGAACACACTCTTCTGATAGTGCAGAGTGCAGAGGTCTGTTTGATAAAGCAGTTTGATTGATAACAACTGTGCCATCCCTCTGAAGAATCCACATGAGTATCACAGATGGTGAGATAACTTGCTGTAATTTTCTCAGCAAAGAACACTGAATCAAGCTTTCAGCCTACACAGCAGTCAATAATTTCCAACAAAAATCACTAAAGGAGATTTTTTTTTTAAATTTAAGTAAAGAAGGAATTCTGTACTTGCATCTCTCAAATTTCGATTACCTTGGCATCCACATCTCTGCTGTGATGCTGGAACATGTTCTACAATCAGCATGTTGAATATTTCTGCCCTGGTGATTCTGAGTGCACAGGTAGGTTAATGTCAGACTTTGACAGTGATAAGAAAGTGAAAATATGGGAAAGCAAAAGGGGGAAAACTAGGCATAAATAATACTGAACTACAACTGACTGAACTGAGATGCTTGGAATTCTGTAGCACTGAGGGTGTGGTCAAGTAATCACCTTGTACTATCTTCATATCATACTATACTAGCTTGGTCATGCAGTCTTTGTTTCTTGCTACTTGGAGCCTAACTAGAATAGCTGGACTTAATTAAATGTAGAGTTGATTCGTGGTGAGAGGGATCTAAATCTACACATAAGCCAACCACATTTAACATGCTTAAGGATTAGATATATTGAGAGGGGAAATATCAAATAAAGCATCTCTTTGATCCAACCTACTCAACTGCAGTTATCCCTCAGTGTTTTAAAGAGTTTTTATCAAATACACTGACCAGAGGATGGACAAGCACAGAGTAGATCTGCAGGTGCACTGTGGACTGTAAGGATGTACAGGAGTGTTCCACAGCATCTAACTGGAAACATTGACAATAATGGGCCTTCAAAACACGCACCACACTGGCTCTCAGACAGCCTTCTGGAAACCGAATAAATAAGCTTTCTGCTTTAAGAAGTGTTTATTCCTATTTCTCTAATAAGCAGCTCTTCCTTTTTCATCCATAATATCCAACGTAAGAAAGAAAAAGTTATATCAAAACAAATTTCCATTTCCAGTGACTCTTCTGTCAACAGGTGGAATCACTGTCTAGCCACTGACACAAGAATCAGCACGTCTGGATTCTCACATCTCCCTGGACCTGCAGCAATGGAACACTAGACTAACTCACATAGCTAGTCCTGGTTTATTACTTGGGAAGCAAATAAAAATAACTTGGTTGGTCCTTGCAACTCAAATGCTGTAGTAACCTTGCTCCCATTAATCTTACAGTTTTTCTGAATAGCATGGAACTTGAAGGCACTGGAGTCTGCTTGACAGTGTTTGTCTTAAGGTTTACCCTCCATTGCCTCTTCAGGTTTCCCACAGGCTCGCTCTGCACACAGAACCCTAAAAGCATTTCCACTGTCTGCATTCTTGGAACGCGCACAAAACCAGCTGCAAACCTTCTTCCTCTGCCGTTGTGCCTGTGCTCTGGCTGAAGAGCCTGCTTTGATTCCAGCTCTCACACCTTTCATGTGACTGGCATTCCGTTCCATCCTCAGTGGCTCGCCTTTGGAGAGCTCTGTCCCTTGGGAAGAAACACCACAGCTCCATTGATCGGCCCATGCTCTGTGCACAGCAATCTCACAGCAGACTATATTGCTTGAACTCCGTGGCACAATTTCCATTGGTTTACAACAGCTCCAAGGCTCTCCAAGTGGTCTCATCATCATCGCAATTATTTGTTTAAAAGGCTGTTCTGCTCTTTGAGTGCTGTCATTCAGTAAGCCCACCTGCACTGGATAGAATAGCATCCTTGTTCCAAGCCCAGATTATATTTTGGTTCTTGAAAAACAAACAAACAATGCTTCATCTCAAATACAGAGCTTCAACTAAAGTGCCAAGTCATCTTTTTACCCCTTGCTACTTTTGACTGTAGCTGATAAAATGCCAGCTACATATCTTTCCCAATAATACAGCCTGGGAATTTGCTTCTACCTTGACCTGTTCAAAAAAGTTTCTGCTATGACTAACTCCTGCAAAGAATCCTCAGATTCAAATTAAGATGAAGAGCTTTCTAGCTATTTCCCATGCAAATCTCACTTTCAATTTTATGAATAAAATTTTAAAAATGTCTTCTTTGTATAAGAAGTTGTCAGTCTATAATTTTAGAGTCCTTAAAAATTCTATTCCCAGGAGCAGGAATAGTCCATCTTTCACAGAAATGTGGCATTTCATTTCCTTTCTGCCTTGCTGCAGTTTTATTTCAGACACTTTTCTCATAACACTGCTTCTCAATTGTCTCATTTTTACTCGTTACTTGAGCATTCTTGTACAAAATACCTGCTTTTAAACTCTAACAGTACCCAGTCTACTCAGCTTCTACCACTGAAAAAGAGTACTCCGGTTTTTAATTCCATAAAATAAATAGAGTCAAATAGTATTTTGCTGTGAAGTGCCTAGAATTTGTCCCTTGGCTTTTCTGCCATTGTCATTCTTCAGAGAGAACAGAAATCCTTCCCTCACCAAATTGAAGCCATTAGTCCTCTGCAGCCATAGCACTTGCCAGACAGAATGCTGCAGACAGCTCTAGCCTGTTAATTGACTACCTGTCAATTAACTACCTGTCAGGCATTTCCCATCACAAACAAAACGCTCTGGTACACTTGCAGCTTGCCTCTTCAAGTCCTGCACAGAAGCACAAGGCTTCTCCTGAGGCCTGCCCACACAGTGGAAGAAAAAAAGACCTTACATCCCCTGAGGAGGGCACTGACAAGGCTGGGACACCAGGGAAGGGATGTCTGGCTTCTACATTCCCATGGCTGCCATCTCCTGATGCAATGATCCACTTTTTTATAGTGTCTTCTAAATCCTAGCCAACGGTTTTACCCCTACAGGTACAGAGTAAAGAGGTTCTGAAGACATATACTTATTAAAAAGTCAGAAACTGTGCTACCAAACTCTCTGTGTGTAAGTGGGGGAACATCACCCATCAATCATACAAACCCAAGCTTGTCCCAGGTTACTCATTAAGAACACAAAATAATCCTATTTCATGTTTCGACACAGACACTCCAGACTTTGAGCCCAGTTCTTGTTGCTAACAATAATGGCTGACAGGTAGATGGAGGTTAAAGTGGTTCCACTATAAAGGAAACCCAAAAGAATACAAGAGTTAAAGGTTTCACAGCTCACCAACTCCGTGACTGTTTGATGTTTCAGCTTTTGAACTCTCGTCTTTGCACGTTCCTCTTAATGCTTTTATACAACTTTCTTGCTGGACTGTTTATTAAAGCAGCTGTGTCATTTGCTGGATTAAAAAAAAAAATCTAATAAAAGAGTTCCCTCTTTAAAACAACTAAAAATAAATGCAACAGATGTATAGTTCTACTCTTGGCTATTGATTCAAATCCCACATGATTTCCACTATTTTATTATCATTTACATGATAACTCAGGGTAGAAATTGTTCACTGAAATGCACAGAGATTCACTTGGGACCTGACCCTGTTGGGTTCCAACCTCCTGCATTTTCAATTTGCCTTCAAGTTGAGTATTCATTTTTAAACCACACCAAAGTGTACATATGGCTCATGATAAAATTCTCAAGAGGAGGCCACTGGCTTCAGGAACAACAGTAGAAAAAATATGAAGCGGGTAGTGTGAAAAGAAATGTCAGCAAGGCTCTGCCTGATTGAAGTCTCTGCTGCATTCAATATTTGAATTTTCTGCATTATTTATTGCCACCATCAAGAGTTTAATCCTCAAGGCATCATTCTGCATGCAGTTTTCTTATAAGCACATGAAACCCTAAGTAGCTTAATTCCAATACAGTTACATAAATTATTAACTTCATCTCCAAATACGATATGAATTCCATCTGAGAAATTGTCTGAGATCCAGAACTTCTGTATGGAGACCAAATTTCCTACATTCAAGCTTTTACAAGAGTTCTGTGAAACAATCTTTCACTTGAAGGCTATACTGCAGACAAGAACCATCTTGTAAACCGCAAGCAGGACCAAGGAAATATCTCCAAACATTTACCTTTAAGAATCCTATTCCAACCTACATTTCTAAATTTTTCCCTCCAACTGACTAAATACCAACACCCCACCACCATTACTCCCACCCCTTTCCCCCAAACCCCAAGCAGATTAACCTACAATTTGGCCAATTGTAAGGTACCTTGAGGTAACTCACTACTTTGAGTGCATCAAACATGATAACCTAGGACATGGCAAATCTCACAAGAGAAAACTCTGCAAGCACCACTTCTATTATTCATTCCCTACTGTCACCCTGAGTGCTCTCAGAAGAGTTCTCCAAATGTCACCTTCCCACTAACTTTCACATAGCTACATACATGTGGCTAGAAATACTGCTTCAAGTATATCCCAGTGTAAGTGTTCTGTTTCCAAAGACACAGAAAATGCATTAGTTTCTTCTAAAAATTTATATGGGGAAAAAAAAAACCAAAGAAAAACCAAATGAAGCAAAAACCCAAAAGCTGCGTCCACAGAGCTGGCAACTTCTTGTGTTGCAACTTCTAATGTTATTACTTTTAACATCACTAGAATTCTTAAGAGCTTCCTCCAAGGGTCACTGAAGTTCACAGGAAGGCATGGGTTGACTTACTTCTGCATCAGTCTTGACCTTACATTCAGTCCATGAGTCTCAGCTTAGTTTGCCTGTATTAGTGATTCGGTTGCTGTTTCTGGTATTTCTATCCAAATATCTGACAAACAGCAACACTTTCTGCAAATATCTATATTCTGGTACGTGAGGAAATATGTATATTCTTTATTAATTACTCATTGTTTATTTCTACTTGAGAAGTTTTAGCTATCTAACTGAGAAAAAGAAATTAAATAAAATAAGCCGTTTTCAAGTGGAATACTACACATCAAGCAAGGAACTGTTTGCCTAAACTCCTGGTAAGTACCACCTGATAAATCAGCACAGACCAGAATCCACTGTTTGCCCAAAATGGGAAGAAAAAGCTTTGTATTTTGTACAAGTTAAAGAAAGCAACCAAAATTATAAGTATCTTTCTGAAACCATCCTCAGACGTCTTAAGAGGAAAGAAAGAAAGTATTGCAAGATTGAAGAATGAAAATGCTGATAACATCTCAGCTGAACCCATTTTAGGATCTGACCCAAAATGCAGTAAGGAAAAGACACAATGAGCTTCCAGAGGGCAGGAAGCTGCTGCTCCCACAGGCAGCCACTGCTGCTGGTAAGCAGGGAGTGCTTGTGAAGCAGGCAGCACATACCTGGGACATGCACTGCCAACATGTCTATCTAATTTTTTATTGTATATATTCCTCCAGACACAAGAAGTTTTAAGAATTCCAACATTATAAGCATTTTAAGAGGATTTCTGGGTTTCTTGAGCTGGCCTATTAAATCAGTGGTCTTTCTTTCAATCCTAAATCCCTTGAAGTCAATGAGTTTATTCTGCCTGAGTAAAAGGTTCACGTCCTCCACTGATTTCTTTTCATCTTTGTCTTCAAAGCAAAGCTTAGATTCTATCTGGCAAGGTAGAAAATGCTTCCTACAACCAAAACCTTTATGAACATTTTGAATCCTGTTCAATTCCAGTTTTAGTGATGTGTGTGTTTATATTAGTCTATATTTTGAAATGAGGGAAACTAAGGCAATGCAGCTAGGTCAAGGAACCTGCATTAGAGTGGATGACTAAGCACACCAGACTCAACACACAAACCACGAGATCCATTACAGTTTGTTTCATATTGTTTTTCAGCACAGCCTTACCTACAAAACAGTTTTGTAAAAGTAATGCAAAACCTTCTGATTTCTCTTGCATAGTTTCTTATTTTCAAAAAAAGCCAAACACCTTTCTCCTTAGAGCATAAAAGAAATGTGTTTCTCAGAGTCTGCTTTCATTAGAAATCAGGAGTAACATCAACTTTTCTACAAATTACCTTTGGAGGCCACATCTGGTTAGCTTAATTCTTCAAAGATTGCCTTGCTCCGTCTCCTTGGCTCTTTCTTCTTTTGTCATATATTGGCTTGTTTTATGTCTGACAGTTCTTTTATTACCAGATTTCATTTTGAATCCGATTTCCTCCCCGTCTCATTACTTCTGTCTTGCTCTCTGTTTGTTCTCTGTTTCTTTTTCCTGTCTGACAATTCTCTTATTAGTGGATTTGGTTTTGCCTTTGTTTCATGCTTTCTGCTTTTATTCTCTTGTGTCTTATTTTTGCTTTTTTACTTATTTTTCTCCTGTCAAGACCTCCTTTTCTTTCTGCCTATTCTCTCAAAAGGTATATGCTTAGCTTTCGCTAAAGGTTACCAGATTTCAGCATGCTGTGGAGTTAGTTTATTGTTAGATATTGCCATGCAGAAGGAACCAGGTTTAAATCAGCTCCTTTGGTCTCCGAGCAGCCACTGATCTAGGTATTTATATAGCCATAAGCTCTGCTTCTCAGCTACTGCAACATGTCCTAGAACCAAACCTCCTAGTTTAAGAGCAAGGACACTGCATTTAAAGTTCATTACTTTCTCCCAGCACTCTCCATAAGCCATCAGGCTCCCTCCAGCTAGTACAGAGAGCAGGTGACACACAAGCCCTGCCTTCCCTCTGCTCCTTGCAGGTTGTTGCAGCGTGCTCACTACAGCAAATCCTCTCCTGCTGCACGCTAACAGGCGCAATCAGTGCTACCTGCAGCTCCCCGTGTCTCAGCTCCTCCCCAGGGAATCAGCTGAGTGTGTACACCTGCAGGCTTGCTGTGAGACATTTCAGAGGGAAAATGAGAGCTTCTGTGTGCTTCATTGGGGCTAAAGTGGAAATAGTGTTATTGATGAGCTTCATCCACCTGGTCTCCTAATCCTTCAAAGAGCTCCCTGTACTACCAGGATTCCATGTACCCTAGGGACCAGCAAGCACCCACTGGAAACAGCCCTGAGTGAAAGCCAGGGGACCTCAGTTATTTGCCACTTGCACCACTCATTTATTTCAGCTGCCAGAACCTGAGGCAAGACCAAGAAAGCACTGCTGGGACAGGAGGCTGATCTGAAAGGAGATGTTGGGCCTGTACTGATACTTCAATAAGATGTTTATTTTTACAGGAATGGAAAACATAACTGAGTGATCTCACTGCCTCTTACTACAAGAAGGAGGAGAATATTGTCTCACTGTCCCTTCAGATTGTTGCTCAGGTGTTTTTCAAATTAAAAGGGAGGTCTTGCAGTCATAAATTTTCTCCACCATGCTTAATGGATGGAGAATTCTACTTCCAAAGGCACTGGCAAAAGGAGCTTTACAAGATTTCTGGGTGAGAGCTCAAACTGATTTATTATTTGTCAAGAGACACATTAAATAAACTTGGCCTTTTTTGCTGTCACCAGCTGTCTGAAAGACAAGCTATAAGCATTAGAGTTTCCTTTAATGCCACAGCACTTAGGTTACAGAAAGCACAGTTGAAGCATCTTATATTTGGAAGGAAGGTGGGATGTCAGGGATGAATATTGCTTGCTGGGCTGTCTAACTGTTCTTCAGCGGGGAACTAGTTCCCATGCAGTGTTTTCTGTGTATGTTTCCACTGCAGGTGAATAAAGTTGTAAATTGCCTTTGGTAAATTAAAATTTGGTGAATCACAAAGAGGATGAAGTGTCATGTCCTTCTCATAACCCGTAACGAAGATCCCTGTAGAATGATTCAGCATTCCTTTAAGGATTACATTGCCAAGGTGCAAGAAGCAACCTTCTGTTAGTTACTTTCAG
Organism: Irena cyanogastra; assembly: GCA_013397155.1. NCBI lineage: Eukaryota > Metazoa > Chordata > Aves > Passeriformes > Irenidae > Irena > Irena cyanogastra. The sequence continues at coordinate 2,022,443 of VWZV01016135.1, read as the reverse complement.
GACACAGCCTCTCTATTGCCACTGCAGAGATTTTCATGTTTGTTTTTTGTCACAGAACTCCCTCATAGCTTCTGGTTCTTTAGTCTTAAAAATCAAAAGCAGTGCTCTATACAAACAGCAGTGCAGGCTATCAAGGCAATGATTTCTGCTTAAGCTTCTGAAAACTAAAGGGAAAGCAAATGGTGTGCCATGCACTGCGGGCTAGGCATGCTGGCACCCTGATCCATTTAGTACTGAAAGCTAAGAAATCAAAGGGATATAATGCATACAGTGATGTGGGGCAGTGCAACATAAAACTTAAAGGCATGCATGCAGCCATGCAGAATTATTTGCTGTATTTAAATCCTGTGGACATACTAAAAACTGCAGCTGTGTGAACCAGACACCAACTTGCTATGCACAAATTCAGTGTTCTTAGACCAGTATCAGATTCTCAGATTGATCACAGTGATAGTCAATGAAAAAGAAAATAATTACTCAGTAATGTACTGATGGTGGGGCAGGCTTTTTTCTTTAAACAGATGCATCTGCACGAATTTCTCCAGACTAAATGGTATTAATCACATTACCACAGCAAGTCCCACAGCAAAGATGATTCATCTGCTCTGCTGATAAGGAAGGCCATCTCTGTTCCTGCAAACCAGACCCCTCTCCATATCACTTAGCTTCCTATCTTGTGATTTAAATAGAAATGGGACTAGACTGCACACCCCTGACACACAAGTCCAACTAACATTTCAGTAACTGTTCACCACTATGCATAACAGCCCTTATTAGCTGTCTTTGAGTGCTGCTGAACCTGACACAGCACTAAACTGTGGCAAACAGGCTGGGATTAGAAATTTCAAAACCATTTAGATGCCTTAAGATGCACTGTTGTAATCTGCCTTTGGGAATGATCTGCCCTCATAGCAGAAGCTACAACATTAGCAATGTGTTCCAGTTCCCACATGCTCTCCTGCAGCCATAAGCCCTGTTTCAGCATTCTCCACTGTTTATGCTGGATTTAATCACAAAAAGCACCTCATGCACCCTTCCCAGAGTAGCTACAACCAGGTATTTGTAGATACATGCTGCTTTTAAACAATCTGTATGACTGAGCTTTCTTTTTCCCAGCATCTCAAAAATTGGAGCACTTAAAGGGCAAATAATAAATTTCCCAAAGTACGCCTGAATACCAGAGAAATTGGAGACTGATCCGTGTTCAAATGCAAGACAAATGCTGTAGACATGCCCACAACTCTGCTGCACCTGTTAGTCTCATTCTCCAAACTGAGCCTGGCAAGTTGCCTCTGCATTACAACTATTAGCAGAATTCAAACAATCCCAAATGAAAGATACATAAGGGATCCAAGGTCTTCAGTTTCTCAGCTTCTGTAGCTTGAATTTGGGCCAAAGCAGTGACTGTTTAGAACCTGAAAGCTGATCTGGAGTGAGGCATTGCTCCTAAGTTTCTGCCTGGAGCCCATCTATACCATATTCAGAATAACTGCATGGGCCATAACCATCATGGACCTGCACACTTCTGCCAAAACTGTACCCACTTCACTGAAACCTAATTTTGCCCAGAGCCTGAAATTACTTCAAACAGTATCCTGTTATAAATTTGCTGGGAAATATCCCCTAGTCTTTTATCAGCAAGATGACAAAAATTTAAAACAAAGTTTATATTTTTCAAAGCCAAGAATTTTTTTTTATAACAACACTATTGACTGGTAAATAAACACAAAAGAGGAGGGCAAAAATACATCAAGCAGGATAATATTCCCTTCATAAATACTCAAATTCTATTTACCTAGGAAAGACAGAGCAAGGCAAGCTCTTGAACTGCTTAACACTTCAACTGTTCAGAGAAACCCTTGGATATTGTTAGCAGATAAAAGATAAATTCTGAAATTAATATCCTTTCATTTCTCTTTCACATACTTCACATTAGTTGAGATAAGATTAAATTACCTCAAATGCATCCCTTATTGAAAAAGTAAGGGTATGTTTCCACACCCTTAAAACATACAGATTATCCATTTTTATTTCTTTCATGTTTGTTAGAGATGCACATAGTGTAAGTGTTTTTTCTCCTGTACCCTGCCCTCAAGAAAACCCCATGGTATACAGAAAAGAAATGTAAAACAAGGACAAGGTTTGGACCAAATCTACATATCTTGTTTTTTCACCATCCACTTGGTCCTATTTTCTCCAGAGTCAAAAAAGTATTTAGATGCAAATGTCAAGTTAATGCACATGAACAAAATAGTTCAAGCAAAAAGAAAGCAACCTATGGGTAAAAGACATTATTAAAATTTGTACATATTTCAGACCATACTTCAAGACAGCTCTCCCTCAAAAAGGCTTGAGTTTTACAGTAAAAACAGCATCCAGGAAGCAAACAAACTCATTTATTTCAGAGGTCAAAGACCAAGCCACCTTCCTTGTAGAAACTCTCATGACTGAAATGCTTTGCTAATTGATAAGGAGTATTTTTCTGGTATAGAAATATTTAATCTACAAAGATGAAGTGAGCACAGCAGGCAGACTCTGAAGATGTCACCCTGAAATGAGCTGACTCAGTTGGGCATCCCTTCCAACCTCACAAAACCACTTTTAATCACTGTAGTTTTAAAAGCTGCTCCAAAACTTTACTGGTTTGAAAATACACACTACAAGACAGGAATTCCAGGGGAAGTGGGAAAGGCTATAATATTCCTATAAAGCAAGATAAATTAAAGGAAACACTATCCTCAGACACTTTTTTATTTTCTTATTAATTTCAGACAAAACTCCATCTTTTGTGGACAATAACTTCTGATCAATTGCTTCTAATTGTTTCAAAACCAATCACTGAATTTTTTACAAACCACAGGAAGATTGCAGGTGAAATCTATGCCTCGCCCCTACTAAGACTGTTTTATGAGCTGTCATATCCTGCAAATTTCATTTAAAACAGAGCTCTGCCTCTGAACTATTTAACAATTAGATGAGCTATTTTGTTACAATTTCACTGCAATTCAACTGAGATGAGAGTTCAAGTGAAAGAAAACCTCAAAATGCCACTCAATTTATACTCATCCTTATATTGCTTAAAATACCCAAGACCACTTCCAGCAAAAAAATCCACCTGCTGCCAAAACTTAATGGGCCTTAACATTTCATCTTCCCCAGACCCAAACACGGACAGACAAACTACAGGTTGATGTTGTTTAGAATACTGTAGGACACCAAAAGAGCACTCCAGGGCAAAAAGCCCCCTGCTGCTAATGGTCTGTGTTTGAGCTGGCAGCAGTGACACACATGCACAGGGTGGGAACTCCCGAGGGCAAAGCCATGACACAAATGAAACATCATCTCCAGAAGGAGCAGGCACAGATTTGCTGGTCATGTCTGTTGTGAATTTGCGCACGTACATGCAAATAAAAGGAAGGGTAAGAAGCAAACCAGGCTGAAAGTTAGCTTGAGGAATAAAGAAGCTGACATGTGAATTTAGGATATCATCAAGAAGCAGAGAAGGATGCAGTAGGGGAGAAGGAAGGGATGCCTGGAGAGGAGGACAACCATTATTTACCAATTGGCTTATAGAATCACATCAATGTCTCAGTTGGGAAAGACCTCTAAAACCATCAGGTCCAACCACTTATCTGACTCCATCAAGTCCACCATTAAATCATGTCCCTAAATGCAACAACCATGACTTTAAAAACATCCAGCCCCCCCAGCCACTCCTCACAGGACTCACTCTCTAGGCCCTTCTCCAGCTTCATGCCTTCTCTGGACATGCTCCAGCCCCTCAATGTCCTTCTTGTAGTGAGGGACCCCAAACTGGACACAGGATTCAGGGTGACAATCCCTGCCCTGGTCCTGCTGGTCACACTATTGCTGACACAAGCCAGGATGCCACTGGCCTTTCTGGCCACCTGGACACACACTGGCTCATGTTCAGCTGACTGACAATCAACATCCCCAGATCCCTTCACACCAGGGACCTTTCCAGCCACTCCTCCTGAGCCTGTAGCACTGCACGGGGCTGTTGTGACCCTTGTGTCATGCCATGTGTGCCATTACAGGCACACTTGATCTGTCAGCTTAAACACAAAGAGAACTTGTGAGCCCTCCCTAGGTCTGTCCTTGATATGAAACCATCAGCTGCAAAATCAGGTCTGTCACTAAAGCCTTGCCCAGTACAGAAGGCACTGGATACTTGCATGTAACAAATAGGAACTGACTGAGTCTGCACTAACACAAGATTCAGCTGAAGGGCCACTAGAAGTAGTGAGCAGCATTCCAGTATTTTTCCAGCATCGTCCCTCTCATTTGTTATTTTTAGCTTGCTGTTCTAAGAAAAGAAGTCACAGATGTCTCTAACCTGCCTGTCTATTCACCACTTTCAATAGTCAGATCTCCTTACAAGTTTCATGAAAATCTTCTTGACAGGGTATACTCAAAATTTATCTACACCCACTGCACTCCTGGTCCATGCCAATACACACAGACTAGCCAGGTACCCAGGCCTCCTGGAGCTCAGGATCTCACATAGCACTGGTTTGAGAAACCCCTGCCACAAAGGAAAGGAACTAGACAACACCAAGGAAAACACCAGAAATATGGCAAGGAGATGCTCTTTTGTAAAAGCTATGAGAAAACAGCCAGAAAAGCAAGAGATATTGTGGTGTGGAAGGAGGGAGGGAAACATACAATGACACAAGAGTTCCATCCTGAGGCAAGCACGTTGTGTGAATTCCATTACTGACTGAATGACTTTTTACTCATTAAGAAACTCACTTTAGACAGTCTGTTGGTGTCTGTTCTCATTGCTTCCAGAACAGAGAGATTCATTACGAGGGTCAGGCAGCGATATGTCCACGGGACAAACGAGTCAGTGCAAGGGTGTTTGAATGTCTGCAAAGGTCACAACTGAAGGGCTCAGACTCCACCAGCAGTGGCACCATCCAGCCAAGTCCAAGCCTTATCATGGACCAGCACAAGTCAGAAGCCACTAGAAAGACTTCTACATAAATACGTTTCCTGTTGTCAGGAACCAAGTGCTTCCATGGAGAAAGTGTTAGGGTTTTGTTTACAGCAACAACTGAGACACAACAGCAAATTAACAGAATTCATATTTCTGATAATCCATTTTGACAGAATTCATCAGCCAGCTCAGGAGCGCTGCAGTTTATTCTGATTAGGACAAGAAATTTATGATAGAATAGAACCAAGTATCTCATGCAATTCTGTCTGATAATTAAAAAAATGAAAAAATAAAAACCAAGCAAATAAACCAAGAACCCTCCCAATCAATAAAAAAAAACAAAACAAAACAACTCCCCTCAAAAAAAAAAAGCCTCAAACACAGATTTGCCTTGAATGCAACAGAAATTAAAGTAAAAGGAGTTATTTTCTTTACTCACAGAGTACCAAACTTCTTTCTACCTGACACTTAGTTCAGAAGGATTTTTTGGCTTTTACTCTGAGCTTGAATGCCAGGGATTTTGTGACAGTAACTGATGCTTTAAATACAGCCCTCTCTTACTGCTCCAGTACCCCATCTACTTTCTCTCACCTGTATATGCAAGGCTTCATAAAATCTTTTCCAACAAAACCTTCTGCCCACATGCACCCTGTGCCTGCTCGTGTTTGAAGTGGAAGCTGCTATCACTCTGCCATCTGTTCTGTAAAAGAGCATCTCTGTTTCATAACAGTATTCCCAGATGAAGGGCAACTTCTGCTTCCCCATTGGCAGCAACAGCTTTAGTCCAATTCAGAACAGTATCTATTAGCAAAAACACACAGCAAAAATATTGCATTCCAACGTAAAAAGAAAAAAATATCTTTATTTAAAGTCACCTGAAGAGCAACCCAGTAGGCTCTGAAGAAGTTAAGGAGAGACAGTAACGTTATACACGAGTGTGTGGGTCTGTCCTGTTTTAAACCCTCTAAAAGGAACCATTTTGATGCTAAAGAAAAGCATGAAAATGATGATGATAAAAGGCCAACTTACAATGTCCTTGGATCAAAGGCCATCCAAGGCCACCTGCCCTTGCAAGCCGTTTTAAACATAAATCTCTTTATTCATTCCCTTTCAAAGCCTGACTGAAAGTACAACCCGGTTGTGACAATGTGGGGATAAATTTAAGAAAATGTTTGAATTTGGTGTGTCTGATCCTACAATTTTAATCTTATATCAAGCAATCAATTAAGAATGCTGGTTTTTTTTTTTTCCCTCCCCCCGGGCAACACATCGACTTTTCAATGCAGTGTTGTGGAGTTTCACACCCATGACCAATTCTTCTCTCTTGTTCAGGCCAATATCTCTGTTCAGCCTCAGTGACTTTCCTCCGTGATCATGAGCAGATATTATGGATCCCATGCTCTGTTTGTATTCTTTGGTCCCTAGCTTTAGACATTGGATTTTTTTAAACTTCTTTTGAAAAATTCTGATTTCCTGTTCATTTTTAAAGTCAGACTTACAAAACATGCACAACCTACCTGTGCTTGATATAGCTTGTTAAATATTTCATTTTATTTGTGTTTTTATTAGCAGAATTCAGCCCTCTGGGGCACTTTTACAAAGAATGCTTTTGAAATGTAAATGTGATTGATTTGATATTACATGTTCTATTATTCTTACTTGCACAGTGCCTTTGGGAAAAAGAGAATGGAGTTTTCTTTTTACTGATGAAAAGGTATTTTCCCTTTTCTACACTCAAAGAGCCCACAAATTTCTAAAAAAAGAGCTACCTGTCTTCATACATCCATGCTAACCAACTTTTAGTGCTTCTTCCATTTTCTGAATTTTTTTGGGTAATCAAACCAGTAAATTCGATACTCCCATTTAAGATGCAAGTTCAAATTTACACACAGTGCCAACACAGTTCCACCTTTAACAGGCTGAATAGTACAAACCTCACCATTATTATCCCAGTTGCTAATGAAAAGGGCATACAGCAGTTCAGCTCAGTGGTGGAGAACATGCTGCTGTGTTTGCAAAACCCTATTATAACTTACTCATGTAGTGAGAACTATTTGACTGTTTTAAAAAGCAGTTAAATAAATGACAAATCCTTTATAAAGAACGTATTCCAGAAAACTATTCCAACACCTAGAAATGATGGGCTAGCACACTCCCATTTGAAACCCACGTGTTACACTTTTCCCCGTCCCCAAGAGGGTGGAATGATCACAGATAATATATTTCACTGCAGCTCTGCAATCTCCTCCTTGTTTCAAAGAAGGAATATTTGTATGACTTCCACAACTCGTCAAATCCCAGCTATTTAGGAAAAACACTTCTCACTGTAATAAACAATGGTAACTGTTTCCAAATAGTGATGTATTGTCTGGGGAGATATTAAAAGTAAAGCAAGTAACTAAGAAGCTATCTGCATTTCACACGCACAGTATTAAAGCACACCCACAAGAACAAAAGGCATTTGGGTAAAATTTAAGCAATATTAAGTGTGGAGTTTTTCCAGTGAATTGGTAAAGCTCAGAAGATGTAACTAATTAGAACAGAAGGCTGCAACAGTTAGATTCTTTCAGAAAGAATAGTTAAGGTACGTTGCCATATGGTTCTGAAAACTCATTTAATGCAATCCAAATAGAAGAACATGTGCATATACCCCTGTGAGTTGCCCAAGCATTAATACTGCCTTTTTACTCAGCCATTTAGTGCAGGCACAACTGTTACTGAGCTGCATGACTTTAGACATTGAAGGTAAGATTAAACTGTGAAAAGATCACAAAAGCTGTGAAAATAGCATAAACCAAGACAAATATTCACCTATGTGTTATATGACATAAGATGTTCCATTCTGCTGAAACAAGCTTTGTATAGCAAAAAACTTTTTGACTTCAAAAGAGCACAATCCTTGCACAAACTTGCACAGTAGTTAGAGCAGTGTGGTCATGCAGCAGATCCTGAGGCAAAGCACTTAATCTATATAATATCTAAATTGCAAAGTTACATGCTCAAAATACAGAAAGAGACACAGCTATAAATCACTTATAGAAAAGCCCTCACATTTGACAGTATCAGATGCGTCTGTTCCTATTCAAGTGTGCTCCTTGGAAAAAAAAAATGAAGAAGAAATTAGAGATGAAGAAAGAAGTTGGCCTGACATTCATGAATCTAAGAAAGAAATTGAATTAGAACAGAGAAAAAAGCATTTAAGACCTTGACCAGCAAAATTTGGTTGTCGTTCACTACTGTGAAACTACAAACATTTTTACTAATAAAGCAGAAGCATTGTTAGAAGTTAGTCTTGCCTTAACTAGGATGTTGGACTATTGATAGTGATCAGAAATAACACCAAGAGCAGAACTTTTGCTCTTCCTCTGTCTGAGCAAGTCTGGACCTCATTAAAATCCCAAGGCTTAGTTCACCACCTAACATATAAACCATTCATCCTTCCATCCTGAAAAAAAATTCATGGACCAATGAGTAGTATGAAAACCTTATTCTCTATTATTCTCTCTTCTGCTGGAGCTATTCTTACCTACTGTGTCAAGATCTATCATCATTATAAAATCTTTGACTGCTAGTTATTTTTACTGTTGCACTTAGCATGTTTTTGGCATCAAATAATACATAAAATAAGCCCTTTTATTGAAACCTTGCCCAAAGTAAGAATGGAAGAATTTTTGCTGTTGTTCAATTAATAAAACTGTCTCATATCCATAATCCCAGACTCATCCCTTAGGAGGCAAAATATAATCCCCTGGGAGGTTTCAGTAAAAATGGAACTGTGCTCCCGTTCTGTAACTGGCAATTTCCTCCCACAAGCTCAGTGCTGATGTGGACACCCTGCACAGGTTCTGCTCATGCCACTGCTGACAAGAAAATGCCCTGTGCTCATACCTGTTCCAGTTCCTCAATCTTAATCACCTGGGGGCTGAAGACACTTGCTTACTTGTGTATATTTTACAAGCAGTCAATGTAAAATTAATTACTATCTCTTCCAGTCCTCCAGAAGGCATTTTAAAGGATTTCCAGATGTATACATTTCTAAAAGCGTCCTTCGTTGATCTGTGTCTCTGCCCTAGATCTGTGTGCTGCTTTCAGTTCTCTTCAGTCTGAGTCTGAAAAACAAGGTACCTTTTCTGCATCCCAATGCCTAAATGTATTCACTGACATTTAATAATATGTTTTACTACTCTGGCCTTTCAGTCTGTTGTATTGCAACTGCCTGGGCATCCCATAGTTTCCCCACAGGTCAATGACACTTCTAAGGAGGGAATAAGCAAAATTCTACTTGAGCTGATGGTATCACTTTCTTACTGCAACGCCTTGAATTAAAGGTTGTAAATAACAGGAACACAGGGCAGCTCATCACTTCTGGTGTCAGCTCCCTTCAGAAGCTGTGAGGCCACACTTGGAACAACAGGCCACACAAAGAGCTGCACTGCCTTTGCTTTTACAGAGACAAAAGATTTTGCAGGAGGTTAATTCAGAATATAATGTGTTCGTAAACCAAAGTTTTTGAAAGCTGCAGTACTTATTTTGAAGAAACTTCTGTGAAACAAAATGCATGGGAAAACTGTAAAGAGCATTAGCTTAAGAATCATTCTTTTATGTCACTTCCCTGATTGGTAACATTTAGCTAGTGTGGAAAATAGTAATTTAAAAACCCATACTTAAATGTGCCAGACAGATATTCAGATATTCTCATAATCTTCAACACTGCAGATTTTCAATAGTAGAACTTTGCATCATTGAGCAGTCTTCCACAAGAACAACATGAATAATATACATTAATTTATGATTTATTTATCTTTACCCTGACTGCTTTAGTGCCTATATTCTCACAGCATACTGAAATCCAGCCATCTCTGGAACAGAAAACCTAGACTCCCAGAGCCCCAGACTAGCACACTGTGGGAGAAAGCAGAGCAAAAAGGTGCCAGAACAAACATCACCTGAAGGAAAGGTGTCATAGAGATGTCAGTTCTATGTAGAGAAATGTAAATGTCTCATCTGAAAGCCTCCAGATTTATGGGAACAGAGGCAATGAGAGATACCTCATGAGGGCACACAAGTCAGAGCAAGGGACAGACTTCTCCTAGGTGGACAGTTATTATCTAGTGATCAAAGCTTTCTTCCTTGAAATCAGCAGAACTCCTACTGATTTCCATGCCGTTTCCTTTCCATAGCTATTTTTTGATACAGAAAACCTTAAGTAAATGCGAATAAAAAACCACTTCAAATAAGAAAATGCCTCTTTTTAAAAATAATTATTAAAGGGCCTTCTTTGTCCTTTCACCCTTTCCTTTCTCCCTCAGAGAAGGCATCAAAACCTGGTTTTCATCTTCTCAGATCAGCACTGCCTGTTGCTACAGCTGCACCAAAGCTGACTGATCAGCCTCGATTTTTTGGTCAGCTGCTTCCCATTAACAGTCTTTGTTCTGACTAATGCTCTGGACTAAAGAGATGAACATTAGCTACCTGAACACACGTGTCTACCACCATTTGACAAGCCTTAGTCTCTGGCTGACTCTCCAAGAAGGCTGTGTCACACCTACACGTGTTTTTTCTGTCCCAGAACATGAAATGGCATTAGACACCTCTATCAAAGCAACTGAATGCCATCGTTCAGCACAGACCTTCCCAAAGCAGAAATATTACCTCCGTCTGACAAGATCTATTCCAAATTCAGCACCTGGGTCAGGACAAATGAAGAGAAACCTCAGAGCTTTAGATATTTTTATACAGTGTAATTCCACTGTTGTCTCACAGGACAGATGCCCTAAAGACCATATGGAGCTTATAGATATAAGGCTGGTGTATTCCATAAATCCACTGTACACTCAAGTTTACATATTAGTCACTGCTATTCTTTAACAGTAGATTGTTGTTATAATATTAGCATTTCATACAGCTTCACAGTTAGGGAAGATGGAATAATCATTTGGGAATCCACAGGGGTCCAGCAAAACCAAGTAAATGTTTTGCTATTCAAATTGTGGTGTGAAGGCAAAATTTTTCATCACAAGGACTGGTATAGATTTTTCAACATCTCTTTAAATACCTTTCCTACAGACTCTTGTCATAACACATCCTAATGTTTTCTCTTGACTGCCAATCATGAAATTAATCACTGAATTACCTAATTATTTCTGAGATCTTTATGATTCTTAGAACATTCTTTCTGCACAATTTCCCTAGTTGTTTTGTAATTGATTGCAAGAAAATATTTTTAAATATGCATTACCTAAGAAAACAACTATGATAAGAATAACAAATGATTACTATCTGCTGGCAGAAAGACATAAGTTACAATAATTTGACTGAATGTTGAAGTGAAGTCTCAATTACAATATCCAGAATTAGGCAGAAGAAAGTGGGGTTAAAAAAGAAGGGAGCACTAAATATGTGGAAAGAAAATCAGTGAATTTCTTACTTTACTCTTCAGAAGTAAGGTCAGCAGGTCCTTGAAATTTGAATGAATGTTTACATTAAACACCAGTTGCAAAATTGTTATGTTTTTTAGGAGCAAAAAACTCCACTGAACTCTTCTAGAAGAGAAACATGTTAAATTCTATTTCAAAATATTTCAAAACCTCTGTTGTTTTAGACCAAGGAGACCCTGGTGCTGCTACTTCTGGTGCAATTGATTTACTTGCACAGAAATCATTCATCTATCAGTATGGAAAACATAAATGTCAAAGCAACTATAATATATGTGTACCAGTAAAGTCATCTGTTATGCCTTCTTTTCTTTTTTTCACTCAGCAAATAGAAAAGGCTTTATTAACCTTCAGCAGAATTAAACAAGGTTCTTTAAAACAGAGGATCCATGCAAGTGTTCTTCAGAAGGGACAACGAGCTCAAGCTGCAGACCAGTAACCAAAAACTGCCAGTGCCAGTCTGTCCTCACCAGTATCATTTAAACTTCCTTGCCTCAGTTTCTTATTGTGGGATTATAAAATAACAGTGTCATAAAACTGATGATCTACAAGGTCAACCTAGTCTTGTGGCTGATGCTGTCAGTAAATTTAGTTATAAAGTAGTTCAAAAGAAATCATATGTCTGAAGAAACACACATAGCCACACGTGTCTTGGGAGAATAGATGACTCAAAGAAGCAAAAGACACTCACTTTCTACCAGTTCTCAAATCACTTTATTTGACTTACTCAACCATCTCCAATTCATTTTCCCCTTCAGGTAGTCTGACTAGATTAAAATAAACAATCAAATAAACCTGAAAAAAAGTGCCACAGCCACACAAAGACACCTCTGCTCCAGAAAAAAGATTAAAAGGGGAAAAAAATTGGTAAAAAAGACCATACCCCAAATAGTGTAGTTCCGTGTGATGAGTTCACAGATGAAGTTAGAAAGCAATAGAGAAATCTACTCTCATCATCTACATCACAGGAACATGGCTCTGGCAAGGGCTCATCAATCATGCTGCACATCATTAGATGTTCTAGGAACGGGCACATGCTGAAAGGTGGGAGACTTGGAAAAGAAAACCAGCGTGATCTGACCGCTTCTGAGAGCCATGTGACTGAAGTGCCGGCGTGCAGTGCCAAGCTGACGCTGTTCAGGAGAGACCCCAGGCTGCACACAGGAGCTCTGCCCTTGCTGGGCTCTGCTGTGACACCACAGACTCCTGCAAGCCCCGGGCAGCTCTGCCAGAGGAGGGTGTAGGGCTATGTCCTGTGCTCAGCTTTGGGTCTTGTCATCAACCAAAAACAAAATACAAGAGGGGACCAAAAGATGAGGCACTCGTGGGAATGCAATGCTGATGATATTTTAGAAGTGACCTACAGCTGAGAATTTTAGGAGGAAAAAAAATTGACTGTGGTTTGAATGAGGATCTTTTATCAACATTTGCTCTTTTATCAAAATCTGCTCATTTAAAAGTCATTTAAAAGTAAAAAATTAAAAAAAAAAAAAAATAGAAGTTATACACTTGCTGTCTAGCAAAGAAAAGTATCTTGACCAAAAAAAAAAAATCTGAATACTGAAACTACATTAATGTCTCTCTGAGTTAGACAACTTTGTAATTTTGGCCCAAAGTGTTCACTGTTAAACAGTGTGATAATCACAGCTCATTATATTCTAGGATCAGTGGTGCTTGTGGAATTCTTAGTTGGAGGGGATCTCAAATTTTACAGCACACATAGCTTTGTGTCTAATGCAGGAGATAGCAAAGAGAACAAATTCATACAAAACAGGTACAGCACAGGCTGGATAGTTTTATACTAATTGTCCCCCTCCTCTGACTACCCAAAAAAACCCAAACAATAAACCCCTCTACATTATTTTGCAGAAGATGTTGCAACTGTCTCCTACACATGCCACCTCCCAAGAGTCTGCACACTCAGGGAACCTGGGGACAGAACAGTGAAACCCTGCTGCAGGCCAGGGAGGAGCACACAGGCATCAGAGAACAGGAACTGTCACAACAGGTAACAACAGAAAAAAGTAAGTTTAAATACAACTTCCCCAGCTGAAAATGGATTTTTAAACATTTTTTTACAGAATGTGTCAAAATTATATTAGGCTAATCCTGTTCCAACCTAATTTAGTATTTAAAATCCACTTACTTTAGAAGTTTAAGAATCGATGTATTTTCCAACACTACCAGTTTTTTCTTGTATGCTGCTTCAGGAAAGCCCTACTGGGTCCCACAAGTTCATACCAAGAGCTGACTTGATACATCACAGCCATGTATACAGGGAAATGCAAGGCATTACATAAAAAGGTATGTTAAATATCTTTTTTTTTCCTCAAAGGATCTATTAAGAATATAGTTTCTGCTCTGGAATACCATACACCCTGTGCAACACATTATGGCTGTCTGGGATCGATAGAATATCAGGGAGATTGTTTTTCCTTTCATTGTCCCCCACTAAACCTCACAAATTCTAGCAGGAAGAGTTTGTGTTATGGACTCTTTATCACTGACAAAGAAAACAGGTCCAAGTCACTGTAAGGTTAATCTTTCTTCACAGCTATCTCTCATTCCTCCAAAGCTGCATTAAACACCTTCCAAATGACAAAACAAACAGGTAGAGTGAAAACAACAAAGAAACAGAGACATGAAAAATAGAGTTTCTTCCTTTAAAGCCATCCAGAACATGAATTTGAATTTCGCATCTAATGCCTACACACTGTGGCTTACAGAAACATTAAAAATGTATAAGCAGAATGGGAAATAGCTCGAAGAACACAGAACACATCTGTTAACCAAATGGAAAGTATCTTAAAAATTAAAGAGGTTGTGGAAATTATTTGGTTTATTCTTCTGCATTGCACACAATCATTATGTGTTCTTCTCTTCTAATTGAGTTCTCTGAGCTATAAGAGATTAATAAATGCCAGTGCCCAGCCATAATGTCTGCTTATATCAGTCTTTGATCAAGCCTAACTGCAGCAAATTGGGAAGAGTCTTTAAGTAATTATCAGCATTATTACAAAAGAGCAGCAAAATACTTGCATAACATATTTCTCTTGGACCAAAGCTACCAGTAGTAGTGAGGGAGGACAATCTTAAAGCGCTTTTGAAGACCTAAAAGTATATGAGAATCTGAACTGACCTGGGAAAAAAAGGATACAACATGCTAAGACTCACACTAAAATAAACAATTTCTGAAGATAGAAGTGTTCTTCATATAGTATCTTCCATCTATTGTGAGGAGCAGACAAGGATGGACATGAGGCCAGCAAGAAAATAAGACTGACTGGGTATAACCATAAAGGGAATATTGGAATGGAATGTCATCATTGAAAGTGGGCTGTCTGCAATTTGTATTAATGATACACATAACATTACTCTCATGCCTCCCAGGAAAAAAACCAAACAAATTAAAAAAAAAACCCAAACCAAAACTCCCAGAACCCAACACACACTGCGAACCACATTTTACTGTTTGCATAGGCTCCATTTTGAGGTTGTCACTACACTGAAAGAATCTACAAGATAATTAATGAGATACAGCAAACCAATAAAAAAGGTGTATTTTTCTTCTAGGTCTTGTTCCACTTCATTAGCCAGCAGGAGGAAAGTCTTCGAGCATGCAACTCAGCAATTTGTCTGTTGTCTCAGAAACATACCAAACATATTTGATATGCTGGAGGGGGAAAAAAAATCTCCTTGACTTATTATTAATCCACATCTGAGAAGTCATGCAGTTTTCATGCATCTGTACCTGAATAGCCAACAAAACTGAGAAAACTAGATGTCTATGTCCTTTGGTGGCACAATCCAGTCTCGCCGTTATTTAAAAAAGTAGATTGATTTTTTTTTTTTTTTGCATCTAGAATCAGTGCCATGAATCAAGGAGAAGATAGCCAGTCTTTTCTACAGCACATTACCATGACACAACTAAGACACACACTGCTACTTCAGAAAAGAGCAGATAAGTCAATTTCTCTACTACCAGAAAGGCTCTCTTCTAGAGAGATCTATTTTTACTTCTTCAAGACCATTAAAATATGTACACAGCCAATCTTTATTCAGAGCTAAAGGCAATTTTTAAATTACCAGTTATAATGTTAATTCTTTGCTAACAAGATTTGTGCTTTATATAGCATGCACAGTTTAATATAACTATAATTTGCTCTCCTGCTGCTAATTGATGAAAAAGCACTAAATACTTTTTTTAAACTTTGAAGAAAAATTAAGACTCATTTTCTAATGTGTTATTGTCCATTACTGTAGACAAATTGCTTGAAATAATAAAGATGATGATCTAAAAATCAGTTCTAGCATTACCTCTAACTTCCACACCATGAATACCTCTGTTACATACCATCAACTAATTAATATAATCTCTTTCTTTGCAGTATGAATAACAGTATAGGAAAATGAAAGGGCAATAAAACGTACAACCAGAATAATGTTGTTTGAGCACAATTTCCAACTTTGTTATGTGCAATTTTCAAAAAAAAAAAAATGCACTGGTGCACGGGCATCTATAATAACCATAAACCAAGCCTTATTTACAACAAACAAACCCACTAACATTTCCTTTCTGTTAGTTTACAGAGCTTTCCAATTCCCTTAAAGCTTTTTATTTTAGCTAGCTGAAATTCCGGTAAAGGTAGCCAATGTTTGTTCCCTGACATTTCTGCTGAGAAGAAAAACAAGGATTTGCTCATCTTGCTCTCTGAATCCACAGTACATGTGTGAGAAATAATCAATAGATCTTGGTTGCTACTGCAGAATATTTCTGCAAATAATCACTGCAGTTGTAATCCTTGGGCCAACAGATGGGGGATCATCTTTGACACTCCCCTCTCAAGAAGGAAAGCTTAGGTGTCTCAAAGCTATCTACTTCCTATGTAACATTTCCAAAGCACATTTCTGTGTTGTGTGCACATCACTGCAAACTAATTTGGGTCCCTAGTATTTCAGTTTTGATGATTTTCCCTCACACAGCTGCTAAAAATTTGTTTATTTCAAGTTCTCCCAAAAAGCTGCTGCCAAAATTGATTTTCTAAGTTTCCTCAAAGCTTTTAATTGCTTTGGGGTCAAACACCAAAAAACACCACCCTTCAACCACCCCAACCCACCCTTCACCCCCAATAATTAAGATGAGCCAGATCTTGGCAGCTCCCACTCATAGTAAGATCATTTTGGCCATGCTTGGCCTCCCCTTCTGCTTTCTGTCAGAACTCCAGAGATTATCTTTATTCACAGAAATTACAACAAAAAAACCCCAAACTAGCAGTTTTAAAGGTTGCACACAATGTCATTTGTACAAACCAAAGCCTGCCTACGCCAGCATGCTTTGGGATGTGAGAGTGTGTAACTCATCTGGCAACATGAGCAAGCTACAGACCAAACCTGAAAATAATGTCTTCAATATTCAATACTTGCACAGGACTAAGTGATTAAGTCCATGGAATATTCTTTAGTAGACATAAAATACTTTTTTCTCTATCAAGCAAAACAAAACTAAACCAACCCCCTAGGAAAAAAAAAAAAAAACCAAAAACAAAAACACCAGGGTAAATATATCACAGAGTTCCTCCTCTTTGAAATATTTGTACACCTCTGAAGAGGATTTTTCCAAGAAATTAATATTGTGACTTTACAGTGTACATTCATTTTTTCATGGAATTATGTATATAAAGTTTGCTTTAAGCTCCCTGGAACAAGCACTGTGCTCCTTGATCTTTATTTCAAGACCAAGAGGTTCTTGTCCTTAATTAGCTTCTTAAGGTTGTAAGGTTTTTACCACCACCTCAGTTTAGATGGATAAAGCCTTAGCATAATGAGATTACCAGAAAGCTCCACTTTACAATCCAGAGCATTACAATAATATATTTAAAATACAGTTCTTTATGCACATGTAGCAGGAAAAATGCAGAATTATGAATGACATTTACATGCTTCCACCTATGTGCAAATTTTGCAGCTACATCAATAAGGCTTTTTAACTAAGACATCTTTACAAAACGCAGATATTTACTTAAAAAGCTAGGTTAAAGAAAGTATCTTCAGCGAGAGAAGACAATTTCGGTTTATATTCAACACACTACTGAAGATATTATTTAAAATGAGAGGGATATGTATACAAAAGGGCAGAAAATCCTGGTACCCAGATCACTCACAGAATTCAGAAGAGACTTTTTCACAAAGAGGTTAAGGCCAAGGAAGACTCCTGGGGTTAGTCACAAGTGTAATTCTGACACAGAAGGTCATGTATGTGCCCTAGGGAACCACAGAGTTTAGACAAACTTGAGTTAATGGAAACTGCTCTCTTAAGATCAAAAAGAAGAACACCAGAATTGAACTTACTTGATTAAAACAAATTTGATCTATTTCCAGAATAGGGAAAAAAGCTCATTTCTGATCAATTAAGATTCTTTGAGGACACCGCCAAGATGAAAATCACAGCCTAATTCATCCAATTCTTTTTTAACAGAAAAAAGAAGAAACATCTCTGAGGTGAGCTCTGAGGTGAGAGCTTAATTAAGACAGGAAATTATTTCTAGAGATAATTAACATTTAAATTTCAAAACACACCAAAGGTTACAAAGTAAACTTTTAGTAAAACCAACATCTGTTCTGTTCCCATTTTTGCCCATGACCACAAGCAGAGGAGGATCTATGCAGACTCAGCCCTCTCAGTGGGACACAACAGGGATCAGGCACTCGAGTAAGGCTGACAGTAAGGAGACATCCAAACAGCTTTTCACTCAGGTGAATTCCTTGGGAAACCTTGCACCTTTCTGGACATACACACCATGTTCCAGCACTTCTGTGGAATGAGGATCAGTATTCTGAAGTGGGATTATCAGCATTATAGATAACCAGCAAGAGCAGAAGAAGATTTGACTTTTAAAATACTCGGTGGTCATAAATATGGGAGCAGTGCAAATTTCATCAAATGCAAAAGAAAGCAGATCATTTAAGAGAAGGTGCTCAGGCTAACAGCAGTTTAATAGTGATAAGCTTCAACCACTAGATCATACAGCAAAGAAGAAAAAATTCTTGCAAAATCTGTCCATTAACATATGATAAAGGGGAAGGAATGTATCTCCAAGGTCCCAAAGTCAGTGATGGTAGACACTGGGGATTGCTGCTGCTATTAGGAAAAGAGCCATGGGCTACATGGACAATTGGTCTAACCAAGGAAGGTATTAATATTCTTTTTTAAAACCAAGCTGTTGAGACTTATGTGCAGAGAAGAAAGTACTGAAGTACAGGTAAGGAGGGAAAAACCACATGCAGCTGCAATAATGAAAATGAGCATGAACAAAGATGGCCATCACTACCACCAGTTCTGAAGTTCAGTTAAGTTTGTCATTCACAAGTTTCCAAGGATTATACAAGTATTCATTAATGAGGTAACCAGTCTCTGTCCAGCTCATTTTTCAGGCAAATTAACTAAAGAGACAAAAAAAGCCAAACCCAGCAGGAAAGATAATAGTTTCTCAAGATTGTTTTATGATTACACTGCTATGATTTTATGACATATTCATGTATGAGGCAATATCTAGAAAGCTCTCAATTTTAAAAGTGCTTGAGGAGATGGGGAAATACAGAAACAAGCAGAAAGTTCATGTTAGACTCCTTGGCTCCATCCCCATTTATTCTCCTGCAGTGAACTTGGCAACAGAAAGGAATTAGTTCCTTCAGGTACCTGATATCAGAAGCTAAAAATACTCAATCTCCCTCCTGCACACACATAGAAAGAACAAACAGTAATCATGACAATGGACCAGAGACCTGTCCCTGGGCAGACCAACATGAAAGGAATTTAGTTAGAAACTGGAAACTCTTCTGATCACAATGAAAAATTGCACTAAAGTTTGACAGAGGGAACTCAAATAAAAGCAGTCACATTATCATCTGTAATGGGCAATGGCTGCCACAGGTAACAAACAGCATTTGGATTTTTCAGCACAAACCAGGAACGCCTATATAGAATTCTAGAAGCATTTTCAATCCACAATTTCTGTCACATACCAAGAAAGCGTAATAATGCATTTGGAGAAAAAGCAGATTGGTCTGTTGCCAAGCTGTGTGAAATGGCCAAGTCATGCTATTATGAAATCTTACAAAAGGTAAACTAACCTTTGCAATAGATTAATAAGGGGAAACACAGGAAACAAGTAAGAATACTCAGGAACTCCATTATAAAGATGTACAGATACATGCAAAACTAGTGAGCAACACCACATCCAAACAGAGATGACGTGTGATACAGGCTTGGAGTCCACTCATGCAGCACCTCAGAAGGTAAGAAAACAAGGAAAAAGCAAATGTTGAAGTACAAAACATGGATGAACTTAATACAAAGAATTGTGGAAATCAGGAAGACCAACACCCAAGACAGTAAAACAATGGTTAGCATAAGGGGTCATTTGCACTAACTGAGGTACAGAGAATAAATATATCACAGCTTCCAGACAAGCAAATAACGTATTGAGGCAGGCACCAAGAGGGATCTGTGGGTTGGGAGACAACATTTTGCATGAGTAACATTCATGCAGTGCCCTGTTTGCAGGGCAAAGGCAACACTAGGTATAAAGACACACATGCATGAAGTTCAAACGATCAAATGTACTACATTATGCAAATTTCTTCAGAATTATGCAAGAAAATAATGTAAAGCTACAGTGAGAGAAACTGAATTAAACGGTCATAAAACTGAAGGAAGTACACGGATTATAATTATACACAGAAGCATCAAAGAATAAACTCACAGAGTGAAGTTTCAGAAAGTAGAAACAACACAATCAGTGCCTTCAGTTAAAACAAGTGGATGGCTGTTCCTGGCAATGCTAAAACAAGCAAAGTGTTCTTATGAGAGATGAGGCTGATGCAAAATAAAGATGCAGCCTGAATAGCTCTTTTAACTTGATACAGCCATCAGAGGTAGCATGAAGCTTATTACCAATCATCCCACCTTGAAGTAGTACGTGAGTGAAAAAGAAATCACATAAGGTGAGGCCAGTGAGATGGTGCTTGAAGGATCATTCCTATAAAAGGGACAGTCAGTACCTTGTGTGTGAAGGTCACTATCACCAGAGGAAAAGTACACACCTGATTGAAAAGAAATGTCTTAAAGTAGTGTTTGCATGTGAAAAGTTTGGTTCAAGGACAGGAAACCACTCTAGTGAAAAGATCATAAATCACAGAGAGCTGCTTAAAAAAAAAAAAAAAGTAATGTCAAGAAAAAAAGACTGAGGCATACATAACTGACTTGCTATCCAGTACAACTTGAGTTTACTCAGTCTTACATCCAGCACCTTCCTAGGATGAGGCTCTTTCCCAATAATACAAGTTCCCAAGGACAGAAGGACCTTCCTTCACTGTGTACCTGAGCTGTGAGGTAATGGCACAAGGCACAATTAGATATGGTGGTAGCTGAATCTCAGTGAGAAATCATCACTGAGACAAGAAATTCTCTAAATACTAATTCACACATCTTTTGTAACACAAACAATGGATGCCTCACAGACCTCAGTCACAACAAAAGACACCTGAGCCCAGTGAACAAATGTAACTCACACAATGGTGTCCGGTCTGAGCAAAAGGAAAGACATCAACACAACACAAAAAAACCTTCCAGATTGCTGGCTAAATGGTCAGACATTGTAAAATTACCCCAACACTGACAAGCAGCAAAACCAGAAGTCAAAAATTAGGAGAAAAATACATATATACTACATTCCTCAGTTTAAAGGCATGGAGGTGCTCAAGAAACGACTGGATGTGACACTGAGAGCCATGATCCCATTGACACGGTGGTGATCAGCTAAAGGCTGGACTCAACAACCTTGAAGGTCTTTTCTAGCCTTAATGATTCTATGATTCCATGGTTATGTTGAGCATCAGCCTTCACTTCAGCTGATTATTAGGCCTAACTTCAGCCACATTTGAGGATAGTCAGTCATTCAAGGCAATTGCAGAGCAAATCTGTTTAGCAGATGCTAACTTATTCATAAACAAATTGCAGAGGGTTGTGATAAACTTCACCAAAAGAGCCATGTAAATTTATTCAGAACAAACCAAGTCATAACTGAGAATGCTGAAGAGGACATAATATGCTCTTGAGACTTGATCAGATGACCACAAAAGAAAATGGCAAATTTTTCTAAAATCCTATTCTATCAAGATTTTTTTTTTTTTTATGCAAAGGAAAGATTCAGACTTGCTTAAGAAAAAGAAAAATTGAGGTCACTAGCAGTTCCCAACACAAATTAAACTGTGAAAGGTTAACACTTTCAAAATCAGATGGGCTTTCTGCCATTAAGTCACGATTTCTTTCACCTTTCCTTGACTTGCGTTTATTATATAAATATACAGGAAAAATTTTAATGTGTAATTAAGACAAAATGAATGGCACATTTTTTTCAGCTTTGCCCCTTCAGATGAATCGGAAGGGCAGGACAGGTTCCCAAGAGAGGGTGTCCCAGTGGGACAGTGGCTGCATTCATGGAACACTACAGCAGAACATCTCCAGGCAGGGCCCAGCAGGAAGGGCCTTGTCAATCAGTGTGTCACCACCGTGGCTGTGCCACCTCACCTGGCTCTGCTGCAAGGCAAGCACAGTTCCATCCTCTGGTCACAGCTCACTGCTGCTACCCCCTCCTTTGGACTACACAGAGGATGCTTCACGTGCCTGAGGTCCCATTTCAGTCCCTGCTGACTCAGGTGTCTTTGCCTTAGGCAGCTACAGTTTATTACTCATCAGTCAGCACAGTTATGTTCACATCTCTGACTAATTATTAAAGAATACTAATACAGAGGATTTACATGAAAATGGACTTCAATGCCTTGGATAAAACCAGTATTAATCAAGCAAAGATCTCCTCTGTGCATTTGAAAGTGTTGTAGGGAAACCAGGAAGTCTGGCTGTGTCCCAAGAATGTGCTCATAGCACTAGAGCTATCTAGTGTAAAATATCACTTTTTAAGTAGTAGATTAAATAAATACTGCATCCCACAAGTGGAGAAATTTAGAGTCTTTTTTGAAAGCTCTTTTAGAATATTAAAACATCATTTTTTATGCAAGAAACCTTGAGTCTGGGAAGGCCAGATAAAGAAAAAGAATCCCCTTGCCACAATTCCCAAATGAATCCAAACAAACTAGTTTAGGCAGAGGCATGAGCTTAAGCAGAGTAGATTCCAAGAAGTCCTCCAGCTCCTGCAAGCAGCACAACTGCAAGAGATGACTCGGTCTGAGAGCTTTAACATAACAGAACTTGCAATTTTTGGGTTTCCTATCCCTTCAACATGATTGCAGTGTTGGAGGATCCACCTCCCTTTGAAGCAATTTAGTTCTTATCCATTCAAAATTGTTTCTGCAGTGCTAGAAGAAAAAGAAGACCAACTTCAGAAGCCATGTGGAATAAGCAAGACATGGTCTTCTGTTTGAAAAGGTTAAATAGCTTTTTCAAACTCTTTGGTTGCTAATTACTCCCTTGGTTAGCAGATATTGTTGGTTAAGTTGCTGGAAGGGTTGTTAACCTTTGCAGTCAGGAAGAAAAGAATAATTCTTTGAAGACATCTCAATCTGGAGAAAACACGGGCAAAACATTAACTTTGTCCTTGAACTCATAAAGGATTGAGAATAAGGGACCACTTGAGGTCTAATCCTAATTTCAGCTACCTGAAGGCTGAGAGTCAGACCTGTAAAACAATAATTCCTTCTGCATAGCAAGGCACATGTCCTTTCTGACCTCTGATCCAGTCTGATCACTATCACAGACAACAGTCTCACCTAAATAACTTCCATTAAGCTCAAAGTTATGTACTTCAATTTAGGAGTGAAATACTTAGCCTGCTACAGCCCAGAAAAAGCCAAAGCACCAGGGTTACACAAAGCCTTTGCAATGGCCAGGAACTAATGAGCAAAATGAAGTCCAGACAGTTCCAAAAGCCAAACCACACCTCTGCAGCCCAAAGATAAAACACTCCCAGAGCTCCAGCCAGGCTAAGCCACAGGAAAAACCTGAATGATCACAGGTCTGAAAGCAAATCACTGCTGAGAGAGGCAAGGGAATTCTCTGCATCAGCTTCCTGGAGATTACACTGACCTGACCTATTTCACATCCAGATGTCAGCTATGACCTGGTTTTGATGCTCCCAAGGAACTCCGATTTCACCAAAGTCAAAATACGTAAGAAGCATAGGCAGAGTGCAAAAGAGGAATTCATTCCTGGCAGGCAATTAGCAGAAACCCTGATGTATGAAATATAATATAATCATCACATTAATGCAGAATTCTACATAATAAAAGCTAGTTTCTTTCAGGGTTCCCTGGAGGAAAGAAACAGGCCCAGGAACCTTTAACTGCACACCTCCAGTACATATAGATTAAAGAACATCTGACAAAAATGGAGCAAAATAGTTATTTTGACAAAAGGAGACAATTTCTCCTTAAACACAGTGATGCAAGGCCACTGTCTCATCCCTTGAGTGCAGTGAAAGCTAACAAGAGTCACTAATGACACGTATGTGACACAACAGGTCTGTTGATAATACTGCTGGACTTTTCAGCACCATGTGTTCCTGTTCAGCAGCTCCTGAAACACCAGTGAGTGCTGGTGATCTGCTACATGTGGACAGTTTACATGTTTAGAACTGGCTGCACTCTTACTTTTAGTTGGTGAAAGTGGATCCATTCTCTCACTTTGCTGGGTTTATGCACACAACTCACTTCTCCCCACGTTGATTTTAAGGCTTCAAGGCCAGAAACACTTCTTTTATGACCACTACTTACTTTACATGGATTCATAAGCATACTAAAAGTGCATCTGGTATTAGCACATAAACACATTATCTAGCAAACTGTGAGCAACTCAGGTGAGAGGTAGGAGCTCTGAAAAGCATCACACCCTTATGACACAACTTTCCCAAAGCCATGTCTGATTCAGTCTTTCCAACTCTGCTTCCCTACTTTTATTCTGCCACTAAATTGCCTGACTTCAGCTCCCTCTGGAATCTTGCAGCTCTTTCTCCTCCTCTCTCAGATCCAGCCAGAAGGCCACCTGTCTAACCTATGCAGTGGGACACAGCCTTACACTGCCTTTCATGTTTGTGCTGCACCAGTTATCACTTATCTCCGTGGGGATGAACAGTGCCAAAAGCACCACTGTGNGGGGGGGGGGGGAAGAAGAAAAGGATGATATAATAGCCCCAGTTTATATGCAAAACATAAGGCAGCTAAACTCAGCACTGTGACGTAAAATAGTACTGACATCTGCACTTTCAAAACGTGTGCTCTAATCTCCACTGGAATCCCTAGTGCTTAATCTGCCAGTCATCATGCATGGATTTAGTATTTACTGCCAGGTATTAACTTGCAACTGTTTCGAGCATAAAAATTCTGAAGGCTGGACAATACAGCTAAGAAAATACGTTTTTTATTAACTCTTCTCACAAAGATGTCCTACCTTGTTTCAATAAATAAAAAAACAATCCTCCTGACTAAAAATTTAATACTATGCTACGTATTTTGCCAGTATGACCATAGAAGTATCTCTGGACCAGAGCAAAATGTGAGGTTAAATTCTCATTAAGAACAAACCAAATCACACAGTCCCAGATCAGAACTAAATCTCCTTTACTGTAAGTGGCAGAGGACTGTGGCAGGGAATATTTCTGAGGAAGTTTTTCTCCTCTGGACCACACCATCTTCTGTAGTCCAGAAGAGTCTTGAATTTTTACCCCCAGGGTCTCTTTGATTAATCTGGATGTAGACTGTGAGTTATAAGAAGAGTACACTCCTTAGCCATGTTATGCAGGTTTCCATTCAAAAAGCAAAGCTTTTTCTTTCCTTCCTACTGTTCTTTTCCTTTTAGAAAGTGGAAGAATAAATAAAATAGATGGCTGTACAAAAGAAAAAAACAGGGAAAGATTATCTCTTTTAGAAAGGGCAGGAAACAGCTAATCTTAAACAAATGTAATTACCTCCAGTCTCTATTTCCTACAAGTAAGATCTGAACTGCACACAGTTCAGAGTTTCTTTGTGTTACTGTTACAAGTGTCATACAAATATTGGGCCAGAGGCTCCATTCCTCAGCTGCTCTAATGAAGAACCACTTATTCTGAGACTGTTCTGCTCACTGGAGCCCACTTGCCAGAAGACAAGATGAGGAAACAAACACTTTGGTACAAACACTGGCATCCCCTGATTGCATGATTGACAGGGAGAGAAATAAACTCCCAGCTCTCTCACTAGATTTGGATCTCCTGATTTCCAGGGTGATTTTCCTTCATATTGCCCTGACCTATTCATGGTATATTTTGAATATGCTATATGGCCTACACTAAACTGGCATTTCAGAACAAGGGTTTTGGAACTTCCATAGAGGAACAATAAAAGCAACTGTCATTTATGTCTACATCACTCATTAGACACTTCCTCATTGACTGCTATTGCTCATCAAATTTCTTCTCCCTTCATTAGCATTTTCAAGGCAGAGATCAGAAGGAACTACATGCTAGAATATGGCAGTTCCTTCACTGACTAAGGGAATCTCAATATTTTATTCTACTAAATCCAAATCTCTTCTCTCCCATCTCATTTCAATAGGTGCAACCAGACAACAAACATTTTTCAGCCAATTCTTGGCAGAGCTCCTTTAAACACTACAGTCATTCTGCTTGCCAACTCATTTACCAAATACTCTCTTTTGAATTGGAATGACCCTCACTGCAGTAAATTTTAAAATGCAAATGTAGTCGGCAGGCTGCCTGTATTTGCCCAACTAAGAGCTATACGTTCAGGAACACTTCTGTTCAAGTTAGCAGAGGGTGCAGAACTAGGTGTTTATTTTATTTTTATTGGTGATCGTGTTTCTGTCTGACGGAAGGCTGGAAGCTTAAATAAAAACCTCCTTGAAGCGAAGGTCAGTACAATCAGATACTTAGAACTCAGGGTTTAATTCACCATATGAAGGTTACTAAAGGAAACCATCAAAAACTACTTTGCACAATGTGACTAATGCAGAAAAGCTAGCACACCAATTGCAGCAACAGATTTTTGTATAGGGGGCTGAAACATTTTAAATGTCAACACAGAATCAGTTTAATTCTCCAGAATCCAAACAGTTGTAAAGAGCAACCCTGAGTAAGTCTGCCTGATAATTGTGAGGTAACACATCTCAGCACTGACTCCAGGCAAACAGATCTTTATTACTACTACAGAAAAAGTGGGAGTTTTGGTACTGACTTTTCTTGTGCTAGGCTGGTATCTAAAAGCAAATGCATTTTTAAAAATTATAAAATACAAATGAAATCTCTCTGTAAGAACTACAAGCACAAACTCAGCGAACACCGTACTCAAAGGTTTCCTTCAAACACACTACGCTTTCAAATCAAATTTAAAAGTTAATTGTTTAATTCTGCTCTGAAAATATTCCAAAATCATTATCAACTGTATGCAAGCCAGTTTTTCACAAACTCAAGCTAGTGCTGTACATAACCAGTGGACTTTTGCCTGGAATAGCAAAGATAAATAACAACACTGTTCTTCAAGATGTCCCAGGACATAGTTACAAATTAAATAATACATCACCTTCTTCAGGGAGAAATTAGGTAGCTAGAACCCCATGAAATGTTTGATCTAGCTACAGACTAACTGCAGACAGACATCTCTACAGTGTTATTGTTATTGACAAAACTTCCACAACAGGGACACAACCTAATAAACCAAAAGGATCCATTATTTCTGCACTACATTCCTTACCATCTCAGTTCTCCAAGCCCTTTAAGTAATTTCCTTAGGAGTAATTCAAAGCAATGGCAAAGAGTCCTTGGAGAAGTGTGACTTTACCAGAGTTCTGAAAACTTCTGTGAGCAAAGACGTGGCATTTCTCAGATATATTCTGTGGTCGGTACAGGACATGCTTACATTAAGTACCAGTTTCACTCCTCAGCAATGCTTCTATGAAAACACTTTTCTTTTGATGGCATGGGATCATTCCAGCATCCCAGGAGAGCAGCATTCCCTTCTTCCCCAGATCCTCCCAGACTTACATCTCCAGAAGCTGGCTCCAGCAGAACACAGCCCGTGCACCAAGGGGCCCAGGCAGTCAGCCACACATTGAACTGCTTCAGGCAGCCTCTGTGCCTGCATCTGTGTGTGGATGTGTAACTTCACTGAGAGCTCCTTCAAAAGCAAAGCACTGATAAAATAAAAAAATACCAGCAGTATGTCATTAAATACTGGTCTGCACAAAGTGTCTGATCCGTCATATATAGAATTCTGACCTTTTGCCACGGCACATGCTGGTAACTCCAAACAGCTTGTTAGAAATATAAAAATATCTGGCAAATCTTCTTTTTCTAATTCTTTATTTCACAGTTCCCAATTCAGAACACAGTTCTCTTAAGCATCATCTTTATCAGTGCACTAACTTTACACCTTTTTTAAACCAATGACACATAGAAGCTGTCTAGACACCATGTCTTTACTGGCTCTCTTAGATGGCAGCACGGTACACAAAGCTTTCTCATTTATTCGCTGTTGATACGAAATTAATCTGAATTTGGTCAACACAGCAATGAACACAGACACAAACACCTCCCTCACTTCATCTGATCACCAGAAAACCCACCCAGCACATGCAGCAAAACAACTGGAAACAACTGGAAAGCCTGGAAACAGGAAGCAAGGTGAACAACAATGGACAGACACCCTCCTGGAAGGTGTGAAACTGCAGCAGCACTTTCTGGTCTTTGTAAACCTTGGAGGGAGAATTCCACACACAAATGCAAATCTTAGTCAATCCTATCTTTAACTGAGTCATCAGTTTTTCTTTTCCTTAACCTTTACGCCAAAGCAGACATCTAGTGATCAAAGCATGGATTAATTTCACATTCCTCAAATTACAAGTTTAGATCCTATCAGCACTCCAGTCAATATGCTCAAATTCTTGAAATTTACCTCATGAAATCTTCCAATAGAATCAAAACAATGAGAAAATATCTTTACCAAATTTTACTCAGCTAAGCCACCATTCTGCTCACATGGGTATAGAAATGAAGTAATTGATCATCTTCCCAACAATGAGCAAGATTTATATTGATTGTAACATTTAGAGAGACTAAAAAATGCTGTCATACTTCTTACAGTGAACATAAAGAAAGAGTAATTACAGAACTACTGGATGGAAAACAATCACAGTATTTTAGCTAAAGAAGCTGAGACTAAGTAGTGGAATGTACTCATCTACTGTCTGTCATAATGAAGGCAGTAATTTGTTCCAATACCATTTAAGAATCTTAAATCATTTGGTGCATGATAAACTTCACAACACCACTGCAAACATTTAAAAAGCTGTAATTTTGTTGGAAATACAAGTTCAGGATTAGGATTGCAAAAGTAGGGTGTGATTAAAGTAAGACATTTCACTTTCTAAAGTTCCAGGAGGGGTTCAGGGGCAGGAGAGAGGATGATGTTTCCTTGGAAACTCACTACATGTATAGCTGCACTGTTCAATATGGATTAGATGGCACACTTACTACGAAGCAAATATAATTATTATTCTTTAAACGGAACAAATCTAGAAAACAAACATTTACCATCTCTAAGAAACATAAAAGGATGCTCAACAGGACAGCTCAAACAGCAAGAGTGCACAACCAGAGCAAAAGAGAACAGTCACCAGTGTCCAGGCTGTGAAAATAATAATGAGAATAAATTCCATGTGTGTCCTCTTGTGCAATGAATTACTGCCACAAGCACAGTTCAGTCTTTCATTTGCTTGGTCTCCCTACAGTCATAATTAGTAGGACATGTTTCAGTTGGCACAGGTCTTGGAAACAGGCAGCCTTTCAGGAGAACAAACTCATTTAAAGCCATTTTTGTTAAGAAGTACATCTTTTATAAGGGCCACACACAAGATATTTACCAAGAAGCAAACCTTAAGGGAGAAAAACTGTTTATAAAATATTGGCCAAGCATCATGTTTTAAGTGGGTACATTTTAGCCCCCAGAAACATCTGCTCCTGACCTGGAATACAGTTCTGAATGGCCTTGATTTTAGGATCACTAGAGGCCTCTAATGCCAGCAGGACTGCAGCAGTCACCTGCCCTGCAGACACCCATACACATGGTGGAGTATTTAAATGTGCATTCAAAACACAACCTCCACAAAAAACATGAGTGGAAATCAGCTGAAACTAAAGGCTACAGCCAAAGGCAAAAAAATGCCATACAGTTTACAATGCAGTCAACCATTAAAATTTTTTTTTAAAGTCTGCATAGTTTTCATCATTTCACCTGCACTGTTAAATTACAGGAAGCAACAAAAAAGATAAGGAGAAAGAGAATATTTAAATCACTGTGGGTTTTAAGCACTTGAAGCTATTATGCTTCTGCAAAATAAAATGATAGAAAGATAAAACTGTTCAGTTTTTTAGTCAGAGACAGATCAAAGTCAGCCCTGAATTGCAAGTCTATTTAAATCAGTTTTTGATACAATAAATTAAATTTTCAGATACAGAATGCAAAAATTCAATAGAAAAATTGATCTACAAAACCAGAGCTGTTACATGAAACATTCCCTTATTATGAGCCACCTAAATAGCTGTCAGCTCTCCTAAAAACTTCATGTTAAAAGACACACACTAATGACAGAACAAAAACACCACCATCACTTTAAATCCAAGGCCTATATGCAATTACTGCCTTGCCATTCCCTTTTTTTAGAAGACATGCAGTTATTTAGTAGAAGGCATTTGATAAGGAAACACTGAATAAGTACTACTAATTGTTGGTGAGAGTCTGTTCACATGTTGAAGTGAACTTAAATTTCCACATGGGATGGAGTTTTTTGTTTTCAATGATCAGCAAGGCACCTTATTTTTGGGCAGTATATTGATGGTGCCGAATTTCATTACACTGTGAAATTCAAAACCAACCACTTCTTATGAAAGAAACCCCATGAAAGAACATAAGCAGGATACCTCATGACTTGGAGAATATTTTCAATAGTCCATCAAAATTTCCTATCACACGTGAAAAAGAAAAACAAGAACAAACTACCACCTTTATTAAAAAAATCCTCTTGACAGAAAAATGAATTACTGATTAACAATTAGCTAACTATAATCACAGCATTAGACATGCTTTTAAAAATTAGTAACTTTACAGCATATTAAATACTAAAATCTAAATGTAGCCAATTAAATGTTACAGATTTGCATAACACATGGCACCATTTAAGGCAGCTGTCTGGGAGCAGGGGTACATCAGTATGAGAACTGCATTTCAAGCACAATCTATACAGGGTTATTGTCCAGTTTATTTCCTGCAGTTACCATGATCTATGGCAATGGGACAACTGTCCCAGTCACAATGGAGTATGACAATGGAGTGTCACACCACCACCAAAAACATAATTTATGGTAACAGCACATTTCTCATTTTTGGCAATGATCTAGCACAAAGTCTTACCAGAGTATAATTCTTGCAAAATACAGTACTGCTGATGTCAAAATATATTACAAAATTTCCCAGTGATTTAAGCATAGTTTTAGATGGCATTGAGTAAAGAGCTCTAAATCAACTGAACACTCCTCTAAAGTATCTGTCATTTAAGAAACAAGATCACAAAGAGGAGGAAACCCCCAACATTTATCAAAGATAAATGAGTTTCAGATAGCTTCAATACTCTGTGCTAGAAAGATACCACAGCAGTGGAGATGTCATCTATAAAAACAGAGATGTTATTTATATTTGCTCCTTCTCTAAACTTAATGCTCAGCATTCCAATGCAGTGTTGCCATTTTTGCTCTTGTGTGGAGATCAGAAAAGGATAAAAAAATGAACCTGCATTGAATATGGGCCTTTCCTGTCCCTTTGACATGCCCACGCCCACTGCTTAAATCCTCTACCACCAAGGCAACAGCTGACATCTCCACTGCTGGAATAGCAGCTGCAATTAAATAGCAGTTTTTTATTCCCTAAATAGAGCATTACCTCACAGAATATTTAGCAAAATTCAAGAATTTTAAAGATTTAAAAATAAAGTCACAAAGATGGTAAATCTCAGCAAGACATCATTTGCTCACATCATTTGATAGAGTAAATTAGTGGAAAAAACTAGTATTTTTGACAATAAATGGCAAAGGTGTTCAAGAGAACCATATAAACTCAACTTTCATTTCTCCCTGATACTTAAGCCATTTCTGTTTTCTGAGAACAAAGTGGAGAAGACAGAACAAAAGACCACTAGAGAGGTATCCATTACAAATGTCCACATTTAAGCTTTTATCATTTAAAAATATGTAGCTATAAAAAGTCAAGTTTATTAAATTGTCCTATCTTAGGTTTCAGAACTTCTAGAAGCATGTCTTACTATTTTTAACATCTTACCACACACCTCTTAATGTGTACCAGTCTGCAGTAAAGTTGTTCTGTTGACTTAAATGCAGCAGTTATAAAGTTGGGCAAGAAGCATACTAAATTAAACCATTATTAAAAATAAAGGTAACTAAACCACTGTCATTTATAGGTGCACACTGAATAGAGAGTAACTCACTACCTGCAAAAACCCAAACAAACCAACTAATCTGTCAGTCAATAGTAATCAATCAGGTCTGCTCTCTAGGGTTTTTGGTACTGTCAAAAGCACTTAGGAATAACTGCAGTGACAAAGCCAGAGAAAAACCTTCCAACTTGTCTGTCCAGTGAACACATCTCAAGCAGTAGCAACCAAAATGTTCAACAGATAGTTTATTTGCAGCTCAAAAAGCACATCAAAGTACTTGTCAAACAATGGACAGAGGACAGCAATCAGAACATCACTTGGATGACATTCCTTACCCCTTACTAACTCACAATGGAGTGCAGAGGCTTTGCTGGCTTCTGGGAGAAGGACATGGAGAACCAGATAAGCATAAATAAAGCCCAAGAGAGGTAGAAATCACATTTTTTGTTTGTTTGCAACTTGGTTTTCTTGAGGTATCTTGTTTCTAGATCATGTAAAAAAACTAACAAAACAGATTCTTGTCAAGTTTTACTTTTGTGGGTACTTTTAAATGTCATCTCCCCTTTTACTCCATTTCATCATCCCATGTCCATTTGTGAAAACACATAGAAGCTGCTCATGAGCTATTTCTTTGTTATTAAACCTGCTATTTTCAATGAACAGCCAGCTTTCACCAAAAACATTCCTTAAGGTGAGCTACAATTGCAGGAAGCTCCAGTTGTCAGAGAAATCCCTGTTCTTTCATTCTTTGTCTGTAAGCAAGACAGGCTCCTTGCACGTGCCAGGGAATACAAGATGCTGCCCCTTATGATGCCTGGAGTAATATTTGAGGTCGTGCCTTTGCTTAAACCTCTTCCTCCCTCCACCACTCTCACTCCAGCAAACCTCCCACTAGAGTCAATTAGAATTTTGCTTGAGTAAGCACTGCAGGGTATGGCCTGTTGGCATTAAATAAGTCGTCATTTTTAATTGGCATTTTAAGTTCCATCAGACTACAGACTATACCTCACATTGCCTTAGTAAATGTTTGCACAGGGTAACAATTTGGATCATGTTAATACTCACAAGCGATCCAAATAGACACTGTACAAATACTGAGGTTAGGCAAGTTATTCCAGGACAAAAGGTACCAAGATCTGTTCTTCTTAAATTAGTATGTATTTTGACAGTCACAAGACAGCCCAAAGTTATTTATTTTAGGGCACGCACATATTTCTTTTAGATAATTTGGTCGAATGCCAGTAAGTACTGTATACACAGAAGACCTTATAAAAGCTTGCTTTATCAGAAAGTTCATCCTAAGCCTCTTTTTAAGTGTAACATTATTCATCTTGAAAAGGCTGTAACAGCATGCTCACCACTTTTCATGATTACACTAGCTACTATCAAAACACCCCAAAAGCTCTCATTATTAGGATTTTCTCACCAATATAACTCCTCCTCCCCCTTCAAAAGAGGTATTTAAACAATTTGGCTTGTTATGTTAGCTGTATTACACACTCAAGATGTCCATCCTTGGAACACGTGGGACGAGGATTCATATGAACCTCAACAAATGTTGTAGAACATAACATCAGATTTTTAAAATTTATTTATTTTTAGGATCCTAAACCACTTAGTGTGAAGTTTGTCCTTCACATATCCAGAATGCTATTATGCTATCTATCTTGCCATTTCTACTCACACATGTGCTTCTGTTACCTTACATGGAAATACACAGAAAACTCTAAATTACTCTAATATTCCTAGTTTTTCCCCCAGTTTCTTCAAAGAACCACAGAGACTTGAATGAATCTTATGGTAATCCAGAAAATGCCCCTTTTTATCCCCCCAAAGGAAGACTCCATTTCTTGGAGCACCAATCTCTTTCAAACACCCTCATGGCCCAATTCCTGATGCATATTCAGGATTAATGACAGCTTAGACAAAGAAAAATACTGAGGTTGTGCAAGATTAAGTCATGCTTGCAGAGAATGAGTAACTAGAAACTTAAAGGAACACATTTGCTATGTACACTATGTTTACTTACAGACAGAAAAAAAAGTGAAAGGAAAATACTTTTAAAGCCAAAAAGAGTGGATTGTTTCTGTAGCATTCTAGAGTTAAAATGCAAAGTACAATCACTCCCCTTAGTAAAACTGATTCTGACACCTCTTTTTCTATTGAGATTAGGAATTATCATCTTGCAAACTCACTATTTGAAGCATCAGTGTCACCCTGTCTGGAATGCAATTTAGATTTTTCAGTAACATAAAATGCCTACTCTTCTACAGCCACTAGTAGCTGGCATGAACAGTCAGACAGTACTGAAAGTGAAGGCCCCGACAGTTTGCAACACTAATCCGGTATTTTGCCAGTAGTTCTAGAGCTCTGAGAGGGGCAGAAGAAACATCTCTTCAACCACAATCCATATTATTTTTCATTTTTGTACTGATGATTTGCAGATCTTTCCCTGCAACCAATCTGATTTTTGTTGAAGAGCTAGAAGACACACAGTGGAGATAAGAATCACTAACATTTATCCACATGATTAATTTTCTTATAATTAAAAAAAAATGAGCTGATATAGATTAGCAGTTATTTCTTAGAGATTAATCTAAAAACAACCAGAGAAAAAAAATGTTTCTTTTGAAATGTAAACGTCTGAGATCTCTCATTCCCTCTAGTGGCCACTGCAGCTCAGACACAGGATTCAAAAATGTATGTGAACTGCATCCTTGCATTTGATACATATAACTAGACTGAGCTCTGGCGTGATGTCGCATTTTAAGTAGAACTCCCTGAAGAAATCAATGGGGAATTCTGCTTAAAAAACAGTAGCATATTATGGCCTATAGTTGCCTAAGGAAAATTTCTTCCCTGCAGGGACAAAAATGAAGGTCATTCTCTAGGAAGAGTGCACTAGGGCTGGGCTTAAAGTAATTGAAAATTACATTAACATTTTGATTGTTTCTCATGTGTTGTGCTTGCCTGGGCCTCAGATCAGAAAATACAAAATAGAGATTTAGGAAATGTGAATCA
Source organism: Irena cyanogastra (assembly GCA_013397155.1). NCBI lineage: Eukaryota > Metazoa > Chordata > Aves > Passeriformes > Irenidae > Irena > Irena cyanogastra. Next base: position 1,987,522 of record VWZV01016135.1, on the reverse strand, counting down.
AAAAAGAACTGGTGCAATTCATGGTGAAAAGCACATAATGTAAAACAAATAGGAAAAGGCAAGCTGCTTTTTAACAAGACTCACTTCGATCTGACAGATCAAGAAGCTGGAAAACCTTCAATCTATTCCTCCTAGAAAAAAAAAAATCTATGCTTTGGGCTTATTGTTATGTTCAAAATTCCTCTGAAAAGGGAAAAACACTAGTCTAAGAGCAGAACAGCAACATGTGAACACAGCATCTAATTACTTAGGTTAAGGGAAGAAGATGGCTAGGTACTAAAGAAATTTCACTCATGAACTCAATTCTTCCCAATCAAGATAAAAGGGAAACTTTAGGAGTGTAATATATGTAGAAGAGAGTAATTCAAAGTATTATAACTATAATAATATAACTATTATTGCTAGTTTTCAGGCTAACTACAAGCACTGTGAGTTCCTGTTCACGGTGGATTAGAGATTAAAGATAAATAAAGCAATCGATTAACATTGTGAAGGAGTGGCAACTACTGAAAGTATTAAGATATTATTAAATTGACCACAAATGATACAAAGTCAGTTCTGATATCCTCATTTTAGAAGAAACACAAGAGTTGGATTTCTATGGCAGTAGCACATGTAATCGATAGAAAAATCTGGAGTTAGCCTGCTTAAAAAGGAAACATAAGATTGGACTCATCACACTGCAAGTTTGATTAAGAGCAATAAAAACAGCAAAACTGAAATATACTTCTAATAAAGACCCCATGAGCAATTTGCAACTTAAAATCTCTCTCTGCCTTGAAAAAAAAACTGAGTAAGCATCACATAGGATCTCTATGCAGAAGCATCTGCAAATACTTTTTTCCTACTGCAAGACTGTAAAATATCAGTTAAAATATCATTCTCACTTCTGAGCATCACACATCAAAAAAAATGCAAATTAAATGTGGAATTCAGAGAATGATAAGCAATGAGGAAGATCAGACCAGAGATTCTAAAAAAAATATTAGGAAAGGCTAGGGTAAATGCTTCTATTAATTCGAAGAAGAGATGACAATGTGATATGCCTCAAATACATAAAAGTACAAGCAGTAAGGGGATTAAGTTTCAGCAAGACCGATAACAACATTTTCAGACTGTAATGAAATACAACAGTTTAGCCTGCAAGGTCTGGCTTATTGAAGGTGTTAGGAACTAGTTAGACAATGAGCAGCCCAAAGGAGCAAATACAGCTGATCCTGCCTTGGGGCAAGATCACAGGGGTGATGCCAGAGCTCCTGTCCAGGCCTGTAAGCCTGTCAACAGGTGAAGAACAAGGCCAGTCACTGAATCTGAAAGACAGAAGATAAGAAGCAAAACAAGTGAATTAACAGCAAATACTCTTTAACATATTAGCTTACTAGGCCACAGAACTCATTACCAGGGAAAAATAGAGGTTGAATGTTAAATACTTTCCTAAAAGCAATCACCCACATTTACAGATGCTGAAAAATATCCTCAAACTTAGCAGGACTGTGCAGCTACAGCACTAGTAATGGGATTATTTACAGTTGTTTACATGTTAATTTTGCAAAACAAAGGATAGTTCACTGAGAAGGTAAATGAAGGTGAGACCTGATTCCCTCCACAGTTTCCTGTCCTGAAAGACAGAGCAGTAATCTGCATGCCCAGACATTAGGAGAAAAATATTGCCTGTCTCAATATTCACAGAAAGCCTAGAAGAATGCTGCATTGCAAAACGAATGCTTTAACATCTGTGCTTAACTATGGCTTGTGCTCTGCTAAGCAAGTGTCCTCCCTTTAAAAACAGCATAGGTGGGAGGTAAACATTCATGGGAAAGGGTGTGCATTTCTGGGGAAGTGCAAGAGTCTGCTCCCATGAGCCTCAAAAAAATCAGAACCAGATTTAACACATTTGTCTTCCCAGAAAGTGAGTGCTCTCTCACCAACACATAACATTTCTTAGCATGGAAATTGGTAAGAAATGGGTGATGCTAATTGACCTACACTGTCTTTCAGCTTCACCTCAGCAGTTCAAGGTCTAACCAGGCTAGGTGAGCATTCAAATGGCATCAGACCTAAGCGACAACAGATGAGACAAGCTCGGTAAGGAATGGAATTTGCACCTTTCACAAGCGTATCACCACACTTAATTACTGCCTTCCAAGTTCAGCTACAGGCCACATGTCCTACCCTGCTCTGACTCTACCCAAGACAGCTTGCCTGAACAAACTTCTTGAATGTGCAAACTAAAGAATAACAACAAAAAAACTCAACAAACCCACCCCCCAAAATAAAAAACAAAAATCCTTACAGCATAACCTCCCCACTGTGATTTTCTGTGGAGATTCAGGTTTCTCAATGTTTTTGTTCTACATTAGCCTAAAAGCAGGTGTTTTTCTCCAGGTACTAAAAATGTAACAGTGCTTTCCCATTACAAGGATTTGCTTTGTCAGAAAATGAAAACTAGGTCGTGTTTCTGACTGGCGTTACTCAAACACCACATCTTACACGGGAGTAAACACCCTCTGCTTACATAGCTGTTAATAAAATCTGCATGGTTATGCTGTTCAGAGTCATTGGCAATCATTCCTTCTCACCGAGTGGATTTAGAGGTTAGAAGTCATAATAAGAACAGTTATTTCTATTAATTACTGTGCGGGTAAATATAGAAGGGAGACACTGGCTTGTAAGGCTCGGAGATTGTACCTTAGTTAAAGCACGAGAGCTTTGAAAACGGCACATTAAAATACACATGCATGTAAAAAAAGAGTCCTAACAGATCCTAATATTGCTTTTAAAATTCCCGGAGCGCCCTCTTGTGTAAGAACTGTCAGACACGGGAGTTCCAAAAGCTCAACAACGTAATTCCATTCCCTCTTGTCACCCTCTAACTTCGCCTGTTTCTGACAGGCAATTTTTTTTTCCAACCTGTTTCGCCGGATTTCTATTCTCACGGACACATGAGCAGGCAAAGTCAAAGCCAAATCAGTGCGAAATAATCTATTCCTTATCTTGTCTCCTAAATAGTTTCCTCCAGTGTTTCCTTACTCAGCTCTGCAGGAGTGATAGTTCCTCCAGGCTGCAGCACTGGCACATACCAGGCCCCAATAAAGATAATGAAAAAATATCAGCTGACACTTTGAAGCTGAGGAGAAAACCGAAAAAATGAAATTCAAATGGAGAGGTGAGTGAGCAGGGGACTCAGCTTGCTTTTCATTGTCCATCTTCAAATCAGTCAGCAACTGGAAATTTCCAGAAAATAATGGTCTATTTACACTGGCATGTCGGCAGCACCGCATCTTTTGTCACAGAGGAAGATGAAGACTGAAAGGCATCTGAGACACTTGCCCCAAGGTAACATACTGACTAATGGCACAGATTGCAAACTGGCAGGTGCTCATTAAAACCCCAAATGCGAGCAGCCAGAGCAAAGCCAGATTCGCCAGGGAAAACGCACATGGGTGCTTGTTAGAGCTGCTGTCAACACCAAAAGGAGAGCAGACCCAGAGCTACTGAGGAAGAATGGCAAAAACAAATAGGCAAGGAGGCAGATGGAAGGACCTGAAGTGAAGGTAAAGATAAGAGAAGACAGGGAGAGGAATGGAGTTTACAAGCTGAACCCACATAGAACACAAAATCCTCATCACCAGAGTTACTCATTGTTTTAATTCTGTGCTTGACTTCTCTTAGCAATTAAACTGAACGTCCTTGACAGCCTGTCTTCTGTAGCAGCACAGAACTGAAACTAGACGTCAGCTTCAGCCCTTTATGGTCCCCCAAAGTATTTTAATTTTCTAAATTGGAGATTTATGGAAATGCTGACATTCATCTCTCGGTTAAAATGTTATCATGTTGCTTACAAATACAGACTTTTTCTCCTTTTAGCTAGAAGGTTGACAAGACAGGCTTAGCTGCTTTCTAATCATTTCCCTGCACATAATGGGCTGTGAATTATGTGAGCTTTATCATCTTAATGCTTACATCTCTAAAAGCATCTGGTCACAGACATGCTTTTGCTCACTGTATTCTTTAAACAAGAGGTAATAATTAGCAACTCTTGAGCAGCCTGATTACCATATGAATGGAGAAACAATTGAAAATGCAACTGAATTAGGACCCAGCAAACATTTAAGTCTAAAATCACAGAATCTTTAGCAACAGATGTCATTCCAAAGTATCCTTACAGCCACACCATTATGTTAAATACCACTAACAGCAGGCTCCAAATTGCACCACAGGACTTTAGGTTTGATTGAAAAGACTTCATAGTGCTGGCAACCTCTTTTCCTTTGCAGACACTAAGGGAAACTGAAGTCGGGTTAGAATGCTTCCAGCACCCTTATTAAATTATTATTTCTAAAAATAAATGCTTTTTGTCTCATGTTTGTCTCTTCACAAGTATCAAGAAGTAAATTTTCATGTCATTAGATCTGCATTTATGTTGACAAAACTACTAAAAAAACCCTTGATGCGACTGAGAATCTACAGTTATTAGAAATGTTACCATCCATTACAAGTAAAGGAGAAGTGACAAACAATAATTTCTCATATCTTAAAGAAAAATCTTAAGACACCCAAGCCAGGATGCTACATTGTCTTACTGAATGACAACCACATTTATTTCTGTCTTATACTTCAAGGCCCTTCTACAGGACAAAGCTTTTAAAAAGACAAAACTGTTCATAAAAATAAATGTGAAGCATCATTATTTCTAACTGTGCATTAATTATGTTCAACAGAATTCAATGGGATGTCATGCTGCAGAGCACTGGCAAAAGGTTAAGAAAGGCTAACAGAAAACACAAGTTCTGTTCTCCTTGACATTCACTTTTGTAAAAAGGCAATGAAACCAGACCTCAAAACAAAATTACTGCAGACACCCTTTCACGCAAGAGGCTAACCATGAAAATCAGAAGGAAAACAACTGCAACTCAATATGGGCTCTTCTACATCAGAATGAATATGCAGAGTAATGATCAGCTGCAGCCACCAGTGCACAGGGCTGGATTTAAGGGACAATAATGCACAACTTCCTGACAGTATGCTGTGATATGGGCCTGTCTGTCACCAGAGGGATTCCCAGAGAGAAAACACTACATATAAATACCAAGGTGTGTTAAGAGCTATTATAACAAAAGATGTTCTCTATTTTACAAGTGCCTCCATATGCCAGACCCACTCACTGCCTTTCCAGATTCCTACTTTAACAACATGAAATTTCATTAAATCTTCAGATAAACTGCTGGCCATAAGCCAAGACACTAAGACATTCCTCTCGTCCCACAAGGGACTGAATCCTAATGAAACACGCATACCGTTGTTAACCCACCAACAGTCTTTCCTCTCTGCCCACACCTTCATGCTGTAGGAAAGCCAGAAGTGGGCTGGGATCACTCCTAATATTATTTACCTCCCTTTCTCTCATACACACATCCATCCTTCATTATTACATGTTCTCTTCCAGACTTTGGTAATATTTACATGTAGTGTTCCCTGTGTGAACACTGAGAGATAGATAATAGCATATGTAAATTATTTCTGTCAAAAACAGTGAAGCTTCATTCTTTATTAGCAACTTTATCATCTTGCCTTTTTCCAATCCATTTACCAAACTGTAAATTATGTCCTCCAAACTTTCAGAATTTGCAGAAGTATTTAGTCATCTAAGAGCCACAGCAATATTTTAATATACCTCTATGATGCCTTCCTGGTTTTGCTTACAGCTTGGGACAAAATACAAGGGGGAAAAAAAGCCCACACCAAGAAGCAAAGAAAAAAAAATTAAGGTGGGATAAAAATAAAAAGTAAAAAAATACGTGAAAAAGGCAAAACAAATGTCAACACACAGCACTCCTGGACTGTCTCCAAAGCCAAATATTCCTCCAGGACTTCAGAGACTGACAGACAGCACATTATGAGCGGCACCCACCACTCAAAGATTCTTAAAGCCCAGTAGTGTCACTGTCACCAGCTGCCTGAAGAACAAGTCCCCTGGCCTTGGGTGTCCCACAGCACAAGGCACAGAGCTGTCTTGTCTCTCCCAGGTCTGCAGCCTCAGCAAATCCAGTTTACACTTTTATTTGGTTCTTTTCTAAGCAAAATCCAAGCTGGGTCACTTCCCCAGGAATGAAAATTGAAGTTAAAAAAGCATCTGAATTTGCTTCTCCTGACTACATTCTAAACCAGAAGCTAAGAAATAATTTTCTCTTTATACAAAGGAGAGTATTTAAGGCTTTAGTAGACAGCAGCTTAGATCATCCCATCAATCAATCCCAGCCACCAAAATCTAGGTCAGAGAAATGGAATGGAAGCTTCAAAGAATGAAACACTCATTTGTTAAGAATTATGGAAAAAGCTTAAGACGTGGTTAGGACAAAGGTCATATTAAAGCTGCCAAGTGGAAATACAAGAGTTATCTGGAAAATAACATCCTTCCAAATCCTACATGCAACAAATGCCTTTGAGAATTTGTCAAGAAACACAAAAAGGAGACTTGCATAGTAAATAAATAAATAAATATGCACTGCCATCTTGGAGCTCTAAGAAAATATTTATTGCAGTGATCACAGGCTTCACCAAGACCATCTCTGACATTATTTCAAGATAATTAGAATTAGATCCAGTATTTTACTTAGTTAAGAACTTTCTACTATAACAATATAGCTGCTGTTACAGACAGGTCTCCCTTGGCCTTACAAATGGCTGAAAGCAATGTGAGACTTAGAAGTGAAGACACAGTACAGTAAATTAGGGTAAATATGCATTATTTCATTTTCCTTCCTGCTGCAGTAGGAACGTAAAACCTTCCAAGTCTGTTCCACATCAAGACTACTTTGGGAAAGTGCCCCAAGCAGGCTGTGCTCAATTTCTCTGAACACAAAGCTCCAGCTGACCTAGAAACCCACATGGATATTACATACCCCACATTGATCACCCCTTCAGAAATCAGAGCTGCTGTGTAGGACTGTTGACAGAACACCAGCTACGAGAATTTTGTCAATGCTCTGAGCACCTGTCCTGGAAGGTGAACGGGACAGGTGAGGTAATTGAAAATCCTAATTATTGAGAAGTGTCCTAACTGGTCCCTACAGCCCGTTAACAGTTCTTAAGCACAACATGGAAAAACTGCCATGCCCACTATTCCCTAAACCCCCAATTAAACCTACAAGTTCCAGTTAATGGCTTACGTGTTCTCAGGAAGGGCACCCACCTACAGCTAGCTAAGTTCTTCTGCTGGAAAAATACTCCCTGGAAACCCACTCCCTGCAAAAGGAACAAAGAAAAGCTCCCAGCGCCAAGAACAACATGTCCAAAGGCTCCTGAGCTGTCAGTGTTAGGGAAGTCCACAAACACCAGAGGTTTATGTCCAAAAAGGAGACAGAGGAGTCCTGCACCTTTACTGGAATAAAGGAGAGCGCGCACCGGGCGCATCCGCGGGGTTTTCTCTCTCGAGTTTCGGAGGCTCAGCCTCCCTTTGTCCGGAGCTCCCGGCCGCACGGTGCCCTCTCCTTTTCCCCATTGCTGAGGTACTGGGAAGGTACAGCCCTTCCAAATCACCTGCCACATGTTCCCTATTGAACCTGCCATTTTACCCCAAAGTTCAGAGGTTCAGGTTTGTGCAGATCCTTTTCCAGGAGCCAGCCTGCCTGGGCTCTGCAGCAAACCTGCTGCCCAAAGCCAGCAGAGACACTGAGACCCATTTCAAAGACAAACACCCATACCTTCACCCATGGAATTGTTTGTAAAGACACGAGCTTTCCTCTCATCAGCATAGAGTTTCCTCTGCTTACCACCTGAAAGCTAAACAATAGAGCCTGTTGTGCTCCTTGTGTTCCTTTACAGTACAGAATAGAATCCTCCTGGCAATTCCTCATTAGAGAGCCTGTGACATTTCCAGAATTCCTCCAAAAGGGATCTGCATTGCAAGGACAGGTTACAGGGCAGCTTTTCTCAAACCCTCATTTTACATGGCACAGAGAAAAGCTTTGCTGCAGGCAAGAAGTGATGAATCTAGGTCACACCTTGCAATGGAAAACGTCGATATTTAAGGGATAGAAAGATTTTGATGCGTTCCATACTATTTTAAACCATGCCATTCTGTATGGACTCCTGCGAAGAAGATCTTCAACTTGCTCACAAGCAGGATGTAAAAAAGCAATTATTTTACATTGATCTTCCACTATTCTCTCAAAACTTTTCAGACACTTGATTAGGGGTTGGGTTTGAGGGGATTTTATGTTGGTGGTAGTGTTTTGGGATAATTTTTTTTCAGGTTTTGTGCAGGAGTTTTTTCAGCTCAGCATTGTCCTAAAGTAAGGACAGAAGATAAAATTTTAAGAACAAGAAAGGTCAAGTGACTTGACCCCATCCACAGAGATTGAAATGGAGGATGTCTGTCCTTGGTCCAGAGTTTCATTTTTATAAATCTAGACTTGCCACAACATTAAAATAAATGCACAGCTATATAGCATTATTGAACTGGAATGGAGAATACTTTTTGTGGACAAGGGAGCTTCAAAACATATATATATAGATGGATCTGTTAACTACAACCCTTCTTCATTATTTCAAAGACACTCCTATCATTCTTTTTTCTGGACTCTATTTTTCATCAACAAAACTCTTCTACCAGGGAAATGACCTAGTACCAGTGGGTACAGTAATAAAAAGTGGCTTCACAGCAAATTTTCATTTTCTTTATATGCCAAATAATGTCTAAGTTGCTGTCTGGAAATCTTAAGCTTTTGAATACCTAGGAAAAGGTCAGAAAGTCCAATTTTAAGGGTTAAGAAAATATATTTTCTAGACAGTGGGAGGCTATAAACCACTGCTCACAAGCAACAGATATTTATGTTTATCTCTTTATTTAATATGCCCAGCATTGAAGCATTTATATCCATTAGATGCCACGATTTCATCTTCCTAACCAAAACGTGACTTGAAAAAACAGCTTGAAGGTTACAGATACTATTTGCCAGTTTTCAACAGAATAGTAACCTTAAAAAAATTCTCTAATACTTAAATATAATATATGGCCTTTGCTGTGCTCTACTATTTACTACAAGGTCTTCTTAAACTGTCTTCATGCATGCCTGCATTAACACCAGTATTATCAAAAATATTAACATTTTAAAAAAACCCCAAAGAATCAGAAATATCAAAATTACTTAAAAATGCCCTTCTGTGTTTGCACATAAAATGCTGGCTGGTTGATTCTCATGATAGAAGAACATACTATTTGCTAAACAATTTGGTGAAGGGGGTGGTTAATTGAGAAAAATGAATACAAGCAGGTCGTCTCACATTTAATAGAACCACCTGAATAAGGACCAAAATGCAGGACTTCTCATCTCCCAGCCTGAAGGTCAGGTAAGGACAACATGGGTTACTCAGGTTGCAACAAACTTCCTGTCTCCAAGGGCCACATTTGGGGCTTTAAATTGCATCAACCTCTTTAAATGCAACAGGAGCTACATAGTATGCAGAGATGTTATCCAGGTGAGTATCATATTTGATAAGATGGAACGCTACAGTACTATTTTCACACTCAAAGTTTGCAAACACCTATCTTTTACTGAAAGAGAAACTTCTCTTCAGGTAATGGTAGACTTCCCTAGACTGCACAAAGAAACTGTGCTGAGTATCTTCCTTCCCCAAGCAGCTGAGGAAAAATATTTGCAGTGTTATGAAGAGGCTAAGGAGGGACAGTTTTTCAGTGTCCATTTCAAGAACAGAAATAGGGTGCACCAAGTGAATTTAGAGGTGTTTCCTGTGCATGTGGCAGTCCTGGGCGCAGGACACAATAAAACTGTGTGGGCTCGTGAGCAGATTGTGCAAGTTCACAGAGTTCATTAAGGGTTACAGAATAAACAGAAACCAGTGCTGCCCTCCCGGATTGCTGAGAGCTGGAAGAGAGCAGGGGAAGAACTGTCTGATGCTTGCTTTGGTCTTTTATTTCTGCCAGGTAGGCCTTTGGTCTCACCTTTCCCAGCCAGGCTTATGTGTGCATTAGCATAATTTCCCTCATTATTACTACAATGATATTCTAAAGTCCTCATGATGATTGGAGCCTCAAACTCCATAAAGCACAGGGCTAGAGCTGATTCTGACATGAAAAGCATCGATGCCTTGCTGGTAGCCCTACAGCACCTGCACAGAAATGGGAACAGGAGGGCTCAGATCTCCACATCTCGCTGCTCAGAGCAGCCCACATAACAGCTCAGTCATGTCTACAAGTACCTGTTTAAACTATCTCCATAAAAAATCAACACCACTTCAGATGAGATACTTGAAAAGCAACTCTGAGGCCTTGGGAGCCTTACAAATAACACACAGGCTCCTATGATCTAAATTCTCAGTGATGTAGAAAGAGAAATAGAAGTCAGGCACCAAGGATATTTCTTATTGTCTGCCTAAATGCTTAAACTGCTTTTCAAAAACGAGACTGAGTCCCAGCAATCCTGCAAATTTTTTTTAAACCCCAAGCCTGACAGGCTTTTGTATTGTTACCCTTTGGGCCAACATGATGCCATCTCCAGTAGTTTATGCCTAGCCTTATCAGCCCTGGCAGGGCCCTGGCCTCAAGAGCTTGAAAATCTGTGCAGAGAAAAACATCTGGCAGCAATCTGAATGTGGCTGCTCCTCAGCTGCCTGATTACTGGTGCACCCTGGGCTTGGATACCCACTGTCTCTGACACCTCCTTACATCTCTCACCAGGCTCCCTGGGGAAGGACAGTAACAAACCACAAAAAAACCCCTCATGTTCATAGAGCAGTCTCTGCAACTGATTAGTGTTTTCAGTTAATATTCCTAATTTCTAAGATTCAGGGCCTGGATTTCAGTTCTTCTAACAGCAGTAGATGTATGACTGGCAGAAGCAGGTGCAGAAAGAAGGACAAAACCCCCCAAACCTGTTCCCTCTGCTCTCCCCACAACTCCTTCCATCCACACTCTGGTATCAAGACTGCCTGACAAAAACACCCAACAGATTACTGGAGAGGGAAAAAAAGCCAAACAACAAAACTCAGAGACTGCAGTTGCTATGAAATATGTCCTACATAATACAAAAATAATGACACCACTCCCAGCCATCTTCTGGGACATTCTGTGGCAGATGGGAAGCTCCTGTGGCACAGACACACATCTATCAGAGACTGGAGAGACTGGGACAATGCAGATTTTACCACTGTGCTGTGTGCACCTTTCAAACATGTCACCATGCTTCTGTGTGGTCTCTACCATCAGGAACCAAAGAGTCTTTTCTCCAGTTCATCACCAACTTTAATTCCCATGTTGTAAAAAAGCAGGATTCTGTTTGGTAGAAACATGAGAGCAATAGACAAACCAAATCCAAGGAAAAGATCAGGGTGGCTGAAAAATCAAACAGAGTCAGAACAGCTGCAAGACAGATCAATCTGGAGCAAACAGGAGTCTTCTCATTGTAACATCTGTCAATACCACACCATCTTAAAAAGGGGAGAAACCAAGGCAGGAGCGTAAAGCAAGGATCCAAGGCTTCTGAGATGGGTTCATAGAATATTCTTAAAAGAAATTAATAAAAGGCACAAGGTGAAATCTAACCCAAATAATGTCAATGTCTTGAGAACAACTGCACATGGTTGTGTTGACACTGCTGAGAAGATGACAAATCTCCTAATGTATCAGGCACAAATATACTCTTATGCAATATCAGACATGCAAGACTTCTTATGCCATTGAGCTTCCTTTACTGCTAGCAGGAGGATTAAGGTCCAATCCAGTCAATGAGCTTCTTCCCGTTGACTTTTATGAGCTCTGGGCTTACATGTCATGGCCAACACATGTTGTGCAGCATTTGTCTTGTCACCATCCAAAGAGAAAATCGTTTTAGGCTTTTGCATATCCATTTGCTGAATCAGAAAGAAAGCAATTTTGCTAACAGCAGTAGAAAATAGCTGGGAGGAGAGAAGACAAAAGTAATTCTAGACCTTAAAAAGCCAAATTACTGACCTATTCAGTCAGTAATTGACACAATAAAATATAATAAGGAGTCCTAAAGACTGAATTCCCCAAAATCACCTGAACAGCCTTTACATTCCAATGGGAGGGGAAGGGGAAAGGGAGCCAGGACAGAACAAGCCAGACTTGCACACGTACAACCAGACCCAGTACCAAACTGTCTGTCAGGCTGGACATGTTGTTTTGGTGTATAAAGAACTGAACAGGACATCCTGGATTAATTCAAATTATGACCAATACAAATGACAACAGGTCTAACAATTTCCTGTGTGCTCACAATGCCCATAAGATAACATCACAGTACAGTCAAACTAGAATTTGAAGGTCTGAACAGGAGAGACTATTTCTCCTCCATGCTTGAGCTACCTGAGCTTTCTTCTCTGTGGTGGCCAGGGAGACGACCCAAGGGAATGGCCTGAGTTGGGTCAGGGGAGGTTTAGGTCAGATATTAGAAAAAGGTTCTTCACCCAAATGGTGAAGAACAGGCTCCCCAGGGCAGTGGTCACAGCTCCAACCTGACAGAGCTCAAGAAGCGTTTGGACAACGTTCTGGGGCACATGGTGTGAATTTGGGGGATGGTCCTGTGCAAAGCCAGGAGTCAGTGATCCTTGTGGGTCCCTTCCAACTCAGGTTATTCTGTGTACTCATTAACTGAAAGGAATCCAGTCTTTTATAATGTTCCTTTACTTAAAGCACTTCTCTATATGTAGATTTCAGGACAACACACTTAAGTCATTACTTTAACAAAGGGTGCAGAAAATTTGTACTAGCAACACTGTACAGCAACTACTTGTGGGAAATGCAAAAATGAAGGAAAACTTCAAAGGAGAGCAAAAGTTACAGAAAGATGTTCTACAGACACACAATTACTTGGTTTTGGAGCTTCTTAAGAAACCACAAGACAGGCAAAAATCTCTAATACCTCATCAAGCAGCTTAAATTTATGGGCTGTAGACTTTCTGAACATGGAATGGTGTACAGAAATGGATTAATTCTGCTCACCTATGCTTTGCATTCAAACATATCCTGCCAATACAAGCATCTTCATTTTTATCTGAAGGAGTGAACAACCTCCTGCATTTCCAGGTTCTTTCTCAGTAATGGTAACAGTGCACTGCCTTATGCTTCCAACACTCTCATGATCTGCTGCCTCTGCTCCCAGGGCATAGTTATAGAGAAAGTATTTTTCATGTTTACTCTTATTTCTTCTGTCATGCATGTGGTATTACATTTATAATTTTGTATGCTCTCACCAGATACAATCCTTGAAAAAAAATTTTGACATTTGTTTCTGCTTTCATAATACAACTCCAAATTAATTTTCATCACATATTGCTAAAAAAAAACACAAAAAACCCCCACATACAAAAAACTCCCCCCCAAAAAAAAACCCCCCAAAAAAAAAAACCCCCCCCAAAAAAAAACCCCCCCAAAAAAAAAAAAAAAAAAAAAAAAAAACCCACACCAAAAAAAAAATCCTAAACAAGCAGGGGCATAATCTACACACAGCTGCACATTCTGAAGGTGCTTTCAGCTAAGCTTTTCAATTATGAATTATTCATGTGTGATACACACCATTTCACAGAACAGCAATCAAAATGAAGTGTGGGGTTTTTTCTACTTTGTAGGCTGCTTATAAATATCCATACTCAGCTCTGTAGTCTCATATCCTTGCCTCAGACAATGCCTTTAGTGGGTTTTATGATGTCAACAAAAATACTTTTTGCATCCACAGTATGCTTAAAAGCTGTCTCAGATGCCACCCCCACATACAAATCCCACTCACAGAGCTCTCTCTAATCAGACTCCTTTAGCCCCCACAAGGGCACACTGGCAGGGTGATGAGACCAACTGGCTGAGGCTCAAAACAGTTTGAGGGTCAGCCAAGAAATGTAGTAATTAAACCTGTTAATTCAAGGCACTGCTGGAAAAGGAAACAAAAAGACATGACTGCTAGAATGGGATGAGGACCTTGCCCCAAAGCAGAGACCAGGCAGCTCCCAGCCCCACCTTGTCCGGGGGTTTCTGACTGGGTTTCTGCTCCAGGGTCTTGTTTCCTTCACCAACGTTACTCTGCCAGGCAAACTAGTTCTTTTGGATATTCACAGCCCAGCTAGCAGTAATATTAGCCACAACCATGAAGATCAGCTTGAATATGAGAATATGCCCTATTTAGTCTTTCTCTAACTGAAGACTGCTTTGGCCTCTAAAGCAGAAACACTGCTTTCTTTGCTGACAGGTATGCTGTACAAAAAAAAAAAAGGAAAGGAAACTATTCTCAGAGAAAGATAAAAATCCATCTCCAAATATCAGTTTTCAAATATATCAAGCACCCATCTTTGGCTGGAATATAAGGCAGGATAACTTTCAAAATGTCAGAGTGCCACATGCATTATTTTCCTAGATGATGGTTCCTATGAAGTAGGTTTTAGTGTCGTCTTTTCCACATGCAATGTTGAATTTATTGTTGCTCCCTAAGAAAACAGAACTAATGTATACGGGTGAGTCCCCACAAGTGCTTTTACCAGTACGTGTGAACTACAGAAAGCACCACACTACAGACTGACTAAATGTTTTCAAGGACACCTACAATGACTTTCTAAAGAACTGGAAAAAAAGAAAAAAATAAGGAAAAAAACCCACAAACAAACGTGTGTTTTTTGATGATGTTTTAGGAACTTATAAACACTGTTCAAACAATTACAAAGCATTAGCAACACCAAGCCCTAGCAATGCATTCATTTTAAGAGGCAGAACATAGCTTACTAAACTGCTTTACGTATGTTCAATAAATCATTTATAATGAAGTGTGAAACCCTTAAGAAAAAATAAATACAATAAATTAAGTTCATTTGGTAAATGCAGCTATTGACTAACTATTTAATAAGCACTCATAACAGAGCATATGAAGCATTTGTTTATAGCACCACATGCTTACTAAACTATTCACCACTGAAACAGGCAACCTTTAATAAAATCCCACTAAATTTAATTCTGAATATTATTGACCTGCTCTAGTTGTTAAATACATCATTCATAACACATTTAATGAAACATTTATTCCAAGTTATGCAGCCCTCAAAACAAACACATTTTCACAGCAGTTGAAATAGCACCAGTCTTCTCTGCAGTAACTACTTCATAGCTCATGATGAACGTATTAACAATTTATAGGCTATCCCAACTTCAGACAGAAGACAGCTGAGAAGACATTCCTTTGGACACTCAGCAGAACTGAACAGCAGGGTAGAGAAACACCACATGAACGCCATGCCCTGGGAGACTTCCAGAGTAAAATCCCTGCTTTCTCTGGTCCTGGAAGGATCCTCTAAAACAGGAGGCTGGTTCTTACCTGTCTTTGAACTCTTACAACTACCTTAAGACATGCTAGTTTCAACTGCAGACTTTCAAAGCTTACCTTCTGTTTCTACAGTGTATTTAAACCTTAGAAGTGGGCAGTGTTTTGGACTCAGTTTGAGAAAGCAAGCTGGTGCAGTACCTTTGATATGACACAGTTAAAAGGTCAAGATCCTAGCACTTTCAAGCAGCTTAAAAAGTTCACCAGAAAAAAAAATTCTCCGTCAAGTAAGGTGGTACTAAACACCTTTTTTTGTTTGTTTTGTTAAATTATGAATTGCATGTAATAATTTGATTCTTCATTATTCAAACATCAGTCGTGCCCCCAAATAAAAGATGCAGGTGCAACCACTGCTACATTTCCTGGCAAATGACCACCGTCCACCTTGACCTTGGGACACAGCTTTGTCACTGCATCTGATTTCAATTAAGCTGTGCTTTTTGTCTTGGAAGTGCTGTGCAGAGCATTAGCTGTTACCTTGCAGCTTCAATAAGAGCAGAAGCTCTGCAGAATTCAATTCTGTTCATTCTTACTCCAGTGAACCCTTGCTGTTGTTAATGAAGTTGTGCCTATTTGCCCAGAAGTCTGGTTATTGGTAGGAAATAAAATATGCAAAACAACAATAATCATTTTTAAGGAGCTCTATGCTGCATCTTTTATACATGGACATGTGTTCTGACTTACAGAAGCATGCAAGCCTGTTGTCAACACCTCTGTAGGGTGACTCAGTACTGCTCAAAATACTTCCTGTATTTATTTCTCTGTCCCAGCACTATTCCCTCCCTATTCTTTTCCCGTTTCAAAATTTTTTTCTAACTTATCCTCTGGAGCACACAGTTTGCTTCAAAAGCAACAAAATAACATAAAATGCCTTCAAATTCCTGAATGGCTAAAAAAATGCTTAAAGCACTTAATGCAAACCCAACTCCCTATGTCAGGACAACCAGTAGTGTCGTTATTAAAACTGAAGAATCCTGCATGTATCTGCCCTGCAAAGACAATCCTGAAGAAGGAAGAATTGTGAATAAAAATGTGTGCTCTGATGATTTAATCTTTTTTTTTTTAACTTACTATACTGCTCTGTTGTGATACTCCTTTAACAAGTAGAGCTTAAGAAAGAAGTGAGATCCTTTCTTCTGGGCCGTATAGGTCAAGCCTCACAGAAAGCAGGCTAATTAATCCCATTTGAGTACAGTCAGAGCTGACCTTGCACAAGTTTCCTAGAAATATGCAAAAGCCTAGATAAGAATTCAAACTAAGAGACTAAAACTTCAAATTCTTGTAGCTGATCAGAAATTTCTGTTGTCCTTAAACCATTTGCAGTGAAAAAATACCTTGTCCCATTAGAAAATAAAAATATAAATAAATTATCTGCAGTCTATTTTTCTAGATTCTACATTTAAGTAGATGGCTCAGAAAAGAGCAGATTATTCAAAAAGACCCTTTTGAGATACTGTCCTTGACAGCCAAGTTAGACTTGCACATAATACAACCACTTGGCAAATTGAATCAAACCTTTGTTTGCTTAGATGAAAACCAAACAAGAGACAATAAACTGGATTTAAGACTGAAAACTATTGTGACTTATAAGGCTCTCCTTATTATTTTGTCAGATTTTTTTTTTAGTAAGTATTCCTTAAAATAAAAAACAAAACAAATTAAAAAGAGAGAGCTGCAGGAGACTAAAGTACTGTTCAGTCTAGGTGTCAGTAAGGCAACCGTTTCACCCGTCCTTTAGTTTATACCCTTTACTAAAAGAAGATTGAAAGGTTTTGGAGTGAGGAAAAAGACTAGAAAAATCTCTGACTATTGCTCCAGAGGAGCAAACCTAACAGGGAGTTTTGCCTTAAGCCACAGAAGAAAAAATTCTGATCTATTAAGCACAGAACAGCAACTAAACCAACAAACTGACAGAAAGTCGTGTTCATTTACACCTTCTCTAAGGTGGAACGCCATCCTCTCTGTTGAAAAATCTGGAGTCTTTTGTTGCTCTTGAATATGAAGGCCCGAACTGCTAAAAATGAAGCTTTATTCTAGTCCAGTGTAGTAATCCACTTATGGCCTCCAGTCTAATTCAGAAAATATTATGAAAAGTGTAACTGCGTTAGAGAATCTCTGAGAAAAAAAGTTTAGGAAGTGAAAAAAGCATTGAGAAGCCAGAAACTACATCCAGAAATATGGGGGATATGAGACACAAAGTCTGTAGTGACATTGGCCCTTCTTATCTCTCCACTAGAATGTGGACACACATGCAAACAGATATTATAGGCCAGTCTTACAAACAAATCTACTTTAAATTGTGCATATTTGCCGCTGATAGTGACTCTGCAAAAATACTGTAATAAAATTGATTCTGTGGCTGTGGGATGCTTGTAATAAATTCTAGAACTTGTGTGTTTGATTTCTGTCTTTGTGCCAAAGTAAAAATAAATCATCTACTTCCAGAATCAGATGATGCAAAGCATACAATGCCCACCATTTCCACAGTTTGTCTGAGAACCTGGACTAAGTTTAGCTGTCAATCCAAAAAGATGAAAGACGGCAGCATATTAGCCAGAGGTGGTCATTTGAACTTTTCCAGTTGACAAATGAGAGGTGCTTACAGGAGAGCCAAAACCACACTGAAGCACAGAATTGTGACCATCATGTTAGCATGAATTAATTTTTCAGACACGAAGTGACTGACCTTTCATTCCAACAAACATTCTACAACTTGACTAGTAAGCACTTTAGCAAACAGTCAGTTTTAAGCTGTGGTGAACAAATGGCAAATAGAGAAAGAAGAAAAAAAAAAACATTGACAATATATTTGCATCATAATCCTCAAGAAAAACATAAGATGAGAGCAAACAAAGCATTCCTCTAACTCCTCTGAAACCCACAAAACTTTTTTTGGGCACATCTAGCAGTCATAATCCATGAACAACATTGTAAATTCTACCATTCCAGTAAATATAATGTTCTGAAATTCAAATAATAGTCTTGTCATACACAGCTTGGCTTAAGTAGAACTCAAAGTGTCCTGTGCCTTGAGAAACAAGGAAAGGTGTGGATTTCAGCAGAAACAGACAGCTGGAATAAATCACTCCTGTTTATCATACTCACACCCATTAACAGCATATGTATCAAGGATTCCCTCACTTATCTCTAACACTAAAAAAACCTCTACAGAATTGCCATACCAGTAATAAACCATAAACCTCACTGCAGGCAGTCTCTCTTGTATTACATCAAGCTTAACCTTCTTGGTGAAAAAGTTAATAACCCTGAATATAGGTTTTAATTAGGGTCCTTTGGGGAAAATGGGGCAGGATGAGACAGTGAACTGCAGGAAAAGAAAAAGTTGAAAAGAAAAGGACTGAGTCTGCACTCTTTTACAAACTATCAAATTACTAGATGCTCATCAGTTTAGCCAGATTTTCCTGTCTCGTTGAACATAGGCAGAAAAAGAAGAATTACACTGCACCACTACAGAAAATTCTCAACTGAGTGCATTATGCATGAACAAATTAAATTTAGGCTCTAGGACAAAAAAACCTGTCGCATTAAAATTTTCTGCCAAACACAACCCTTCAAGCATTCTCAAGAATAATGCAAATTATAATTCCTTTCAGGAGAAGTTTGCACTTAATTGTAGAGACCTTGAAAAAACAAGGATGCCACACTTATGATAGCCAGACAGCGATTTATTCGTGTCCTAAGCCAATTGGTAAATGGTTTCTCTAGTAATGACTGAGGGGCCACTGCTTCCATTTCTTCCATCTACCCTCTACAAGTAAATTAAACTTTCAGTGTTTTTACCTTCTGGAGGTAACATTATGTCTCAGCAAGATTAATGAAAGAGCCAAAAAGTCTTGGCCTGCCCACAGGCGAGGGTGATTCTGTTAACACAGCTATTAGACATGCTTCAATAAACCCACTACATATGGTACACTACAATTAACATTATGAATGGAAACAGCAGCATTGAAGAAATCATAAAACTGAGGAATAATTAAGACTGGGAGACCTCTGGAGATCATCTTGCCAAACCTCCTGCCTAAAGCAGACCTAATTTCAAAGTCACATAAGATTGCTCAGGGCCTTGTTGAGTTTAGAGTGTTTCTATGGCTGTTTTTGCCAGTCCCCTGTGTCAGTAACATTCCAGCCTTGCTGTGTATTTTTCTCCTTATATTCAGTTGGAATTTTCCTTGTATGCTCCTATGAGAAAAACCTGCTTCCATCTCTTCTAACCTTTCTGGAGGTAGCACTCTGCCAAAAGCTACTCCCCAGGTCTTTGCTTTTCCAGGATAGGCAAACCCAGTTGCCTCAGACTCACAACATGATTCTTTTCTAACAACTAGGACACTAGTGGGTGGTTATCTGCCTCCCACTACCCTTTGCAAAGCACAAACCTGAGACTTTGGGGATTTGTCACTTTTAATTTTAGTACCTATTAAAAAAGGCACACACATCCCAATTTCCCACACACAGAGACATGCCTGCTATTTGTTCTAGGGAATGGGGGCAGCAGACAGACTTCCAGAGCAGTTGATCACAGAATGAACTAGGTTGGAAAAGATCTTTGAGATCATCAAGTCCAACCTATGACCTAACACCTCGTCATCAACTAAACCGCAGCACTGAGTGCCACATCCAGTCTCTTTCTAAACACGTCCAGGGATAGTGACACCACAACCTCCCAAGGCAGATGATTCCAGTGTCCAATCACTCTTTCAGTGAAGAATTTTTTCCTGACAGCTAACTTAAACTTCCCCTGGCACAATTTAAGATTGTGTCATCTTGTTCTGTCAGTTGTTGCCTGGGAGAAGAGACCGACCCCCACCTGCCTACAACCTCCTTTCAGGTACTGTAGGAAGTGACAAGCTCTCTCCTGAGCCTCCTTTTCTCCAGGCTAAACAGCCCCAGCTCCCTCAGCCATTCCTCACAGGGCTTCTGTTCCAAGCCCCTCACCAGCCATGTTGCCCTCCTCTGGACACGTTCAAGCGTCTCGACATCCTTGCTCAACAGCGGGGCCAGAACTGGACACAAACTGGATCCAACAAGTCTGTTCCATTTGTTTTGCCACACTCCAGAATTACTCTCGGCCAGTGGCAGGAAAAGAACAGGGACAAGCCCTGACCTCCACTGGGTGCCTACATTTACCAGGGAAGAGGCAAGCTTTAAAAATCTATAGTTAGAGGCCTCTCTTCTGAAAAGAGGCCTTAATTAAGCCAGATGACAGGCTGTCATTACAAGAAATGCCTTCAGGCAACCTCGTTTATTGAGCCTTCCCAGGTGCCACCCACTGTTGGCTTTGGGAGAGACAGCAAGGCCAGCACAGCCCCAGCACCCTGGCACGGGAGGGCCCTGGCACGGGAGGACCCTGGCACGGGAGGGCCCTGGCACGGGAGGGCCCTGGCACGGAGCACTCCCACAGGCACAGCCCGGGGGGCACTCACTGCGGCTGGCGCTCATGGAACACGGTTTGTCTCCGCAGAACAAGAGGCAAAACAAAACAAAACATTTCAATCCGTATTTTGTCAACCAACACGCATAAAACAAACAGTGTTGTAACACGGAAAGGAGAAGCCAGCTTTTCTTCCCTCTCACAACAGAAAGAGTTCTGGAACTCTGGTGATGCTGTCTATGGCATTACGCATACAGTGTCATGCAATCCCACCTGTGCCACGAATTACCAACAGGCTAAGCTACAGATAAACACCAAGAAAACATTCAAAGTGCAGTCCCTCTCACAGTTCTGCAGTAAATCTTACTGTAGTTGGCCACACTTGTTCAGTGCTTCAATAGCAACAATAAGATTAAAACAGGAAAAAAAAAAAACAACAGACTACAGTTCTGTTATTTCTTCCTAATGGTTGACATCTTCCACTCTGCCCAAGGTTTTTCCAGCACTGAAGTGGGAAATGAGATAAGCCAATCTCCCCATCCATACGCAGCCACGGACTGCCCCTGATTTTGCCTCAGTCCCAACCACCTCGCTCAGCCGATCAGCCAGACTCAGAGAAGGATGACTGTCCTTCACAGCTCTCACTCCTCTATTTTTGGGTCTGGGGAGAAAAGGAAATACTCACACCTAGCTACTTAAGAGTTTCACAGATCAGTTAGTCAGCTGAGATATCCAACATCCGATTTTATTCAAAATCATTATGCAGGTGGAAAGAAATCACCAATTCTAAAGCTCTAAATAATAAGAAACCAACACTTCAAATTTATGTTTAAGGTTCTCTTGTTTGCATCAGTTCTGCAAAGAAATAAAACGTGCTGTAGAAACTAACTGTATCTTACCTCTTTTTCATATAAATTTTCATATTCAGTCTCCTATGCAATATTAGCCCATATGTTTTCCTGTTTATCATACAAATAAGCCTAATTTAAGCTTCTAATGTAAAACCAACTCTGAAATCCATTAGAATATTACAGTACAAAGACAGAAGAAAATTTATAACTTCTCAGGTAACATTTCTAAATACAATGTAATTTTACTTCCAAGTTATTAAAGTAGTTTTTCTTGTAATTTCCAAGCAAGGGCTTGTCACAGCTGATGATTAAGTTGCCATTCAGAGAACATCTTCAGGGATAGCCCAGGCTAATTCCCAGTTCTATTGCACTTGTTTGATAAGATGCACACAGCATTTCTAAGATTTCACTTCTGACTGGCAGAGTGTAATAAATTAGGAAACAGAAGTGACATTCCTTATCAAAACCTATCCCAACTGTCTATTTTTAGACCTGATTCCCAGACTCAGGTTTCAGAAGATACTTTCCTATAACTTCATTTAAATAACAGTGGTGGGGATAAAACCCAATAACACACCACAACATAACAGTAATACTTATCTATTTGCAGGCTGGCAATTCAAAGCATGCAATGGCCTCAATCTTCTTTGAATTAATCCTTTGCATCTGCTATTACAGTTCAAAGGAATCTCTTCAATTAGGTTTAATTACTTCCTTCCTCTGCTTTGGATACAGCCCTTATTATATTTCATTACCTTTCCTCATGGACTGCATGGAAAATAGATGCCTAATAGGAGTACAAAACCAACGAAATTATTAAGCAAGTATATTACATATACATAACAATACTGTATATGTATCACACTAATTAAGATATTATCATCGTATGCAATCATATACATGGAATATTAGGAAGGAACTTTTCACAGAAGATCAGCAAAACCTGATTCATTCTCTTAAGTTTTTAATACCTTTCTTAATGAATTTATAAGTACTTTTGAATTCCTGAAAGGAAACACACCTATTAAAGCACAAAAATAATTTATGCTTTTTACTCCAGGGCATATTAAAGAACATCATCTAGACTGTGAGTTGGTTACCAATTACATTCTTCTGTACTCTGCCTGTCTAGTAGTTACAGAAATATGCAAAATAGCTTTAGTTGCCTGGAATACAATACCCATGATCCAATATAGATCCCATAATCTCACTTTTTTCCCAACTACAGACGATAGGAAAGATGAAGTAAAGCAATGCTAGTGCTGTGTAAATAAAGCAATTTTTCCCATTTTGTTTGGATGAATGGTTACAAACGTTGACTTGAAAAACAAAGCATAACTCCTTTACATAAAATGATTGACCACTATTTTGAACCAAAGCAATCCTACGTCAACTAAAGGGAAACATTAGATCAATGTTACCACAATATTTCTGGTCCAAGCCATGAGCCAACCTCTAAAGGTCCCTTCCAACCCAAACTGTTCTACAATCCTATGAAAACAGCAAATGTTTTTGTAATTAGTAATAAAATACTGATAAACAATAAAACTAACAATTAATAAATTGCACAGCTGTTTACAGAACACTTCACTGGAAGTATATAACTAGTAATCACACATCTCAGGCTGCTAGAGTCATAGATCTTGGAGACTGAACAATTTCAAAACTCATTTTCATTTAGCATAAGAAAATAAATATTTCCTCCCAGTAAATATTTTTAAAATCAACTGAATGTTCAAGTTTTTGTTCTATTTTAGTTCCATACAGACACCCCCCAAGTACACTTCCCACAGTTTTATCTAACATACTGATCAGTTTTCCATTTTCCTTCTTTCAAGAATGTTTATTTCCATAAATGGATAACATTTTTCCATAGCTTGCTTTAGAGCACTTTCATGCAATGCTTCACAAGACACTTTGCAAACACAAGGGATGTTTAATGGTGCCATTAGCAAAATTCTAACAAGCCATGGTACCTTGCCTCGAGGCCCTGAAGGAAATTAAACTCTGGCCTTATTCTTGAGGGGCTTAAGATTTCCCGTTGAGAGAAAGATGTGGCAGAAAGAAAAAAACTAAAAAGGAGCAACACTGTCAAGTCCCATTTTCTTTTCAGTGTCACTGATAATGTTTTCCTGCAGATTTTAAAGGTAAAAACAAGTTATCATCCATTTCCACGGTATCTGTGACCTGCACAATATCTGCCTTTTGGGGGATGTGCTTTTCACTGTACAATTGTTCCTCCCTGCAATGGCCTCAGGCAGATTTGAAACTGAGGAGTTGAAGTAAAAGGCAAAATAGAGGAGTTCTAACAGCTCTCACAGTTTGCATTCAGAACAAGTACACCAAAGTCAGCTTCTCCCCCTGCAATCAATGAACGGGGAGGGGTAATAAGGGCTCATGCAAGATTTCAGCGGGGAAAAGAGCACAGTCAATCTTCTTGTTAATTCCTAAGTGCCACCAAGTGTGACATCAGTTGTGGCTAATACGAGCCTCACCAAGAGGCAAATACTATGCAGGCAAAGCTTCAACAAAATGCCAGCTGAGCTTCACCTCATGTGTCCTAAAAGCACAAGCACCCCTGGGAGACAGCAGAGGAACTAAAACAAGGCCCTTCCAACAAGGGGTCAGACTTGGAATACCAATGGCATTCAGTAGAATAGCAAGGGAAACAAAATGTCCTCAGAATCCTGCACAATACAAGATCACAACAATTCTAGTATTTTTTATTTGTCAGACAAGCATCACTCTTTCAACAAAGATCACCTACAGTGCAGTCACTGTTGTCTTTTGCTCTTGTAGGATCCCACAAGGGAAAATTTTGTCTAGTCTTGTTTGGACACAATATGAAACATACTGAAACAGAGTGGACTTCGAATAGCTTCTCCAAGCTCTCTGACTGACACAAAATGGGTAATCATTCTCTCAGTTAAAAAAATTGGTTGGGGGACACAGTGATAGAAATAAGATATATGATCTGCAGAAATAGGAAACATAAAAGAACAAACATTTTAAGAATATAGATATATATATAGATACACATTCATTTGCTGAGTAAGAGACTATCTGAAGAAATGAAGGGCCTAAAAGCACAGATTAACTGTCTATAAGGCTGCTTGAGTACAATTACTGTCTAAAACTACAGCATTGGTGCTACTAGAACACACTACTGCTTCCTAAACAAATCAGGTGTACATTCAGTCAAGTGTGGAAGTTAAGAATGCAAACACTTTGTGGCACCTGGAGTTTGTGCAGGGCTGCAGGTGAGGAGGTGGTGGCACCTACGGACACGGAGATGGCCCAGGGGCATTGTTCAAAGCCAGCACAGCTGGACAGCACAGAACCAGCTCAACTGGGAAAGGTTAGACAGGTGCTACAAGCCCAGGACAAACAATGGCATCCATCAGGATCACATGAAATAGGGAACACTCCCTTTTTTTCCATTCTAGGCATGCTAAAACCATATTCCAGTATTCAGCAGGCACCAATTTATCAAACTGTGCAAGGGACCTTGCCTCCTGTGTAACTCAGGGCAGCAGGGTCTACACAGAATAAAGCTGAATTTCTGCTACAGAACTTCCAATTTAAACAGTGGCTAGATCCTGTCTGGGCTTATTTCCTACACACTGGCAAGCAATCTCTACTAACAGTATGAGCTCCTACTCTTGCAGGAGTATTTTGGTAGTAGGAACCTCATAAAGATTTCCTGACTCCTTCTAGGCTACTCTCTCATACTTGCACCACCTTCTCAGCTGGGCCAAATGCAACCTGCAATACTCAGGAAACTAATTCATCTTAAAAATAACACTCAAGAAATCAGAAAAAGTTCTTGTAACCCAAGTTGCATTTTGGGTTTATGTAACAGCTGTGCTGCACCACAGAGGGGCAGGTGAGCAGCTGTAGGTGGCTTGCAGAGGGGGCAGCCCGTGAGCCAGAGCTGTGCTGAGCACAGGGTGAGATGTGCAGCTCCTGGGACAGAGCCACACGCTGCCTGTCCGACTCCTGGACTGCACACTTGGCTCTGCCAGCCCAGCCTGCTCTCGTGGTTAGGGCAGCAGTTACAGACAAGGCCACGGAGCCTCCACACTCAGGATTCCCCAGAGGGAGCATGGTTAGAATGGCGGAAGCTTCGATGGCATTTCCAGGTCCTCAGCTCCCTGTTTTCACCTTAAGTGGCCAGGCAAAACCACTGAGATGCCCACTCATATTTCATTAAACCATTTAAGGCAAGTCGCAGCAAACACAAAGTAAAAACACAGGATAAACTTCATTTCATACTAAGAGTTGTGAACTGCAGAGACAGACTTCCAGGTCCCTGTAACAGGTACAGAGAACTTAATGCTGGCTGAGAGAACATGCACAACAAAGCAAGGATGCTGTTCAAGAAGTGTCCCCAAAAGGTGCCATTTCTTTTCTCTGGTTTGGAGTATTCTTTTCTGTTCCCACTGCTGTTCTCAAGAAAAACATTTAGGAGGGCAAAACTAATTCTTCTGTAAAAATATTTTTATACCCCATGGAAGAAAATGGAAAAAAAGACAAAAAAGGAATAGAGAGACACACAGAGACAGCTGTCTGAAATTCTCTCTGTAATCATATGGAAAAAAGTTACAAAAGCTTTTCTTTTGGCAAAACTTCCATTCCCCAGTTACTAAAGATGTGTCTTCCACTAGTTTTTTCCCCACATTACACATTCCAGAGCTCCCAAGGATCCCACAGAATGAGTCAGTCTCGTTCTCCATTCCATTTTTTAAAGGTTGGGTTTTTTTGTTCCCACATAAGAAGCACTAACAGAAAGCTCTCTTCTGTTAATAGCTGATTTTAACCTGACTAGCTTGTCAGAGCAGAATGTAAACACAGGAAAACTATAACAGATCACCTGACATGAAGTAACTTGTAAATAACTTATCCACATGGCTCAGAGGCCTGAGGTAGTTTTAGTAAAACTATAAGGAATTTAAATAATCACATAAGCCCCACTGTGTACACAAATAACCTGGAATTAAAATACTTAATTAAAATACTTAGTTCCCTGACAACTCAAACCAAACAAAATTTTATAGGAACTTTATCCTGGTGTAACTGCACCCCACAGCAGACCACAACACATCAAAACACAAAAGCCTTCCAGTCTTTTTGAATTAATCTAAAAGATAAAGTGATTTACACTTATGGAGAAGGGACAGATCATAGTAATTTTGAGGAGTACATGCATAAACCACAAGCACATAATTTTATAATCTAATGTAAAATAATGTACTGATAATTATTGAAAGCACACCAAGAAGCACTCTAAGGGCCTCAACAGGTTAGGAATAATACTACTGTGTCTATTAAAGGGTTAACAGATACATATTGTTATTTCTTAACTGTAATGGTAGCCCATCATTCCCAGAAAATAATTACGTTCAAATCTGGCTAAACAATAGATTTGGAGAAAACTAAAAGTTGATGGCTAACAAAAGGTTGTGAAACTTAGAAGAAAAAATTAATTGGTATTTGCTTTCTGGCTTTTCCTATTTAGAATTAAATCACCAAACCTCATGGAACAAAGCCTCATGTTGTTACAAGCTCAGGGGGACAATCTCTTTGCCAAAGCCCTGGCAAGCTTTTCCTAGCATTGAGATTACATATAATTTTAAGGAAAAGAAATTAAGAAAGAGACTTAAGATACCAAATCCTACACCAAACAAACACTGCAAGGAACACATGGTTAGAACTATATATAGGAACTGTAAATAATTCATTCATATATCTTCTGTACAAATAAATTGCTGTTCCCATGAAATAAACATGTTTTTTCTGATTACTTCCACCCGCTCCACACCTGCTGTCCTACCTGCCCAGGCCAGCATTCCTCTGCCTATTGTTAATGCAAATTGCTGAAAACATATCTTTCCTAAGAAGCTACTGCTTCATTTAATTATTAGCAAACATAGTGCTCTCATGTTAATTTTAAATGTCACACATGCTGTAAACAAGAACTGCTTAACAGGACTGCCTTTACATCACATGAAGCATTGCTCCTGAACAGCATCACTTACAACACCTCATCTCCTAAACCCTTCCAGTTCCATTCCTGCCTCACCTTTGTTCTTCTCAATAGTCAATACGAAAAATAAAATCCAGCACAGTATTTTATCCACTTTCTAACATATAAAACAAAAATTGTCATGTTTTTCAGCTGCATCTTCTAAAATCATCAGAACCAAAATAACTGTCAATATTTTAAATACAAATCTCATTTATACAAATTTTATACTCATAACTTTAGCTAGTTGACTGACTCAAAAAAAATTAGTATGCCTGTGCAGCTCCCACAAAGCACATGAATGCACCAGCATAAGGGTATCTTACTCGATGTAACTTGGGACACTGCTATCAAAAGCAGGTATTGCCATGTAAAGGCAATATTTGCACAAACACAGGGTGCTTCTGAAGGGGCAGGGAGAGAACAGAGCACAGTCAGCTCAATATTTAACATTTCCTGAGATCATACAAAGCAACTCTCACCTCATCCAGCCATAATGTATTCTGTCCACAGATTCAGGAACAGAACACATTACAATCACACATTGTCCCTTTATTCCTCCCATTCACAGAAACCAATGAAGCTACTGGAAAAGCAGTGGCTGTTCTTCTCTCAGCAGCCCACAGGTTATTTACAAGAACCACCACAAAAAATGCAGCAGATGCAGCTTTTCCTCTACAGCAACAGCAAATTCATTCCATATGAGTATTTGATGCTGACAACAGCAAGGCAACTGCTCCCTCAGCTTTAGGAGATGACAGGCCCAAGGCAGAGTTTTGCCTTATTTATTGAGAATATATCCAATAAACAGAGCTGCCTTTTTCCAGCTTGTTTACGGACCCCCACAAAAGATCAATTTCTCCTAGCTCCTGGTCAGAGGTCTCAGAGAATTCTCAATCACTAGTAAGATAAAACACACCTCCACCTCTCATGGTTGTGTATGTGCACACTTCCAACCTTCTGGGCTATGAATCCCAATACGGATGGAGAGCAGCTGATAGGCAGAAAAAAGTATTGGGAAAGTGTCATGGTTAACAATCATAAAACAAATACTCTGTTTAATATCTGAAAGTAAAACTAAAAATCCAAAAGAAATTTAGAATCACTAATTTTTCTTGCACAAAATAGCTCTTTATATTATGGTAGAAGCTGCTCTGGGGAGCAGATTGGTCCAAAAATTACATTTAGCCACCAGGAAGATAAAGAAATAAAGAAATTCACTTTCCATTTCACGTGTAAGCATTTTACCTTTCCTTTCCTAGAAAACACACAGAAAACTTTTTTCCTCTTTAAGCCACAGACACAAAATCCTCTTAACAAAAAGTCAATCTGCTGCACAGATACTGCTTTTCTGGGAAAAGATGAGAAAACAAATCCTGGAAAGATCACCATGTCCAGTGTTACACTTCTGGAAGGCACATAAGATACTGCTGGAATGAAACACGGCAAAGGAACAGACAAAATGCTAAAAGCTCTGCCTTTTTAAATTAACTACACAGATGTTGCGATCGCTGTGATTAAAACCTAAAATATGGGGTCTTTTAGCTGCATTTCACACTCCCTTAAATTAATCATGAATGTTTGGCAAGAAAACAAGGTGTGCTTTTCTTTTGGCTGCCATGTCACTAGAAATAGGCAATAGCACATCTGTCCTGTATTCCAAGAAACTTCAATATATTATGTCAAAGTATAACAATTTGCTGCTTTCTATGATGGTTTATGGCATTCTCTGACATGCCAAGTTATCTGGCATTCAGAACTTCAAAATGGAAATTGAAAAAAATTAACAAGATATAAACAAAGCTCACACACAAGTCTACAAATATGAGACAATTCCCTTTAATATGTGACTCCATACCCCTAATAATCACAGAACCAAGTGGGGCAACTTGGCCAAATCAAGGTGAGCAGGGACTCCTTTCCTTAAACCAGGCTGCTCAAACAGTGCACAGAGACAGCGTGCCCCTGGTCGGGAGGAAGCCTAAAACATCTGGGTGACACAGGCTGCATTGTTTAAATTTGAACTGCAAGACAAAAACCTTTCCCCATTATTCCTTTATCAAATAACTACTTGAATGTATAAGACACAACATAATTTCATGCTGGTTTTGTGGTTTTAGTTTTCACACCTCCAAGTCAGACACAAATTTTCCGTTTTAAACCAACTGAAGTATGCTGAAAACTGGAGGTTTTCTTGGTTCAAATACATGGGCGTCAAAATCAAATTCATTCAACCAAAGCAAGTCCTCTTGTATGACTGGACTGATTAGATGCTGTCTCTTTCTGGTAGGGGGTTAATATACTATTCTTAAAGTATGATTAGTTAAAGGTCATTGCAAGAGAGAGTGAAAAGTGGTTTTATACTTCTCAGAATTTAATTTTCCTTACATTTTCAAGAAGTGAACATAACAAAAAGCACATTGCAAAATTCCATATACTGCACTCCATAAAATCTTACATGGTAATTAAGCACCGCTGGACCACAATACAACAAATCCTAGCCCTGCACATTGCCAGGTTCATTAATGCAGCTTCATTTACTTCAGAGCAATTTAGAGGTAAACAATGTAGAAGCACCAAGAATAAAAGTATTTTATTTAGAAACAGAGTAATTGTAAGAAATGTATTTAAAATAGAAGTATCCAATGAAGAAGGAGCATTAGAAAGAATTAAAAATTAAGTTTTGCCAGTTTTGCTGGGTGGGATGGAAAAGGACGGGAACATTAACCCATAGCAAATAAGGATGGAGTGATCCACAAGAGAACTGGTTATTACCTCAGAAATCCTGATTCTTCTCTGTAACTCCTTGTTGCATCCACCTACTACTTTCCAGCACATTTATACACACCTCATAAGGGCCACTTTTGCATATTTACACCTTCCCTCCCTAGAGAGACAACCATATAATCCTAGGAACGATTCTCGTCACAAGAGAAATGCTGCAGCCCACAGAACTGTTGATCAGGCTAAGACAGGCTGAGGAGAGAGCTCACATTACAGCAAAACTGCAGCAAATGCTGGGAAATGACCCATCAGTGCAGCATCCCCCGTGTGCAGGGGAGGTCACCCTCGTTCCTTTCCCAAGGATCTCTCCATCTCCCATCACGTCAGAAGAAAGAGCACAGCATGAGAATCAAAGAGGATCCAAGCACAACTCTCAGCACAGGAAAACTGATGGATACCATGCATAAACATTGCTGCGGTCAATTTAACAGTCAAGGCAGAATGTGAATTATCTTGGACCTGATTCAAGCAGGATATAGAGGTCAAATCCACGGAAATGCTTGCATCCTGCAAATCTCTAGTAGAGAATGGAATTATGGTGAGACTCAGAGCCTACCCCGCACAACAGAGCGGACTGAAACAGAGAACACACTTTTGATGATATACAAGCTCGGGAGGAAATGTATATACTCATTGTCATGTACATAGGGGTTAAAAAAAATCAAATTAATAACTAAATATCCAGGATTACAAGCATCCAAACACTGGGATCAGATCCTTTCAGACCTTCTGCCTCTCCCCTCTGAACAGCTATTTGCCAGGGTGAAGAATTCAATGTAATGAGATCAGCTTTGCAATTTTAGTCTCAAAAGTGCAGAGGAGCATATGCCTGTAGATAGTAATATTATCTGTATTACTGCAGTGTCTAAAGACCCCAATCAGACATAGGCCATTGAACACTCAGAAAAAACTCTCACAGAAAATTCCTGCCAAAAACAGTTCACTATGTTCACTAAGGGAAAAATGCAACCTGTGAATTTAATTAAACCAGTGGAAATAACCATGGAGAGGAAGTATGTAAAAGAATTGCAGACGAACACGCAGGTACTGTCAACTTTGACAGCATCCTGCAGAAGAGTCACAAGCCTGTGCCGAAGGGTTTTGTTTGTTTGAAACCTCTAAGTTATGCTTTGCAAAACAGTTCTTTCAATCTTTAAATTAGATTTTAAAAATATTAAAGAGGCTATGAATTTTAGTTGGCCACCTGCTTATTTTGAGAGGACCCTCAATCAGCTATGGTAATAAGAACACTGCCTCACATTATAGAAATAATATATAGACCACAGAGTTTTGCTGAAGGTTTGTGATCTTTGTTGATAGAAGGTCACATCCAGCCTCCAGGCACAGGAAACCTCTGTCGTTCACTGCACAGTAAATACACAGCACACAAACCAGAAGGAAGTGTCTTCCTAGATTTCATGCTTAGTCCTCACTGTACAGGCCCATCACACATGGATTTTGTTTATTAAGCTCTACCATATTAAGCCCACACAGTGACAATTGTACTCAGATGACAACATAATCCATCTCCATCATCTTCTTCAAAACTTCCCTTCAAAAAGAAGAGTTTGGGAACAGGGTAAGACACGATCTCCTACAAACCATGTGCAAACTAAGTTATCTGTCCTATTTGCTTTAAAATATCATGGCCCAGTCTTCACTGGGGGATATCATGTTTTTACAGAGTGTTATCATTCATGTTGTATTTATCCTAAAATGACACATACTTTGAAGTATTATTTTTCAATTATGCAGGAAGTGGAGTAGGAAGTAATTGACTGTGAAATCTGTCCTCATTTTCAAGAGTCACTGGCTGATAGAGTGGAACTTAGGGACTTCAATATCATTAGGGACAAGAGCGACTACATAACCAGTATAATCACTGCTAATCTAGTAGCTGGCAAGGTGACATGCAGCTACTAAAGCAATCAGCATAAGATCAACTGTTTGCTTCCAAAAAATGCCTTCACTTCACTCAGCTACTTGCCATGTTTTTTAAAGTCATGACAGAGAAAATAAAAACACATCATGCACTTTAGAACTTGCATCTTTCTCTGCTTTTCTTTAACCAGGGAGAGAATGTCTCAAAATAATAATTTCACTGGTTTTACTAAGAATGCCCCACTACTGACTAGAAGATAAAGTTTCTGGAGCCACGTAACATCAGTAACGCCCCCATCACTCTTACCTAGGAAGAGTGCACAACAAACACCAGGGAGACAGCAGGCACCCTGAGGGAGAATCCCCTTCCAAAGCATTTTTACACAGGCTACACACAGAGATTATTTCATGCACTAGTCACAGTATAAGTAGATGTTCACATCTAACAGTGATACATCTCTTCTAAAACACTCTTAACCACCCTAAGTAACCACAGTTAATTATTAACCAGCACCCCTGATCTTTGCACTTCACAGACACCTCTATCCAACTGCATTTATATTAAACTCTCACTCACATGGAACTCCAACATTCAACAAGTCTCAACATCTTTGTCAGGGGGTTAAAAATCTAGGAAGAGAGGAGGGCAAGCCACAAGGCAGAGTCAGAGACACTCAGGGCTGAAGTGGAAAGGACACACACTTGTTCTGGATTCCCATCCACTGTGAAACCACTTATTTCAAATCTATACCTACACATTTCTGGGGTTTTTTTCCTGCACAAGCTCAGGGCAAATCCAAGGGAAAGAAGAATGGTGTAGCTAACAGGTTTATATTTTCAGGAAGGAATGAGCCTAGTGTCATGTCAAAATACATGTATTATTTTGAATTTCCTTGTTAGGGAAAAGCTTGTAGACATTACATTAAAAACTTATATACAAGTAAGTATCTTGAGCTAGACATTTAAATTCCTCCTGTGGGATGTTTGCCTGAGAAAATCCAGCTTTCCTTAGGGCAATGCTAATCTTCTTGTATCTGTTTCACTTTTTATCCTTGCACCTGCCTGTATTAACAAGATTAAGAATTAAGCTGGAAGAGGGCTGTCTGTCAAGGAACACCAATTAATCCATTGATTTAACCATCAGAATAACAGCCAAATGGAGTTCCTGGCCCAGGCAAACAAAAGGTTTTTATTGCACTGTAATTCAAACTCCAAGTCATGCTTGTGGCAGGCTATGTCACCAGACTGCAGAGCAAACAATTAGGAGGGCAAAAGAGACACTGGAGTTTTCTTGTAAAAGGATTCTTACTTAACTCTTATGGCCAAAAGGAAGATTTTTGCATGTGATCTTGCCACAGAATTTAAAAAAAAAAAGAAATTCTGTCTTCCAGATCCAACTAAAGTCATTTAGGGAGTGTTTAAACAGGAGTGCACATGCTTATCTTTGTGAAACCAGGCTCCATCCACAGAGCTCACATCTTCTCATCTCAAATCACAACTCTGAGTTGCATTACTGCTGTCTGACTTAAAGAGTTTGTTACCATCTAGCTCCAACCAGAACCTGATAGCTCAGGGAAGTTTCTGCACTTGCAGTAGACTTTGCCATATTTATTAACATAAGCTACCGCAACCCACAAGACAGACAACTCAAAAAACATCCATGTACCACAGACCCACTAGTTGAGAATGAATTAATGTGTATGAATGAACAAATGAGGAAAAGAGTGCAGCAAAATAACAAGTTTTTTTTCAAAGTTGAATGCTCAAAAGTATGCTAAGGATCAGATCCATGGAGACACCTGAATGTTCATTATACTGAAGCTGTTTTAAAGTTTTGCAACTTATCCACTAAGCTAATACGCTGAAAGCAACTGCTGTGACAGGCCATCCCAAAGTTTGAGATAATCAGCTCTATGCTAGAAGATCAGATTGCAAATATGAAAGAATTCACAGATCACTTTTACTTGCTAAAAGAAACAGAGTGCAAATATACTCAAAGTACGCACAGAAAGCAGCAAGGCAGATAACAAAGGGACCTGAAACAGACCAGTTAGCAAATAGATGTGAAACTGAGCACTCGGCAGGCAGGCAGGCACAGGAGTGACTCCCTGCAGGTGACAGCGCCGCAGGGAAACAAACGCCGCTTGTCCGCCTCTGCCCGCACTTCCGCCTCCTCCCTCCCATTCAATCCCAGGGCTACTGATGCTCCCTCCATCTCCATGGCATGCGGCTTCCAAACACTTTCACCTCGGTGAGGGAGGCAGGCTGCAGAGAGCATGTGATCACACGGTAAGTTTATGCTTGTATTTGCTGGCATGAAGGGAGAAAGTCCGCTATCAAACAGGTCGCTTAATTAGAAAATGTGGTTAAATACTAAGTATAATTGTGTGGAGCATGTGGATCTGGAGCAGATTCAGCAGGGGAGTGTGTGCTTAAGGAGCAACTGGGACAGCTGTGGACATCTGCAGCCGTTGCTTTAAGGGCAGTAAATGCTGCATGGTCTGAAAAAGAAAATAAGTTGCCCGTTTTGTCCTTTGTACTGGAAGTCTGTTGCCCAAATGCTATTGCTCCTGAAGGAATTCAGCGCAGACAAAGCTGAGACAAACCAGAGCCCCTCTCCCCGCTCCCATTATTCGGTACGCACTTCTCTTCCCGCTAGCTCACAGTTCTGACAATGCAGGGGAAGAGAAAGAATGGCAGAGGGAAGCAGAGCACAGCTGTGCGTTGCAGAATCTCTCCATATTCATTTGCCAAACAAAGCCGGTACTCAAAAAGACAACGAAGATGCAATAGGGCTATACCAAATCCATGCCTCTGAGCAGCGAGGGGCTCTCTTAACAATGCATTCAAGCAACAGATAGAGATTTACCTTCAAAATGCAGGCCATGTTCTTTCTCTATCCTTCCTACCAAAGAGCAGCGGGATTCTACTTTGTGAGCAGCAGTTCCAGTGTCAGGCAAGAGGCTGGTAGAGCTGCAGAACTGCTAGAGCCCACATTCCTGTAGATCCAAATAAAGGTACCACGCATCCAGGATCCGTTAGTCATATTAGTCTTTTTACGCCCCGTTCGTTCCACCCATCAGCTCCTGCCACTGGCTGGGAGCCAGCCCAGCACCTCCCCTCCGTCACATGACGAGTTTGATTCATGGCTCTACTCGGTGTTTCCCTGAGCTGGAGGACGCTGTCTCGCAGCGCTGTAGGTACAAACAGCGATCTGTGCCTTGCGGGGCTCTGCAATGCCCGCAGGTCACGCTGCGTGTTTGTAACTGGTGCCAGGGCAGCCCTCGCAGTGTGCTCGGGGCACGGCCGCTGACAGAGGGACAGAGAAGTCCAAACCCTCGCTATTACTGGGACTGTAAAAATCCTTACGCTGCTTGTTAGAGTGCTGCATTGTTTTATGTTCAGCCCTTTTCCCTGTACAGCAGGCTTCCCTTTGTCTAAATTGCTGCCCTATGAGAAATGATCATTATCAGCAGGCAGCCCAAATATCCCACCAGACGTGTTTGCATTGTGGTGTGCACGCCTTTTTGAGTAAAGAGCTG
Organism: Irena cyanogastra; assembly: GCA_013397155.1. NCBI lineage: Eukaryota > Metazoa > Chordata > Aves > Passeriformes > Irenidae > Irena > Irena cyanogastra. Next base: position 1,951,712 of record VWZV01016135.1, on the reverse strand, counting down.
GCACCCATCACAGGGAACAGAAAGCTTGGGTCCGTTTGTGATTTTTTTTTTTGTTTTGCTTGTGCAACTTTCTTCGGACTTTCTTAAGATAAGAAAGTGGGGTAAAGTGCAGATGAATAATTCAGCTGTTGAAGAAACCTTTCAATTTACATAATCTCATAGAATTAAAATTCTTATCTTACATAACATACTGTGCATATCATAAAGCTTTTACTTCATATTTGTCACTTCTCCTGCAGTCTCTTTCTCCCCTTTTTACAGTTTCTCAGTACTTCTCATTACTTCATCTTGGAACCCTTTTCATTTCCTGTACTTGGCACCTTCCCTGTATTCCTTTTGTGCCACATTGCTTCACTCCTGCTGCTTTGGTACCAAAAGCTCTCTGGCTCCTTTAATAAATTCCCTGGAGTGGGTGTCTTCATCCTCTCTGCAGCAGCTCGGGGTACCTGTTCACACAGGCAATACCCTCCAGCTCATGGTAAGGAACCATTTACCAGAGAGCCCCTCGATGTGTGAGAGCCAGAATGGCTAGTGCCAGCCTGCACATTTACAACCAACACTGTTCCCTGCCTGGCAAGCCTCTCCTACCCAGGTGCAATCCCTCCAGACAGTGAGCAGGTTGAAACTAAAGGAACTAGATGTCCTCGTTTGTATGCCGGGGCAAACCCTCCCCCAGAGCGGAGCAGAAAGGGCCTGGGGGGATTTCTGCTGCTGCACTCCTCAGCTGCCTCGCTGTGCATTTCCAGAGAAGATGCCAGTGTGTGCTTGGCCTTGGCATCAGCATCCAGAGTGCTGCACTCTCACACAGGTCCTGCAAACTCCTCAGTGCCCCTCACCACTGGAAATCCACTTCCTTGTTAATTACAGCCACAAGCTGAAAATTGCAGTACTGCTACAGGGAAGACTAATGAAAAAGAACTTAGTGAAGTTTCTATCCATATTGACTAACATAAGGAAATAGCTAAATGACAAGTCAGTGAAAGAAGGTGGTAAAAGAGAGATTTGCAACCTTTTTCTATCAGAGGCTACCAACCAGTATTAGATCGTTCTGGATAGCAGTTCAGGTGTCTTTAAGTACTAGTTATTCATAAGGAGTTCTGTAACAAAGCTCTGTTTATTAGTGAATAAGATAAATAATTAATTCTTTCCTGAATAAAAAATAATTGCCTATTTCTCTCTCTAGCAGTCAGGAATCTAGTTCTCCTCAGAGTGACAGTATTCCTTTCACCTGTGTGATGGCATGAGAGAAGTTTTCATCTGAGGCAAATGAAAAATATTCCACCCCCTTCCCCCCACCATACCAGCTCTGTAAAGAATAAAAGGAATGAGACTGGACAGAAACCGTCCTGAAAAGGTCAACCATTTCAACCTGTCCAAAGCACTGAGGGACTTCCAGTGAATTGTATTCCTTAAGGAAAGGCAGAGGCATGGGTAGTTGTCCTGTTTTAACCATCTCTGACATGCTTTGATTCTAAACATCACATCAGACAAAATGTGGTGAACTTTAACTTTTAGACTTTTTGTAAATAGATATTTATCTTAAAAATACTTCATCATTAGTATGAACAGCAACAGCCATCCTTCTCTCTTTCTTTCAGGAGGGATACGAGATTTCACTTTATTTTCTCCTTGGGACAAAACTGAAGATGCGACTTGAGCTGAGATCACCACAAAGAGCAACAGAAAGTCCAGCCTTAGGCAGAGCTAATTTCACCTCAGAGAAACTACACGAGGAAAAGCATCCACCAAATGATGGAAGCAAACAGCCACTGTAAGCACATCATTCCATGAGTCTCATGGAGTGCTTTACCTGAACTTGCAATACTCATGAAATCAGCTTTAGGCCAAACATAGCTCACATAAATTTCACTCGTGCTTGTAACTTTCCATCCAAAATTCACGCGGTTGTTGTTGCCTGGTAGGGATGTCAAAGGCAGTGTGAATCTGCCTTTCAAGCCTGAGTCCCTGTGACAGGGCACACAACGTCACTCCTTCCAGTTCTGAGGACAAAGACCTTTAGTGCTGAGAACAAAGGCCTTGGATGTTTTCCATCTAGTCCAAACCCTTCTGATACATTCCTATGGCGACATAACCTTGGGGAAAATATAGTTATGTGGGCAGCAGCCCTTTTCAGTTCTAATTGTGTCATAAGAAATCAATCCTTTGTGGAGAAGGCTGATTAAGCCTTAATTTGCAGAGATTAATACAGCTACAGAATCCCAGCAGCCAAGCAGGAGTTTGTGGTGCCAGTGTGGGTATTCTGCTGGGCAGGCTGTGCCATAGCAAAATAACTGGTTTGGTGGCTGGACACCGTGGCACTGATGAAGCTGCACTTTCACCTGTGGTAACAACTTCAAAGCCAAAACCTCACTGATTTAAACAGTGAGTTTATTTTTTAGTCCCACATCTGTATTTTAAAACTGCAGGCTTAGAGAAAGTCTGAAAGCTATCATCTCACTGATCATTGAAATCAGACACTGGTTCATGTAGTGAAAATGTGCCAAAACAGAAGAACTTGTTTTTACACTTGCTGCCACTACAGAGTTTTATCAGACAAGGATGACACAAGGTGGCATTTTTCACCCTTCCTGTGCAACCTGAGTCAGTGGCAGAGTAACAGATCCACTCTGCTGTTATCCAGAGACCTCATCTTCCCAACCTTCTGTATCAAGTTCTCCTTACCTCATGCAACACACATTTCTTCCTAAGTAAGAAATTCAAGGTTCCCAGCACCCCAATGCCATGGCAGAGATAGAGGATGAGATGATTAAAACACCAGCAGGTTATGATTTGAACAGGAAATCTTACCAGGTTATCCAAATGCTACCTGTAACTTAAAACTCTTAATGAGGCTGATTTTCCAGGTAAGAAAAAAGGCTTAATCAAGCTTGAGTGCTTCATTTTAGAGGTGAATCTCTGCCTCTGCTACATTCTGGAGTGCAGAAGCTGAGGAGAACAGGTGGGGCTTGTTACAGCCTAAGTTCTACTGTTACTTTTCAGAATCACAGCTCAAAGCAAGCTTGCCATGTGCATGTCACTGAAAGAGCCAGTGTATATTGCCCTGCCCAGCTTTCCTTCTCAGCACAATTCATCTGAGCCTTATTCAGCTGCAGGACAACCCAGACCCATTAAAAAAAAAAAAGTTTTAGTCATGGAATACTTCTGCACGTCTCACTGGCAGGGGACAGGGATTGCTGGGCACCATTCCTGCTGTTCGAAATTCAGCTCATCACCTCGCTATTATTCAGTGTCATGGTAACAATTTAGCACAGCCACACAGCACTTACAGACCTTGCATGTTCTGGTGCTCCCCCAGCCCCGTTCTAATGGACACACACACAAACACCCAAATCAAGGCTTCCCAACTTTCTTTCAACTAAGCGTTCTTTGAAAAATAAATAAATAAATACATAAAATCAAGTGTTGGCCACCCCTGACAATGCATGAGTATTCACAGATTAAAACACAAAGCTCTGTAGAAGCTCCTGGAAGCAGAAAAAAGCAAACCCTACAAATCAGTAATCTTTTCAGACTGTTACCATTTTATTTTCAATGCATGCTCATCTGAGAGCTTCAGGTTTCTGTTCTCAAAGATGGTTATTAACCAGTGATCATTTTACACTGAAGTACAGATTGTTTTTATATAAATGAAAACGTGTATGTCATCTGTTATTTGTAATTTATTTTTAATTAAATGTGTTTTAACAGAAACAATGGGTTTTTTTTAAATGCAGGAGAAAAAAAATCAAAAACAAAAACCAAAAACCCCACATACTCAGAAAAGAACAGTGTCTCTCCCAGGCAGCTTTCCTCTAATTAAAACAGACTAAGCAACTCTGAAGAGCACTGTGTCTGCTTGTACCACTAGATGTGTTGTCTATTATATAAAAATAGTATAATAATCAAATGTATAACTTGCTGCAGTCCCCAGAAGAAGAAAACCCACCAGTTAATATTCTCAAGGGCATTCAAAAGCTAAATGATGTGTTTGAAAATGCACTGTCATTTGCAGGTAACTGCTGAATAGAGAATATGGTTGGTCCATAGGTATTTCTTGTACATTCCTCAGTAAAGGATGTATTTGGTTTCTCCACTACAAAGATTTTATATTCTTTGCTCTATTATCAATGCTTTACACTCCCACTATTTTTATGAGATATAACTAACATCACAAAAATACTGGTACTGTTTTGCGCTGAGATATGGCCATGTCAGTTTATCCCCTAATGAGATTTTATCCTGGAGAATACAGCTGGGCACATAAAAGGAGCTTAGGAAAAGGAAACTTCAATCATGGCATGGAAGGCCTTAAATTGTAACAAAATTTAAAAGCAGCATTTCAGCTTAGGAGAATGCCTTCTCCTGAACTAAGGAAGCAGAGACACACCCTGCCTCCTTCCTACAAAATCTAGCCTGTTTTTGTGGGCTAAGCTCTGTCACTATTCGAACGGTTTGTCTTAACAAAAAAAAAAAAAAA